>VXBB01025229.1:227392-368029 GCA_013399915.1 Illadopsis cleaveri | reverse complement strand
AGCCCGGCGTTCTCCACCTGAGTCCACTTCGGGCAGCGCTCAGCGGGGCTCAGGCCGGAGCAGTTGCCACTGGCTTCGGCAAGGACCCTTTTGCCTTTCGCCGGCGGCTGATGCCGCTTCCCCTCACAGCCCCGGCGGTCCCCACCGGGCGTCCTCGGGGCGGCGAAGCCCGTCTGATACGCGGCAGAAGGGAGGGAGCAAGGAGCCGCCTGGCTCCGGAACATTCACATACCCCCGGCATAATCGCCGCGGGCACCCCGCTGTAGCCGCGCCTCCCCCCGCGGTTGGCCTTGACCGNGACTAAGGCACGATACCAGTCCAGAGAGGATCCCCGCCCTCCCACCCCCCAACCCTGCTTTGCCTGTGTTTGAGGGAGGGAATGAGATTGTGTGAGAGAGGGAGAGAGAGAGGGAGAGAGAAAGCCGAGGAATTTAGTGAGGACACTAGTAATTTATCTGGGGGATAAGAGAGGCGGATNTTTACTTTTTTTCTTTTTTTTCCCTATGTTGTTGCGCTGAGGTTTTGTTTTTAATCAAAAATTATCTCCCAGGCCCTTAGCAGCTGACACAGCGGGTAACGTACTTCCCCCAGAGTCCAGAGCTCAAAAGGCAGAGCCTGACCTCAGTGAAACGTCTCCAGCTCCCCTCTGTGATCCATTTATGAGTCAGGGTCTGCACGTGTGGGCAGGGTAAAGGCGGTATGTCTAAAAAGAGCCCAGGCAGATCTTGCTTACCCCAAGTTTACATCATTTGTACATATTTTTAGAACTGGAAACTGGATATTTCTGGCGGCCGGGTATGGTTGGGAGATCCAGGGCTGCTCAGGAAAACTTCATATGGTGGGAGCAGCAGGAGGCACACCACAGAGCCCAGGGAGAGGCATTGTAGAGTGTCACTGAGGCAGACACCTCCTCTGGGGAGTCTACACTGGTACTCATTTTTCCTGTGCCAGTTTACAGGGTTAGGAGAAATGTCCTGGACACAGCAAATCTGAGCGATTGAGCAGAGAACCCCAAGAGTCCTGTCTTTAAAAAGCTAGGGCTTGGGGATAGTATTGTGTCAAGAAACATTAGGGTAGAGACACAAGATAAGAATAAATCCTGAGTCCTTCTTCAAACACACCCTTTTCTACCCAAATTCCTATACCTGCCCACTTGCAGGTAGAAAGCTGCCAACAACCCTCTGTGGTTTCTCAATCGCTTCTGGGGCTGTAAAGCGTAAAGACTGCCCCTGCTTATTTGTGGCCAGCGTGGCTGCCTGTCTCCTGGAAGGAGCAGCAGAGGGGCCCTAGGAGGCTTGGTGCTCAGGGCACAAGGCAGCAGGGGAGCTGGGAGCCTGTCCCTTTGTACAGCACTGCTTTCCACCCCACTGACACCACGCTCTCTGTGAGAAGCACAGCAAAGTTTTGTCCCTGCACATGCCCCTTGCCAGCTCCTCGCCCACCTCTCCCCATGCATGCACAGAGCGCCTGTCCCCGGCGGACTCTGACTTACCAAGTTGACTGGGTGGATGTAGCCGTTCTCATACTTGTCATTGGCCAGGATCTGCCTCAGGTGAGCAATGTAGCTGGAGGCCAACCTCAAGGTGTCCAGTTTGGAAAGTTTGGTGTCTGGGGGCACCCAGGGTAGGGTGGTCTTAAGCCTAGAGAAGGCTTTGCTAAGGACCCTCATCCTCGCCCTTTCCCTGGCGTTGGCAGCATTTCTCTGTACCTGCTTTCCCTCCTGGCTCACTCCATTTAAAGGGCTCTTCTTGGGGGGAGCTTTTTTCCTCTTGCCCGAGGCCCCTCTCCCCTTCTGAGGGGAGCCATTCTCGCCATTGGATCCCTCCTCGTTGCTCTCGGTGGACGCCCCAAACTCTTTGTTAGTATCCATTTTCAGGCCATCGCACTCCAGCATCTCCACCTCCTGCAAATCTTCCACATCACTGAGGGACCCAGTGGACATGGTCTGGAAGATGCCAAACGACCAGCAGGAAAGGGGGGAGGGGGGAAGAAGGGCTGCTCCTCAAATCTATTTCAAGGCGGCGTAGGAGAGAAGGGGTGCCAGTATTTTCCTCCCCTTCCCTCCCCGCCCAGGACTAAGGCACGATACCAGTCCAGAGAGGATCCCCGCCCTCCCACCCCCCAACCCTGCTTTGCCTGTGTTTGAGGGAGGGAATGAGATTGTGTGAGAGAGGGAGAGAGAGAAGGAGAGAGAAAGNTGAGAGAGGGAGAGAGGGAGAGAAAAAGCCGAGGAATTTAGTGAGGACACTAGTAATTTATCTGGGGGATAAGAGAGGCGGATCCAGCCCAGGGGAGGGGCCCTGCCCACTGAGCACACCACATCCCCAATCACAGACCTTTGCACAAGACAGGGAATGAGGTATCCCAGCAAGCCTTTGCCGAGAGCTCGGAACTAGGATTCAAATCTTCACAACTGGACTAAAACAACACACTTAGTCTCTCTCCCCCTGCTCTTTCTATCCTCCCTATTCCTCCTCCTCCTCCTCCTTCTCCTCCTTCTCTTCTCCTTCCCCACTTCCCTTTACTGCCCAGGGTTGCTCTCCCCCTCTCTGCCTCCTAGATGACCCAGGCAGCTGGTGTCATGATTCTTGATGAAAGCCAAAATGGGTCATGAGCTGAGAGAGCAGCAGATCCACCGGCCAAGCCTTCCAGGGAGCTTTGTAATGCGTGCCATCAAAACGCTGTCCTGTAACCTAATCTGGGGGAGATTTGTGGATGATTATATTTGCGAACGCATCCTGTCCAGCTAGTAGCATATTCCAGGAAGGGAGTGCTCCTCTGCCTGGCCAGCAGCATGGACCTTGCCGTCACAGCCCAGGGGCTGGAGGCAGGAGGATCTGACTTCTTCCAGCCTTCCGGGGTGACGTCCTACAACTCCCGGTCCCTCTCGGCCTTTGAGTCCTCCCAGCTGTGAATGCCGCAGAGGCTTCCTCGTCCACAGGTGTGCCAAGTGGCCAAGATCCCAGCAGCCTGTGAGCCCCACTGAGCCAAGGGAGAGTGCTGTTCTGGTGGGGAGGGTCTGTGTGGCTGTGGATAGGATGGCAAGGGAAGTGAAGAAAATGGGGGGGAGGCGGTTTTTGGACGGTAGAGTTCCCACAGAAAAGAAACATTTACTTGGTGTGCAGAGCAAATGTCAGCGGTTCATTCCACTGTACCCATGGACTCTTTGGTCTGCTGATTCATGCATGCTCAAAAGTTGGGGGTTTTGCCTAAATAAAGAAGTAAGATAAGGGATAAGGTCCCTCCTGTGGGAGTGGTGGGATTGAGGGCTTTAGGCCAGGCTCTGCAACCCCTGAAGCCAAACATTCCCAGTGATTTTACCACAAGTGTGAGCAAGCGGGTTGCTGTGTAGTTTGAATGACAGACTTGTGTTGCCATTACAAACTTATTCACATGTGTTCAGTCTCAGCAGAGCAGGCTTTTGAAAGCAGTTAACCTTGTGCTATCGCTTCTTCCCCTCCATGTAAAATAGTCTCCTACATCCACATTTGGACCCCAAAGAGGTCAGTGGATCAAGAACTTGCTCCCATAGCTTCTTTCCTGTTCACACTCTTTCTGAAACCTCACAGGTTGCCCTGCAGTCTGAGTTTTATACACAGGGGACTAAAGAACTGCACACAGATACTGCTCTTATTGCAGGAGCAATTCCACTTACTCAGCTGCTTATCTGAGGATTCACGTAGCTTCAGAAAAAAAGCTGCAGCCTTAGATGTCACCAGTGGCTTCATAGTTAATCCGAAGTCACTGGAGCCACAGGAAAAGTCTCTTGCTGATCTGTGTAAGCATCACATAGGGTTTTCTGAATGTACTAAAAAAACCCAGCGAAAACTGTGGAGGGCCAAGTCGGTATGTCTGCTGAGTGCTATGTATTGTCTGCAGATTGAATTTTCAGTAGGAGGCACAGTGTCATTTTTGATAGCCAGCAAGGAAGTCTTGCCTATCTCTTGATCCATCTTTCTTCCTTGGCTCATGTAAGCCAGAAGAAAAAACAGTAGATCTAAACTTTAAACCACCTCTTTATCATTTGTCTGGAAGATAACACCTTCCCACTCACAATAGGATAAGTACATTAAGATATCGTATCTCCAAGCCCGGAACTCTTGGGAATTCACTAACTTCTAAATTCATGTTGTGTTAACTGTGCCCTGTTTGTGTTTTCTCTGTATATAGCCTAAAATAAACAGATTATCAGCATATCAGTCCTAATTAATGAAATACTTTTTTTTTTTTTTAAAATAACATTGCTATTGCAAATCCAAAATATTAATAATCACTGGTGTGGAGATTTATGAGTCTCCTTATTTTCTAGGCCTGATTGTTGTTTGTGCAGGTGGAGATTTAAATGGCCATATCCATTGCAGAGATTTATAGTTCAAGTGATTGATGTCACAATTGAGCTAAAAGACTCTTAACTGGAGCAAGGATGACAGAAAACCAAGTTGAAGTTGCTTGTGTCTCTAACCATGAGTGACCAGAGAGTACAAAATTTCATCAAAATTTCAGCATCAGAAATTCCCAGAAGACAAAACAGCTAAAACAATATATACTCATAGCCTTGCCATCACTTTTTTTTAACTTTATATTAATTCTTTCTAAACTTTTGTTGTAAAAAGCAGAAGGAATGATCTGGCTTTTAAAAAATGCCTTTAGTATGCTGCCACATATGCGTTCTGAATATCAAGATATGCATACATGTGTGCTATGAGCCTTTAGAATTTCCACACATTTGTAGTTTTTACTTTACATTTTTAAATACTCAGGGTCATTAAAATTGACCTAATAAAGGCCAGAGACATTTGAAGAGATACAGGGCACATTTTTGTATTAATTTTGCTGCGATTACTTCATGTATGTGATGTATACTCACATACATACTATACATGCGTGTATATTATACATATAGTAAAATATACTTTGAGTTTTTTATGCATACAAACTATTATACACTCTTAATACATTATCCATTATTCCCTGTCCAAGGGGAGCAGCATGGGCAGACTTAAAAAAAACAAAAAACCATATCTTCTACTTCTTTATTTGTTTGTTACATGACTTGAACCTCTGCTATTCCAACCTTCCTGCTCCTTATGTCTCACTGGCAAGCCCAGGGCTTGTAGCCCTAATCTGACTCCTAGTTTCAATCCTTTACCTTTTTCCCAGTCCTCCTGACTTTCTGAACAGCGCCTGATTTGGAGTAGAGACTGACAGGGTGGAAACCAACCCAGCCCTGTGAAAAGGGTGTCTGCAGCCACATAAGATAATGGTGGAACCACTTGCTTCTCCAGTTAGATGACTGCTACTGCAGACTGGTCATTGGGTTAATAACTGGCTGGGAAAGACAGATGGAGCTAAAGTCCTTTTGGCCTTTCCAGTGCATTTGTATCTTCATTCATGTTTTAAAAAGGAATTTGAAATGCTGGCATGAGGAACATCAGTGCAAATCTATGGATTTACCCTGCAGATTACTTTCTCCTCTGCAGTGCTCTGGTTATGCAGGACCATACATCTCTCACTTACTCCTAAGTAACAGACCCACTAAGGCCATGCTGGGGGTGCTGGGGACAGAGATTCAGGATGCCTGGTCTGAAGGGTGTCAGATGAGCAACACATCTCACACAGGCTTATGCTGGTCTATGGCAGGTTACAAATTTCGCTCTGGAAATGAAGCGCCATTTTTTATGCCTCCAATCTTGCCTTTCTTGTGCAGGAGTAACGTGGTAATTTAAGAACAGCTTTGGGACTTGAAGCCAAGCTTTCTGCAAGTATTTCATGGTTTTGCATGACACAGCTTGGTTTATTTTCTGATTTTCTGTGTCATTTATCAAGGCACCGTATTTTCACTACATATTAAACAGTCACCTAAGAAGAAACTCAGATCACCCAGAGCTGAGGAAAACAATCAGTTACTGGTTTTAAAATTATTTGCCCAAGTATAATGCAGGTGTATTCTTTGGAGAGTAACCAAGGAAGTCACCCACAGGCAGTCAGTTGATCATGGATCGTGTTCAGTCAGGTTTGAGAATAAACAGTAAGAAAAGGACAACTGTATTAGTGTTTTCAAGTTGCTACTTTAAAAAAAAATCCTGGTTGCACTGATATTTCTCCTGGTTACTCTTGGTCTCATGCGGAAGTCAAGTGAAATGGTAGAAAGACTTTAGAAGCATACTTTAGCATACCTTAAGTAAAATAATGCCATAATAAAATATATACAAATAACTAACATTAATAGTATTAATAACATAAGATATTGTAGAGTATGGACTGTGCTGGGGAAATTGATCAAAATTGTTTGTAACAGTGGAGTAGCTTGTGGGAAGGGTCTGAATTCCTTTCACATCTCATTTCCAGTGCTGTGTGTATGTTTCTGGTCACAGTTTTAGTTTGAAAGGTAAAAGATACTGTAAAGAATACCATAAAACAATACACAAGGTAAAAAAGTAATATTGTTGCCAAGAGAGTAAAAAAGGCTGTCCAGGAGAACTGGCCCAAGGGGCACATATATATATATGTGACATCAACATCACTCTCCCTCCCCAAGAAATCCCAATCTCTTCCTTCAGAGCCCTGAAAATTCAGAGCTTCTTGAGAAACTCTTTTCTGGAATAGTTTATTGTGAGGAAAAAACCCCAACCCAACAATATTTCCTTCTATGTTCATTTTAAACTGAAGATTTTGTGGATTCTTAGAATGGAAAAATTTCAATCTTATTGATTAGAAAATTTAAAATGAAACAAGCTGTAGTTCAAAGAAAATTTAGGTAGAAAATTATGCAGGAGCCATAATTACATTTCATGTGATTTATTTAAACCTTGAAATACCACAAACCTGTTGAAACTCTGGGAAGTGGAGTTCAAGATAAATTTCTTCAGTAGATATTGAAAAAACACTTTGTGAAACTCAAAATACCTAATTCCAGGTGTAATATTTTAATCTTTTTTGTCACATTGATGACAAAATCTGTGACAAATGTAAGTAGTGCTTTTGTTTACCACAGGGAGCACCTGTACATGGAGTAACTGGATGACTTTTACCTCCCAGCCTTCTGTCACCTGGTACCTTTTCCTTGAGTGGCTCCACAAAAATCAGCAGGACTGCTCACAGGGTAAACCAGCCTGTACAAACAAGAATAGCAAAAACTGCCTTGACAGATGCAAAGCCATGATTAAATATCCTAATGCCTAGGAGAGATACCTACAACAAGGTCAGTGTCTTAATCAGGAGTTAAGACAAGTCTTAATCATTAATTCATCAAATCCTGATGTGACTCACATCCCACGCCCATTCCAGATCTATGGTGAGGGTTTTGGGTTTGCTGCTGTGTTAAGTAATGTCTTCCTGTGATTTATAACCTGTGTACACTGGAAACAAGAAGCATGTAAGATATAGAAGTTATTGAAGCAGAAACAAAAGAGCTAATCCTGGACATGGGTGCTCAGCTCAAGCTTTCAGTGAACTATTCACAGATGTGCTAGTGAATCTCCTTTGGCAGGATGCTTGCATGAAGTAAACCTAGGAGACATTAGCTCAGTTTGTCAGAGGATGGGACTAATAATGCCAAAGTTGTGGGTTTGATCCCTGTATGGGCCATTCACTGAAGAGCTGGACTTGATGATCCTTGGAGAACCTTTCAAACTCAGAATATTCTGTGAAACCTAAGTGGCTGTGTCATGTTTGGTTTTTTATTTATTCCTATAAAAATTTATTCCTGTATTATTTATTCCTCACAGACAGTGAGGAGAGGTATCCTCTTCCATCTCTGCTGCAGAGACCATTACTAGGTATTGCTTCCAGAATGCATCTCTGAAATATTTTTACATTGTAAACTGCAGACCCTTTTATGAAGGGGTCAAAAGAGAAATATGCAGAAAAGCCAATATATCTTATGTAAAATAGTCTTTGAAGGATTAAAATGCAGGCGTAACTGCTTTGTTTTGAATATCTCTTTCTGTGATGTTTCTTTATTGGCTAATCCTTTGCATTTTTGTGACTTTAGGACATGAAATTTGTCGATAAGAAATAAGTTTTCTTTGCCTTCCAGTATTTAGCACATTGGATCAAGCTTTGGAAAATAAAAGATTTTTTTTCAGAGGGAAGTTTGGGAAAGAAGAACACTTTGTTGGGGAGTGGCAGGAAGAATGTCAGCTATTCTGGTAAGATTTTATTACTCACATGGTTTATGGCATGATGTGTGTCTGCATAGACACAGATTTTCTGAAATTCCTATTCACTTAAAGTGCTCACAGTTTCTGAAAGTCAGATTCCCACAGCATCCATCATTAAACACAGTGGGTTGGGCTACGTTCTCTGTTCCCATCCAAGTGAAACATCACATTCTGGAACCCACTCTTTGTGGGTTGCTTTACTCTATTAGAGATTGAATTGGCCACAGTTTGTGCTGCTGGACTCCCTTGACTTCCGTTTGTCACAGGGGCTTTGCGTTTTATCATAGGTGGCCACATTAAGCCTTTAAAAACATAGGTTGAACTGCAGTGACATAGCTGCAGAAATATTTTGGCTAAAAATACTGATATAATAAACCAGCAAACTGGTGATACTCAGCTCTCCACATGTGTGATCATACATAGGGGTTCAACCAACTCAGTAGTCAGCTGAAGAGTGTATGCGTTGTGGATGAGTCTGAAATGGGACTCCTAGCTGGCAAGACAAAGGAGAAAGCAGATTACACATCCTACTCAAGTGACATAGAAAGACCACAGTCACTGTGCATTTCTTTTGACTCTGACAGGCCTTATACATGCCCCACAAACTGTAGCTCTCAGAGCTCCTGGAACATCCCCAAAGTGGGGTCGTGGCACTTTGCCACAGTGCAGTCCTCTGATTTTATGGGGCGTATCGTAGTTCATAATACATATAGAAAATGGTGTTGTTTTAGAAAGTGGTATTGCAAAAGCACATAATAAAAGTCTATTTAAGTAATTTGGAGGGAAAAAAATAGTTTTGACCATGAACCAGGGATTGCATACAAAGAAGACCATAAACATGTGTTGCAGTGGAGTCCACGAGGCTGAGAAAGAACCAAAGAACTGAAAGTACAGATGTGAGGGAGGAAAAAGCCTCAAGTACAGACTGTGAAGGTAGGCTGGTGCTCTTTCTCCTCCCTGCTTTTCTTTTTTTTTTGTGTATACAGATCTGGGGTGATGCTCAGATTCCCTAGTATGCAGTTCTTAACTGGGGGTGTGAGTAACCCAGAAGGAAAGCTGGTTAAAGGACAAAAACAGAGAGATGAATCATCAGACCTTCTATTAGCCAGGTCCAGCACACTTGTGCAGTTCAGTAAGGGGAAATACAAAACAACGTCTAAGAGCTTCTCTGAGTCTATCCAAAGCAGAAAAGGCAAGTTTTTAAAAACTGCCAGGAAGTTAAGGCGTCTGTTCCAAGGGATTAAAGCAGCCCTGTTTTTTTCAGAAAGAACAGAATGGGACTTAGATATGTATTTGCTAATGTTTTAAAATCAGATGGGATGATGGTTGATGCTAGCGTGGAGAGGTATGTTAGCCAGAACCTCCTGATTTTAAACAGTAAGGAAGGATTTTGATGCTTTATTTCAATCCTCGTATCATGTCAGCTTGTTCCACCCTGAACAATAGACCTCTGTTTGCCAAATTTTGCACCAAAATAAGGCAGGTCTGTCTTTCTCATGCAGCCTTTTTGGATTACATAGCAAATTTAGCAGATATCACATATAATTCCATTTGACACATAGCAAAATTTGTTGGCAGAAGTATCTTGATATGCATTCTATAAGGCCTGAACAAAGATGTACTTGTGATCACTAGGAGCTGGATTGACTGAAATTTCCACAGAGTGGAAAAAACGTGTAACAATGCACCTACAAGTTTTCTCTTAACACTGTGCAAGAATTCCTCAAAAAGGTTTTTTTTCCATGTATGCAAAATCCTCACTGGGGAGCTGCTCAGCCAGTCTGAGCACAGGGCCTTTTAGGGGAGTCCATGCAAACTTCCATAGGGTGCTAATGCACACTGGGTGTCTGGGGCCAGCTTGGGCTCTCTAGGGTGAGAGTTGTGTTTTGTCCTGAAAAACTGGCAGTTTCAGGGAAAGCCTCTGCATCAACTGCCTGGTGCAGCACCCACAGCAATACAACACATCATACTTCTATTTCTCTTCCTCTCATGCCCTGACTCACTGTAGTCTTTCATCTCTCCTTGGCAGTGCGTAGCCAGAGCCCTTTTTGAGGTGCAAGCCCTGGATTGTTTCTGCATTTCTAAGTGTTGGTGGAATAGATCTTACAGCTAATGGCTCAGTGATTTGTCTAACACAACCTTGCTTCTACAATTTATGTTGCAAATTAACCAAGTGCAAATTTGGGCTAATTTAAAAGAGACAAACTCTTCTTTAAGACCCTAGCCAGAGACCTGGCATATGTGCATTGATTTTCTCCTATGTTACAGGCTTTCTAAGTGTCCACAAAAGTGAGATCCTTTTTACTCCAGTCTCTCAGTGGTAAAACAGGGATGAGAACACCATCCTTGCCCTACAGAAACATTACAAGGGGCTTAGGCACTATGGTAATGGATACAGAGGGTAGCTAAGATAAATAACCTGATAGATACAAGAAAATGATTGATGTTAGAATACTACAAATATGTTGAAAGCCTAAAATATCTTTGTGATGTCTTCTCATTTCTTGAAATGCCAATTAACATTTTTCACTCAGATACCTGATGTTTACATTGGCACATTTTTATGCTCACATGTCTTACAAAATGGATACTTGCCTGACTTTGATTTTAGATGAAAGCACTCATCTCTCAACCTCATAGTAATTCTGAAAGATAGAAAAGTTGCTTTCATAGGAAGAAAAACAATGAGTTTTGATCCTGCTGGTGATAAGTGACAAGCCAGGAGTTTAATAAACAGACCAGGAGTACCATCATTGGTAACACTATAGCACAAGTAGCAAATCACCATTGACTAAATTATTCCAAAGTCCCCAAGCTCTCTGTGAAGAAAAATAAAGTGTTACTTTGGTTTCCTGTAATCCTTCCCCAGTAAAAACACAGGATTCCCTTAGGAGAGTTAAAATCCATTACTAGGCTTCTTTATTCCTTTTTGTAACTAATTGTCTCTTCCATGAAGGGTCTTACTTCCTTGAACCATGAGTTAATGCAGACTCTCAGGGTGCAGAGAGGCTGTAGAGAACTCAGCTTTTATGCCCATCTTCTTCCTGAGTGATTTTTTTTAGTTTCCCCACGCCACCTCACAGCTTTCTAAGACTTTCCTGATACTTACCTGTGCAGAAGCCATGTTGTATGCAGGATAACATGCTCTGAAGCGTCTCTTTGCAGGGCTGTGGGAAGCAGCCAGGCAGGCATGGCACCCAAAGCAGAGTAGCTTGTATCACAAGGAGAATGAAGCTGGCTTTGTTAAAAGGAGGAGTAGAGCTTCCTTTTCTTCCCTGAAAGCTGAATGTACACTCAGCTCATCAGAGCAAGCCTGGATGTTTTCTTCTCATCCAAGGTGCTGCTTTTTCCTACAGCAATACATCATGACTACTTTGTTCCCCATCATTGTATGCCACCCTTCCACTTTTCAGACTGCTTGTGTCACAGCAAATTTATAAATTTTGCAGCCTGTTTCATCCAGGTTTGTTTCTCAGCAGCTTAAATAACTCATCTAACTAAAGCTGCTATAGAAACTTCTCAAATAATATTCTCTAATTTCTGCATTTGGATGGTCAAAGCACACATTTCTAAATCCATAAGCTACATCTGAGCTGAGTTTGAGCTCCTCAGTATACAAAAATGAATGCAAATTTTTATGAATAGGTAAATGTGTTTATGAGCGCAATTGTAGAGGCTGGGCCCTGTAATATATCATGAGGCCCTTTGATACTAAACTTCCTTGAACATGTGCCATGTAATGATACAAATGACATGATGTGCAAGCAATTCTAATAGTAAAGTGATTTCTTTATTGATCTGTCCCATTCAATTCTGAACTGTTGTTATTACAGGAAAGTTGTAAAATATGTATCTTGCTACTTGAATTCTTTTCTTTTGAAGAAATGGATGAGGAAAGCTAAACAGCTCCAGAATATACAACCCTATACAAGGTGTCAGAGCAGGGGGAAGGGTGGCTCAGTGATGAATGAGCAGTCGTTCAATTGTTTTCTTTCTTGCAGAAATCAGAGACAGAGTACAGTTTATCTTAACCTGACTTTTAGCAAGACAGATTGCCAGGCAAAACCTCTGGGTTGAAGTCATCCAACCACCAAGTAGAGTAAAGAGACCATTGCTGTTACCTTTACAAGACTGACCCCCACCCTCAGTGCCTTTTAAAAGTCTGTGGTGTTTCTTTCTGAGGTTCTAATGTGAACTTCAGCTACTTTCACACCATTTTTTATGCTGAACACAATATAGAATGTTTTATTTGAGGCCCAAATGCTCCACTGTTATACAGGCTGAGACTAACTCATCTGTGTGCATCCCTTGCAAATGACAGTCCCTGGTGCAGAATTCCCCATCACATTGTGTTTAATTCCCCCCCATACTTTATTTCAGCTGCCACTGAACTTGTTTAGCTCTAGTTTGAGTGCTTCAGGCCTGTGCTACTACACTTACATCAGTCAAACCTTTTTTTCACCTCATGGGTGTGAATGGGGAGGAGAACTGTTTGCTGAGAGGTGAAAATCCCTAAGTAATGACAAGCTAACTCCAAGACAGGCTGTTATTGTCCCAGATTTTCTCCTGCACTTCCCTTTAGTTATGTTTTTCTTACCAAGTCCATTCTTGTAATTTGAAACAATAATTCTGGATGTGGCATCCTGAATTCATTTTACCCACATCTAAGAGGCGACATAAATTTTAAGTGGCCTTAATCATGTCCTGAAGGTGCATATTTCCCTTGACAACTATAAATGAATCAGTAGCTTAAGTCATCCAAAAAGAAACTGGACCAATGTGCACTTTATCGAACAGTTTCATAAAATTCATATGAGCAAAAAAGTCAGGACAGACAGAAAGAGTTAAAAAGGAAAGATGGTTGCACTTGCAGTATCTGTTTTTTGCAAGAGACCATAATGTGTTTATACAGCTCTCAGCCAGGCTAGTGGATAATTAAAGGAAAGGACTGACACTAGACACTACGCCACCTTATACACTGTGATGTGGGGAAAGTCACACAAGTGAAATCGTAAGAAAACAGCAGCAAATTCCCTTTTCTTCTTTTTCACAAGCTCAATCTCTTCTATCTTGCAGTTAGAAGGATGCCTGACTTAGTTCACCCTGGTGGGAGGGTGTTAAAATATACTGGCAAAGTTAGGGTCCAAGATGGTCCTTCAGCATTACAATCAAGTGTTTTATAAATTCTGACCACAGCAGGACAAACATCCTTCCTATGGTGCATTTCAGCAGGATGTACCCTCACCAGCATAAATTCATCCTTTTATTTACCTATTCCTACAGTTATAGACTATACTTTCATCTTAGACATGTCTTTCAGTGAGATCAAGTATAGAGCTGAGTCCTTGCCTCAGCTCAGATAACCAGATTCTGGGTGGGGAGAGAAGTCTTGGCAGCAACGTGATTTCAGTGCGTGTTTGTGATCGGGGGAGTAATTACCTGTTCTCTGGCCATGTGAGGGGTCAAAGAGGACCATTCTCCTTCTGGACTGCCCAGACCACTTGGCCAATTTGTCAAGAATCCCACAGGATAAATATCTGTCTCCAGAGACCTTTATAGTGACAAATCCAAATAAATCAGAGTCACTTTTACTGAGCACTTCAGCAGACAGCTCAGATTTAATGAATCATCTTTCAGACCCCCAAGGAAGATTTCTTTTCCCAAGCTGAAAGGAACAAATATTTGACAAAATTTGCCTGCAGGATAAAATTCTATCAATTCATTTAGTAATATTTTATGATTGCAGTTAACAATACCACTAGCATTGTTTTGAAAAGCACTGGGAATGCAGCAAAGAGCTCTTAGGATCAGCTGTATGATCAGTGTGTCCTGTGCAGAAAAAAGGAAGCTGCAATGGATTAGATGATTTTCCTCATCACTGATTGAGGGTGGACTTTGTATTCCTTTACTGGTTCTCTTCTGTGGTCTTGGATGGAATTCCCCACCAACATGAAAAAAAAAAATTAGAAAAAAAAAAAAAGGGAAAAAAGAAAAATCAATCTTAACCCCCCACATCACCAAAAGTCATCACGCAGATAGAACCTTGCAGGTTAGCTGTTGTGGGTCATTCAAACAATTTTAAGGATTAACATCTTGATCCCCTCTAAAAACTTCCATCTCCATTTCCTTCCCCCCTTTGGGATCCATGCAGATGCCTGCTCAAATACCTGCTGGCGCCAGAGGAAATTCTCCTGTAACAGATACCCTGCGATGTAAAACCAATATTTTGTTTCCAGGGTCATCCCTTTCACACTCTCACAGATCCTCTTGCTTCACCAACCTGCCTCTTGGTCAAGCCAAAACATGAGAAATTGTGAATCCAAAGGGTGGGATTTCGAAGCAGTTTAATAGGCTTGGTGATTGCTAACCCACACATTTCCTCAGCTTCCTCCTCCTGTTGTCGTAGCCTTGCCTGATAATTTATGTCAGGTTAACAGCCTACTGGGCAGACACCTCTGCTCACTGTTCAGCAGGGAGAGACAAAGAGAACAATTTAACCTGACCCAAAGTGCTCATGATGATCCGAATGGTAACACCTATTCAGATAAACTTGTACTTAATACAAAGGCCTAATAAGAGGCATCCTTCAGTGTTAGGATGTGAGTGCATCAGGATCCAGTGCCCGGTAAAACAGTAAAACAAAAAACATTTTTCAGTGTCATTCATATGCAAACAAAAAATCAGAAACTTTTCATTTGTAATGGTTCCCAATCTTCTGTTTAGGGAATCAGGCTGGCAATAAGAAGTAGATCAGTGTTTGGAATTTGGTCAGGAACTTCTTGGTTTGACACTATCCCATTCTACTCATGGTTTTTATTTGTGCTCTCTGGATTTTTACCTTACATGATAATCAGCAAATTGCTTTATATTAATGTGTTTCAATATAATGAGCTTTGTTAATAGTCGTATGGGATACGTGAGAAGGGAACAGAAATAAGCACTTTAAAAGTGACATTTCAGGTGCTCATTTCCTCATTTAGTCTTGTAAAAAATAATAGGGATTTATTATCTCCAGGATGATAATTGAAGAAAACATTTAAAGGTATTTAGTTATATAAAATAGATAATCCTATTTTTAAGTAGCTTTAATGAAGTAAAAGTACAGGGACACAACAAGGATTCATTTCAGGTCCTCTAATTGGATTGCAAATGAATTTTGTTTAAAAAACTTTGTCTTTTTAATTGTTTCTCATGAAGGAAATGAGCAGAATAGATGACTTTTTTTCAAATTTCCAACTTTTTTTCTAATTTCCCGCTTTTAAATGAAAAATAATGTAGAGAGAATGTCAGGAAACAAACATTCTTTTGCCCATGACTGAGAAAAAAGAACCCAAAAAATAAACTTTTGCAAAATGGCTGCATGTAAGAATTTGCCATGGAGTGAGCAATTTATTACACTAGAAATTTGTCATCCAGAATCCTGTGGAATATACCAGAATGCTTGCTCATTCCTTAAAAGAAGTCTCTTCCATTCTGATATAATATATTGCATGAAGTGCAGAAGAACAAGAGTAAAAGTGTGTTTTTTTAATTATTAAGGACTGATCTTGTTCCAATTTGAGTCAATGGCAAAGCTCCATGGAACTGAGCTGAATATATGGGTGTAGATAAGATGTTGTTTACTGTGCTTTTGCTTTTTCTGAGAGCAAAATGTAAATGAAATATATTCCTTGCACAAATTAGATTATCCCAAGTCATCTGCTGACTCCTACTTAAAAGAGAGTACAGGGATCTCTCCACGTTCTCCAGAAGCTGCAAACTCGAGTATCTATGCAGCCTTAAAGACACTCTTGCCACTGTGTGAATTGGCTGCTGCATCAAAAACGGAATGAACACAGTCATGGAACAAGAGTTCATGAGATTTTGCTTGTATATGTAAAAGAATGTAACACTAATAAGTTCTCCCAGCCCTCTTTCAGCTGCAGTTACAATTTTTTTTAAAAGCATCACATATCTTTGTACAGAGTCTTGCCTGGTTTTTGTACAGCCATGAGCAGGGAGAGAGTAAGTTGTTCCTCCATGTGCCACGTTTTAACAGAACAGAGGAACAAACTGCATCACTGTGTGGGCAGTGGCCAAATAAAAAGAGAGGGAGAAGTAAAAACAACCTTAAGTTATATTCTGCCAATCAGCCAGGTAACACGTGATAGAAATGGACAGAGATTATGCCAGTGGTGGAAATTATTCCTTACAAGAAAGGAAATGGGAACAGAGAAAGCACTCTGCTAGTCTTGATTTTCCTGAAACACTTATTTGGAATGTAAAACTGCCAGTTTGCACATCTTTAAGTTGACACTCAACCAGTCCCTTGTAAGATGAAAATGAACTATTTGCCAATAGTGCTCTCATTTTTGTTAACAGAATCTTTGGAAGAAAAACAGTCTGACAAACTCTACCTAATTTCTTCGGTGGCACAAATCACTGGTCCGCTTGTGTAATGCCTCATCAGCAGAGAAGGAGCTGCATGAAAGAAACAATTAAAAAGGAGGCAGGGAACAGTGCTGGAAATGTTACAGAGTAATGTTATTAGGAAGTGTGAAGGAGGAGTAGGGAGTTGTTTACAATAAACTGACCTAATGATTCCTAAGTCGTTGGCTGTAAAATTCATCTGTCCTCAGGTAAAAGCTGCAAGGCAAAATGGATCAATATGGTTACCCCCTTCCTTCTCTGGCCCATCCTGGTGGGTGATAGAGCATAACAGTGTTGATTTTGACATTATTATGTTATCCTGAAAATTAATCACTTTTGAAAAGGTGAATAATTGGACAGAGCTTAGTGCTGACAAGCTAAAGGTTGGAGGCTGAGAGGAACACAGTGGTGAGGGAGGGAGGTAAGGGGGGTTGTAGTGTCGCAAATGCAAACCTATTATAGGAGACCACCAGCACGTGAGGGGCTATAAGTCTCATTCCAGTTTGCACTTTGGCAGATGTGTGCAGTTTTTTATCTGATAAATATCATATTGTATTTACAATTTCTGAAACTATTTTTGATTCAGCAGAGGAATGAGACATACCTTTTCATGTAATAGAAACTCCGAGAGGTATGCCCCTGCCCAGTAAAATTAAAAAGTAGGAAATTTTGTCCCTATAAAAAGAAATTCCCACTTTTCCCAACATTTAGCTAATCTGTGGAGTTCCCACTGCCATAAGTGTTCATCAAGATAATATATTGTGGCTGGACTCTAAAAGAGCTAGATAAGTTTACCACCTTCACAACATCTGTAACTATGCAAGTGAAGATCATGATAATGGCAGTCCAACCTCCTATTTTACAGCATAAAATAAAACCTCTTGGGGACACAGGAAAGACTGGATAATTGACTGTTTATCCAATAGATTGTTTTAATTCTTTTTCTGACACGTAAGAGACAGAGCACCAGTAGGCACAAGGTAGCAGATTATTTGCTTGTGTCAACTCCCACCAGAGACTGTGGCAATATTTGAAGTGTTTGCTGTGAGCTAGAACTTCATGTAGAGGTGTGAAAGTTTGGTGCCGACGGTGGGCTGTAATTTTTCATTTAGATGAGACTATAATGAGGTCAATCTACCATTCCTGGAAAGTTTTCTGAATGTGAGTGCTGTGGTTCTGGAACAAATGTACCTTAACCAAATACCTTATCAACTCCATATGAGTGATTTTCTTTCATTGTCTTTGGGCCTCATCCATTCTATCTTAGGTTGTCTGGATGAGGACTCTTACATCAATTTTATGCAGTATCTGACTCAAAGATACAGTTTGTATCCTGAATGGGGTTTGCTGAGGCAGAACCATCTGTTGCAAACAATGGATTTAATTTTGATCTTTACAAAGCTTTCAGAGGTGCACCCAGCCTGTTTGTGGCACCAATCTATTAAAGGTCAACATTGCTTGAGGAATAGACTATCTTTTGGGATTGAAATAATGAAAAGGATCCTAAAAATGCAGTTCCAAGTAGCATAAAATTCCATCTCTTTCTGCCTTCTTCTTACCTCCTAGCAGGTACTTAAGGACCTTCAGAAATCTGATTTCCAATAACTTCCCTGACATCCCTGTAAATATCACAGTTCCTTGCAGTGCATGCTGGTGGTGTGGAGATAGGAACACAGGGAACAGAATAACAGGAGGTGTCAGGGAGCTGGGTGAAATTTTGCACGTCTTCCACGAGACTTTTTAATATTTTTGAGAAACTCCTTTTCATTCAGAAATTTATGACAGGAAAACACCAACACATGAAATGGGCCACAAGTCATTAGCTTTTAGGGTTCCACAAAAGTCCAAAATGAGCCTTACTCTGAGGGAACCTTTATAAAGCAGTGCATTTTGCAGTCCTGGACATGGTTTTTCTACAGGCCAAATCCTGCAATCATGGACCTGCTTGAAGAGATTCTCACCACCCTCTTTGCCTTTGCTGCTTCTTCCTGTCCTCTTCCCCCTGATGCTGGAGTACACGGTCTGCTCTGCTGTGATGAGTCAACTGTTTGGCTGGCTATGCTCCCAAACAGATTTGTCATAGTGCCTGCTTTCAAAACAGACATCTATTTTCTTCCTTTTTCTTTTAAAATCAGACCATTCCCCAGGTCTGGTTTGGAGTTCAGCCATCAAATTGTCACATCCAAGAGGAGGTAACTCCTATCAAGCAAGGAAAGAATCTCTTAACACTTCTCTGCTTTTAAAAAATTTGTGCCCTGGAAAAACACCCTGTTGTTAGATAAGAGGCAACGCAGAAAAGTCACCATCCATGAAAAGGGGAGGGATATTTCAGGCCACACTGCTCTTCTAATAGAGCTATTCAAATTCATTATCACTACATGATACAATCAGTCCTATATAGTTATCAGGTTCTGGGGCTGTTTTCTTTTTCTGCCACTGACAAATAGGCCAAAGTAAACCAGGTCACTGATAAGACAGACCCCTGGGAAGATGCTCTGCCACGCTTGATGCATGGATAGGGCTTTTTGTTCATCACTCACATGACTTTGTCTTGCAGCATCTGTTTATTTTCCTTCTCCTTTCGTTGCCTAAGTTTGAAAGCAGCCTGAAATAGAATAGGATTTATGCTACAATCTGCAAACCCTGAACTTTTTATTTAGGAGATTCAAAGACTATAAGGCCGAGAGAGGCCTTTGGTATCCTCTTGTCTGACCTCTGCTACAGCTAAGGCCATTAGCTTTCTCTGACTTAATTCTTGTTTGGTCTATCTGCTCGAAAAACATCCAGTCCTGATTTAGGAATTGCAAGGGGTGGAGAGAATTCATCACAACTCTCCATGAACTGTTCTTATGGTCAATTACCCCATCTGTTAAAAAATTTCCATTGTACTTCAGTTTAGATTTGCTGACCTTCAATTCCCAAGTGTTGGCACTTGTCCTTGCTGTGTCTCTGTAACCCTAGATTTCCATCCAGAGTCGGCTCAAAGAATGGGATTGTAATTAGGTACATATATATATATATCACTTAGAGATATTTTCAGTCAGTATTGCCTCCTGAACAGAAATGGAGTCTGAACAGAGTCAGGAGAAACAGATTAAAATTTGTTATCATTCTAAATATTTACATTTGTGGCATTTGAATTACAGGCGTATGATTTTCAAGTAGCTGTGGAAATGTAACTCCCGCTAGATACTTTTAAGGATGACTGGGTACATTTTCAAAAGAGAAATGGCCTCTTTTCCAGAATTGCAGAGGATTCACTTTTGCCATTGTTGTCAGCTGAATTAAATCAATATATTTTATTGACAAAGCAAATTCAGCACATATAGGAGGCCAAAGTGAATTCAGATATTATAATTTTGATGCTACACTCTTATGAATTAGAGCTGATAAACGGAATTGAGGTCTGTTTCTCAAAGGTGCTGTCATGTTACTACAAGATGTTTCCGTTATGTGACCTCTTCCCTTCCCTGAGGATGCTCTGACAAATGCTGTCCAGACCAAGATGGCAGAGCTAGATTGGAATGATAAGGCACAGCCAAGGCCCTACAATTTGCCTTTTTAATTGTTCTTTCTGACACTATTATGCAACTCCACCCTTTCTAGGGGAACATCCACTGAACTACATTTACTTCAGATGATGCCTCCTGATCTGGTTACATGTAGCTTTCCATGAGAGCTGTCAAGGATCAGTTGCTTTGCCTGGGGCAGGGGGGACCTGG
Organism: Illadopsis cleaveri; assembly: GCA_013399915.1. NCBI lineage: Eukaryota > Metazoa > Chordata > Aves > Passeriformes > Timaliidae > Illadopsis > Illadopsis cleaveri. The sequence continues at coordinate 347,736 of VXBB01025229.1, read as the reverse complement.
GGTGCAGGGCGGAGTGAGTGCTTCCTAACAAATGCAGGAGTAGGCACTTGGACCTCTTTAATTCTGTGCATAATTGTCCCCAGGCAGGAGCAGCTGCTTTCTGCTTTGCTCTCTTGTGTTGCTTAGTTCTGCAAGCTCATAAGGCCGGGACAGATTGCCATTTGGATCAGGGACATTTTCCCCAGTGAATTATGCCAGCAGCCAGTGAAGAACCGGCAAAGGCATGAGAAAATGCCCTGTGCCATGTGTCCACACCCACACAGAGGAAGGAGAGTAGCTGGTCTAGGAGGAAGCTGTGGTGGGTTGATGCCAGCTGGGAGTTTTCCTTCGCCGATGATGACTCTGGGTGGCTGTTTAAGATTAGCCCACACAAGGGGCAGTAAGGGGGAAACCTGGCCCACAGGTAGAACATGCTGACACGTCCATGAGACAAAACTGGTTGCACCAGAGCCAGTCCACCAGCACAGATCAGCAAACAGGCTGGTGAAAAGAACTAAATCCACATTTAGTGATGACAGCAATAAAAGTCTGTTGTTACTTTTGCTACTTGGGTATTCCCCCCCCTCTAACTCCTATCACAGTTTTTTTTCTTTCAATGCCATTTGACAACAGTTTGGTGTTGGAAAGGAGAACATTTTAAGAACAAGAAAATTGAAATTTAGTTAATTTGCAGTGAAACTCTCTAGTTGTTCCAAAAAAATGATGCTAGATTGTTCATTAAGAGAAGATCTCAATGCCATACATGTGATGAGTGTGCAGGGACAGCTTACCTTTTGAAGCAGCAGTTGGTTGGTTTGTGGTTTTTTTTGTCAGTAGTAGGAATTAATACTATGTGTGAATGAACAAGAATAACAATTATGCTCTGCAGTTAGAAGTTCCAGTGTTTTTTGTTTATCTAATAATTTTCTGGAATAGCTCATAGACATTGGCACCCATTGTCCAAATACTTAATTTGGATTCCATTTTATGGCTGTCCTGAAATGTAACTGGTCATCTGGCCGAAACCAGAAGGCAGCCAATTAAATTCACAGGAAAACATTAATCTGAGCTGAAGAATTCATAGCACATGTGTGCAATCATTCCTCCTTTTACGTATGCTTTCTGTTCTTCCTCTGCTCCTGCTCCCCCAGCTGCCACCCCCCCGCTTCTTATTTCACCGGTCGCAGGGGAACGTGCCAACTCTAACAGCACTGTCCGAGGGAAAGGAAAATTAACACCAGTTTTGCTTTTATGTGTTCAGGACTCAGTCCAAGAAGGCCGCTAGAGTGAATGTTGGGTTTTCCCCCTGCTTTTACCAGGCCTGGGGTCTGGCCCAAGCATTGTGCTGCCAGCATGCATCAGTGCACAGGGTGTGAGGACAGAGGAGCCAGGGCATGGGTGGCAGTGAATGAGTCGAGGGCTGGAAGGGAAGAATGAGATGGAGAGGGAGGGCTTGCAGGAGCAGGGGAGGAGAAAGTGAAAAGTTGGGTGTGCTGGAAGCAGGAGCAGAGGTCTGGGATCACGAGGACATGCTCTCCCTGGGCCTGGAAGCTGAGCCTGGTCTCCTTACTTCCCTCCTGTCAGTGAACATCTGTGAACAACTGCTAGACTTGTGTGTTTATTGTCTCCTTCTCCCTTCTGTGTCATTTTGCAGGAAGTGACCCAGCTCTGCTGTGAACTTTAGCAGAGGAGAGGTGTGCTGTGTGATTCCACCGCCATCTCAGGACAAAAAGGAAGGTAGTGTTTTTCCAAGGAAAGGATTGGATCACAAAACAAACAGTTAAGCATTTACCGTCGGGGAAATAAGGGCAAGGATGGTATTTGTAGTCTCTCACTGAATGATGGTTTTATAGCACAAGAGAGAGATAATCTCCAGAACTACTTCCTTCCTAATCTCCACCTACTTCCATCTTACTTATGTGCAGTGGAAGGTGGTGAATGGGTGGTAAATAAAGTGGAAAAAGATTGGAGTTAAGGTGCCTAGTTAATATTCATGGCTAAAATTATTCTACCCATTGTCTATGCCACAATGCTCCTAAACAACGCTGAGTTCTGGGTTTCCAAAATTGAGAATCTTGCAGTTAAATAAATAATTAGCTGGGGTGCCTCACATGGTTCCTGGCTGGACTTTCACAAGTGCACAGGTGTTATCAAGAGACATGATTTGAGCTTAAGAGGCATTGTAAAAGTGCTCCACACATTGGAGAATCAGATCCTGGCTGTTGCAGGACCTGCTGTTCTCTGGGCATTCAGATCCTCCTGTTTAACTGTGAAGAGCTACACTGCTTACAGGTAAGGAGTTTCACAGTATGGCACTGCAGTGTCTCTCAGGTGAGAAGTGATCTGTACATGCATGGAAAACCATTTGAGTGTAGTAAAGTGCACAGATATTTAGATACATGTATGTGTATACACTTCATATATTTTCCATAAACACTGGGTGAGAGATAGTAGAAAAGCTATACTATTCTATGCCATCCATAAGGGCCTATGTGAATAAGAAACTCTGCCATAATACAGCCATGATGACATTTAGCTGTTTTTGACACCCTCATTGATGAACCTAAAGAAATAAGGTTGAATGGGGAAATACATAATCTTCTCAACACCAGAGGGAGCCCACCTGGGATATAATCCACTTATTGGCATAGGGAGTATGTTCTTTTCTGGATGTAGCTCCAAATATATTTTTTTTTGTCCCTGTCTTGCATTTGAGTGCACACACATACAAGAACACAAAGGTTATATCCATTCACAACAGATCCATGCCACTTACACCCATGTGTATATGTGTGTGTATAACCAAGATACACGATGTAGTGTGCTGTATGCTTTTTGTTTTGATTTGGTTATTTAATTCATAATTCAGTTGAGATCGGAGATACAAATGCTAAGTAGTTTTTTGGCTTGATGTCATACAAAGTTTTAACACAATGCTTTTGCTGATGGCCTCAGGCCAATATGTATGCCTTGCACGTCATTTGTGGATGCTCTCAGGAAAGAATGTGCAGAATTGCATTTATTTTTTGGCATTATGAGTTGCATGAAAGCTACTTTAATGCTTATTCTAGGCCAGCTATTCAAAAAAATGTAATACTACTTGAATTTTATAAACAAGAGTATAAACAGGGCTGGTGTGTGTTATTGTTACTTACATTTTACAATGAAGAGGCAAACATACTGATCACCAGAAGTCAAACTCGTCTTTCACTTCCTAACAAAAGTGTAAGTTACAGGTATGATGAAAACTTTTCTTACTGTTGTGCCCAATTGCTTCTGGCAGAAAACAAACTGCAAATATTTCAACTCTCATTTAGTTAGAAGTTTTGGTGCTGGTTTCAAAGGAAGCAGGAGGAAATGCAAATGTGAAGGACTGTTCATAGGGCAAAATCTCCATAGATTGTAAGAAAGTATTCTGCTGGCATGGACTTCATTTTCACTCTATAGATGTGAAATTTCTGTCATTAAAAACTTTCTGACTGGTACTCTCTGCAATATACTATGAAAAAAATGGACTTAGCCACTGTTCTTTCTACATACAAAATTCAATGTTACAGCAGTTTCAAAGGGAGGTGGCTGGAGAAGTAAATGCCTTGGCTGCCTGGTTTGTGAAACAAATTTGGTCCATGGTCAACCCCTGAAATCTAGTGCTTAGAAGCTGACATGTGGACCTCAGTCTGGACATACCTTCTCCATTTCCAAAGCTTTTCCCAAACTGCATGTCAGCTGCTGACCTGGTCCTGCGGTTCCTAGGTCCTGTCACAACTGGTGACATCACGACTGCAATAATTTCTGTGAAATGTCACAGCAGATTCTAGAAACGGAGGGAATTACCAGGTAAAATGTATATATTCATTGATTTGTTCCTCACAGCTTTGTCCTGGCAATCTCTTATCTGGAATGGAGGGAAAAAAAACATTGCTGAGGATTTTTTGGTTTAAAGTCTGCAGTGCCCCTCTACTCACAACCCAAAGTGCGCAGCATCTTCTCATCTTCAGGTTTTGGCTTGCTCAGAGGAACAGTGCTGTAAAATATAACAGAGGCTGCTCTAATTTGAAGCTGTCTGCACACTTCTTAGCAACCATCAGGCAGGACTGCTAGCTTTCCCATATGTTTTTCTTCCTGCTTGCAGTCCAGCCCTTGGCAGAAAGTAAGGCTTAAAGAAAAGAAAGGGAATGCCTTGGAGAAATCCTGTTCAGAGTCAGTTTGTGCCCCCTCAAGACAGCCTAGAGAGCTCAAAGCAGAAAGCTAATAACAGTAACAACTTGGTCTGGTGACATTGGTGTGATAAATACCTGCAAAATTGCAGTAAATATTGAGAGCCAAGAAATACAGTGGTGACATACAAAATGAAGAGTCCTTTGGACATACGGAGTGGTGAAAGCACAGGAGACTGTGGACCATTTTGTTTGGAGAGGAACAGATCATGTAACAAAGTATCTACTAGACATAAACTCTAGTAAATGCCAGCTATGCAATTGGTTTTGTAGTGACTTTCAGGTGTGTGTATAATTAGTTCTTTAAGAAGAGAAAATGATGTAAGGAGCATTATGCTGAAGTACAGCCTTCAGTGACTGGGGTTTGATACCTCTGCTAGCTTGAGGTTATTGGCTTAGAAACAAATACATCTTTGGATTTTCCTCTGAACAGGTGAAAAAATCAGCTAGAAATGTTTGAAATATATCTTGTGTTGTGTGAAAAGGACAAAGAACTCATTTTTTCACTTTAAAACATCCCTGACTTCAGGAACTTTTGTCCTGATTACTTCAGGTGAAGTTTATTTTATTATAGTTGAATGTGAAGATTGCTGAAAGAAATCTTATGGGAATGCTTGTTATTGTCTGACCATCTAAATACTTTTAATCCAATCAGTCTGGAGTCAAACTAACAGCTAAAAATTTTTGTGCTTCCTCTGAATTTCCAAGTTGAGTACACCTGACGTTTTGTGGACTATTATTACACTGATTTAAAAAAAAAATAAATTTTTTTACAGCTTCCCAGTTTCCTGTACTTCATACTTCTTTTCTAAGTAGCTATTGCTGCTGTCTACTTCCACAGTAAATTCTAGGAGCAAACAGATTATTAAAATCTCTCTATTAAATGCAAAGCTAAACACTGCAACGTATTTCAAGAAAAGGAGAGAATTCTATCAGAGGTTCCTCATCAGTTTTAAGGACCACGTTTAACAAGCAAGTGTGGAAAGAAACAGATGTAAATTAACCTGTACTTAGGCAAGGGATTGTTGCAGATGATCTCTGGAGAACCTTTTGATTCCTGAAATACTTTATATCATTCTTTCTAAAATATAAATAGAGAATTGAATTGTAATAATTTTTTTTNTTTTTTTTTTTTTTTTTGAGTATCATCATTTCTAGAGTTTGGTAGCATAGCTAAAATCTGTTTAGAGACACATCATGCTTCTATATTGAATGTGTTTTTTTATTTTTTGGAAGAGCTGCTGAAAAGAACTTTTCACTTGATGTTTTATATAATGACCCAGTTGCCACCTTCATTAAGTCCTCTGGCACTTTTCCAAAGGAATAACCATTGCTAATCAAACACAAAACAGCAGAGGTTTTGCTGTCACTCAGGCTTTGCTGCTCCTTACCAAGCTGCTCCTTGCAAGATGAACAGCGTTGCAGCACAGTCTGAGAAAGTCTGAAAGCCTCTCAATTCTGGATACAGAAGCCATGCTAAAGCACAACTTTAGAGATTTTTAGATGCCATAATAGCAAGGGAACAGCCCTCAGCATTTTTATCTTGAGGGTTCAAGTCATATGAAATCAGAGGAGGCCAGTGAGAGAGGATGCACTGGCTATTAACAAAAGGGAGTTAACAAGTGATGAAGTCAGGAATGTGCTGATGTCTTTAAGCTGAATGAGGGGGATAAAGTGTGGGAAGTCACAGCTTCCTAGAGACAAAGCCACTGTTGGGTTAATTAGTTGGGGTGGGATGTCTGCGCATTGAGGGGAGGAAAGGAGCTTCATTTGGTATATGTTCTGTTTTGAGGAGCAGCAGTTACAAAGGACTGTGGAGCTAGGGGAAGGAGAGAAGTGTTTGGTACAGCTCAAACTGGCAGGAAGCCAAAGAAACTTGTCAGATATTTGTGAAAATAGGTTGCAGCTGCCAGGACTAGGAGCGCTTCACGGTGTAAGCAGCACTCTGGGACTTTGTGAGAGCCCACACTGACTGTCCCCACAATTTCTGACATTGCTCTGCCCGCCACATGTCAGATTCCACAAGTGAGGACTGGGTTTGATAAAACGAAATGCCACACAGCAGGCTTCCCACAGTGTGGCATCTCCTTCTGGCCTGAGAGTGCCAGGTGAAGGACTCAGATTTCTTTTGAAGACAAACTGTATGTGCCTGTTCCTCTGTGCTTGCAGAATATGTATCTTCTCCCTGACATTTGACTCTACAGCAACATCCAAGCAAGCAGTTTCCCATTAATGGCAAATCAAAAGAGTTAATATCACTACAAGCAATGTGCCCTGATACCAAGAAGGAGTAGAGATGACTGCTTTGTTTGACCAAGAAGTAGTGGCCATTCAACTTACACTCAAGAAATTTTAAAAGGCTTGGTGCTTGTTTTTCTTTCAGTGACATACTCTTTCTCAATCCTCCTCTTCCCTTGTTCCTTTGTAAACTTTACACTGATAAACTTTATCTCAGAGCTTAATTTTCCTGCTAACTTTGAGGGAGGAAAAGATAGTATTTCCAAAACTAATTTCTCTGACTGCCTAAATACATATGTAAAAACTTACCTGTCCACAGGTATATCCTAAATATATTATGTACTCTCCACCTCCAGAAAGAATACTCTTATGTTTTGGGGAAAATAATAATTTTGGGAGAAGGACAAAAAGTCACTAAGATTTGGAGGGTGGAGGTGGGGGGGGAGGGGGTGCATTTGTGTGTTCAGATTGCATAATAATATCTGTTAAGCAACAGACTTACTAATGACATGACTTTGAATTTTAACAATTTTATATAATAATAGTTACAATTTTTAATGTCCTTTTTGTTTTGTTTTGTTTTGTAGTTTTAGGTGCTTTAAGATAAAAACACTGTTTTGTGGAAGTTCCAGTGTGTTTTCCTGACCTCAGGTAAGCACCACTGTAGCGCAGGTTTTATTCTTTCTCCTCTCAAAAACATCTTTTTGTTTTTAAGAGAAAGAAGGAAAAGAAAGGAAGAGTGATGGTTTGCTTTTGTTGTTTTACCCTCCTCTTAGTCCACAATATTAAAGTAAAGCAGTCTTGCTTATAGAAATGTTGGTATCTTTATGCAAATTTCATAGGTTGTACAAGGCTGCAGTCAGACATTGTTTATCATAATGGCTATGCCCATCCTAAGGCTTTCCATCATCCTGTGAAATTGGAACAAAATGTGCTGATGGGAAAGGAAAGGATCCTCTTTTCCTGCTTTAAAATTCAAAATAAGCACAAAATGAGTCAAAGAGACAGTTGCATTTCACTGTTTTTCAGCACTCACATATGGCAACTATTTATTAACATTTTATAATATCCTAAATATAAATCAGGAACTTTACAGGCTGTGGAGATGAATCCTCATACTGGTGCTTCAGCTGGAATGTATCACAATACCTGATTTACACCAGCTGAAGGTCCCTAGTTTTGGATGAGGCTCAGATGTTTTACCTCAGCCCTATGTTTCACTCTGTGAGCTACTTTGTACATTTATAAACTTATCTAAATGTGACTAATGACATTTCCACATGCCCATCAATGCATGTTTTCTTTCTCTCTTTGAAACCTGCTTGAAGTGAATGAGACAAAAATCCAGGAGAAGGGCTGCCTGCCTTTTTTATCTAGCCTGCCAAGGGGCACAGACAGGAGAATGTAGATGGAGCTCCCCCTCCCACTTACAGGACAGAAAATTAAGGCAGATCTAGATGGAGAAGCAGAAGAAGGTGAAAATATTTTTTTTTCCTTACCTCCTTTCCTTATTCCTCTTCCCTTTTTTAAACATCTTAGTCTCCTTGAACTGAAGGACTAATGTTTTTATCTCCATTTTTTCCTCCACTCCATCATGCAAAGAGTTATTCCAAAATCACTTGGCAGCTGTAAGACAAGCTATTTCCTAACCCTCAAAATAACTTTTGTTTTGAATAGTTCCCAACTCCTTAAAAATGCATCCACATGTAAGCGTGTTTTGCATGGGAAAGAAAACTTATAGAAGTAAATATTCATGGTTAATGACTGCTAAAATCCTGCTACAATCATTATAAAAATTTGGGCTCATTCTGTGTGGAAAGTTCTAGGTATTAATCAGTATCCATTTGTGATGTGAACTGTGAAAGCACTAAGGAAAGAAGCAGTCCTAATCACAGATTTCTGTGATCTAGACAGAAAGGGTGAGTCTGTTAGACCCCCAAGTTCAAAACAGGGAAGCGAATTTTTTCCTTGCTACAGTCTGAAAAGGCCTTTTAAATAATTCTTGGCTACCAGCCACATAAACAGAAACACCAAGGCTGGCATACACTATGCAAAATAAAACCATGGAGGTGCAGTTTGCTGAGTTTTGTTTGACAGCCTCACTTCACCAACTAGCTGAGGGTCAGTGCATGTTGTTGAACACTTCTGTTACTTTTCATCTGCTCACAAGCTGTTTGAGCACAGACTTGATAGGAGTTTTCTTCCTAGCAGTGGTCCATAATAAGCTCAGTAACTTCCTCTACACTGTGGTTGTAACCAATCCTTTCCACTTTCATGAAAAGAGAGACAACTTTGGTATTCCCCTCTGAAAATTCACTAGAGGCATTACAGCAGGAGAACTGATATCAGTAAAATAGACTTTGGAAAAGAAAAGACATCTATACTTGATGAAAACCAGGGAGTGGCAAATAAGGCTGGCCTTTTTTTGCATCTAGACATAGCATTTCTTGTCTTTTCCAGAGCACAAAAAAGTATGGATAACCCTACCAACATTTCTGTAGTAGAAAGTGTCTTTCCTCTTTGGGGTATTAAGTGGAGAGATTTCTTGCTGGAGAATGAATGATGCAAAAAAAAAATTGGAAATTGCTTATTTCTCAACAGTTATCACATTTTTCTTCTTAAACTAACTCTTCCTGCCTAAAGAGACCCTGGGGATTCCCAGCCTTCCTTCCCCTTCAAAATGGAGCTGTGAAAAGCTGTTGTTTCTCTCCTTCCCCTGGGTTTGTTAATGGCTGAAGCCTATCATTCTCTTTCCCTTTCTGAAAGCTGAAGAATTTGAAAAACTCCACACTACTCAAGGAAAAAGAGAGGCTTCCATGTGTATCAGGGACCTCTTCACAAGCATATTTTAAAAAAATTACCTTTATAGCTGATTTCAGCAGATCTCCAACCTACAGATTTTTTGTTTCTAATTAGCTCTTCCCAATACACTAATAAATAAAATGTGCTTCTGTTATGTAAATGCAAATGACTTGATAAGACCAGTTCAAAGTTAAAACCAATAGAAGGTAGAGTTAACTAAAAAATACAAGGCCAGGAAAAGGAGTAAAGAGATCAGCAAATATTTGACTGTGATGCATTGTTAGACTGGAAAAGTTGAACCATTTAACCTCTGGAGGCCTTTTCCAACATGAATTTATCCCATGATCCTAAAAATATTGGACTTCCTCATCCTGCAAGATTGCATCCAAAACAAAATGCCCATTTAATGTCTTTTTTTTCCTGTAGTTCTCAGAAGTCAGCACCTCTGCTTGCTCTTTTCTTGTCTTTCCAGCACTGGAATTACAGCAGTAGAACCATTCCCCTCTCTGCACATAACTTGGGCAGGGATTGGATACTTAAGGCAGATAACAGATTTGATGAAGAAATTCAGAAACACAAAACTGACAAATGAAATAAACAAGTTTATCGTATTTCCTGTATGAAAGCATAAAGAGGAAAGTTTCAAAGGAAACAACTTTCAAGTGACAGAACATGTAAGGACATGTGATTTAAATGAATTTACGAAGTAAGATTTAAAGACAGGCTTTTAAGTTGGCTGGATGATCTCAGTTCTTTAACGATTCTGAACTGTTTTGTTCAATGACAGAAATTATTTAACTTTATTAATAAATTTATTATGTTAGTTAAACAAACTGAAACATAATGAAATAGATGAAAAAGAACAAAGAGAAAACCTCAACAACTTAAATCCATCAACACCCAGCAAAGAAGCCCCAGACTATCACTCAGTCTCGGTCATTAAAACTAACATCAAAATAAATTAGGAATTAAGCAATGCAGCTATCACATTAAGACCAGGCCTATTACCAGTCTCCCTTCTTTGAACTCCCTTTTGGTTATGACGATTTTGGCTCCTGGAACTGCATCAAGCAGTGAGATCACACAACAGACACCAGGAGAGCACTCTTGACAAGCCAATTGTGGTAACTTGTCTTTCATGGAAGCTGTCTTTTCAGAGCTCCATAGACTACTAACACAAACCACAAAAGTGGCCCCATTTCAGTACTTCTTAATTTGTGATGTGTATCTTACAAAGCTCAAAAGATGAGGCATGAGAGAGCAACAGCACATTGGGAGGAGCAGGCTGACCTTTCGCTCTCTGGTGAATGTTTAGGATTGTTTCAAATGGGGGGATGTTTTGGCTGTGGTCATAGGTCCTTTCCAGTTCCAGCTATGTTAAGGCAGATGGGATCTGCCCTTACTGTTCCCCAGCTGCTTGTCACCATTCTTCTGCTAGTAGGTAAGCTTCTTTCAGGTGTCCTGCTGGCTCATCCTGTGTGAGCACTTGCCATGAAATGGGCTAAATAAGCAATCACACAGATGTGAAACTGGCTGTCTAAGTAGTTCTGGGTGAGGAGAGGGCCCTGGACTGTTTGGCATTCCTTGTGTAGGACTGAGCACTGCTAGCAGTGGGGTGATGGCCAGGATTTGGGACTAGGCTGAAACTGTCATCTATGTAGGGAACAGCTGAAGCTGTTCTGAGGCTGAAGGAGGAGTGTCTGCAGTATTATCTATTGCGATGGGGAATTTGACTGACCCTCATACAGACCTGTAGCAATTCCAAAACAAAAATTTAAGTATTTCAAAAGACTGGGAGATTTCCCAGCTAGAGATAAATCAACAGCTAAAAAGAAATCCAGAAGACAAAACAAAAAAGAAGGAAAAATATGCAGTTCATGAACTCTAGCTTTCACAGCCATTGAAATTCTCTTAGAATGTATCTTGGGACTCTATTAAAAAAAAAAAAGAGATGGTATTGGCAAGTTCTTTCTACTAGTGGACCCACCATGAGCTAAGAAAGCTTTGGCAGATGTGGGCACAGTCTCTTTTGTGACGTCTTGAGCTCCTTTTCCCCAGGAGGCCGTGGAGAGAGTGACAGCAGAACTGACTAAGGGGCTCCTTGGTCTCTCCCTAACCTCCTGCAACAGCTCTCAGTGTGCTTGGTCATATCTGCCTCCAGACCTATGCACAACATGCAAGCTATGCAACTTTCTATAGTTGGCTTCAAATGTGATTCCCTTGATTATTGCCTATTTTGGGAAAATTTCTACTAAACTAAAACTTTGACAGATTTTCTGTTTTTATATTAGAGCATGTATGGGTCTGGGATCTTCTCCTCCAAACAGCAGAAATGTCGACACTGAACACCCGCATTCCTGTAGGAGCCAGGATGGCTTTATCTGAGTGACAAGGTCCAGGGACGATAGTATGTTGCCAGGTTATGTAAGGCCCAGTTCACATATCCAATTAAAAAGAAGGCTTTTGTCAACAACTGACCACTTAATGTTCATTTATCAGTGAAGATAAAAACTAACGAACCAGAGAGCTGACAATCATCTTCCCATTTGGAATGCACATTGCACTGGACAGCCGTTCTTCCGGAATCTCTCTCAGTACAGAAATGCTACTTTAAAACTTCTGAGATGAAGTGCAGTTAAGCAGTAAATTTATCTCACCCTGGTGTATCATTGCTCTCACCATGTGTAATGTTCATTTCCTCTCCTGGAACCCTGATGTGCAGCAGCAGGTTACACAGCCCTGGCTTCTGTGAACCCATTGGCTTCACTTAGGATACATGTCTTCATTTTCAACAATGTTGTCATGTTTCTTCCTAATCCAGGCCACTGTGTCTGCTTATTAACTAATAGGACGTATTTCCTCAGGACAGTTCTTGTCTTCATTAGTATGTTTGCTGGTTTATCTCAGACCTGCCAAAATAAAGAATGCACAATAAATTTCAGAATAAAAGCCCTGGACTTTTTAAAACTTCATCGTTATAATGAAGAAGTAATATCTAAGTTTTTGACCTCTTCTGTTCCCTTTTGGAGGCACAGTTTGAACATGCCAAGAACTGGAATCAAAATAGTCATTAACTAATTAAGATTTAGTAACTCCAGTCCATGAACGAACTCAGAATAGACACCTCTTCTGTCTGTCTTCCCTTCCAGATGCCACACTTCTGTTGTGAGCCCAAAAACTGAATGGGTCAGGGAAAAATTTAGCCCTCAGCAATCTCAGTAAAGGGGCAAGTGCTAAGACCCATGTGAGTAACATGACAGACAGCATTTAATCTTTCAAATGCTAAAGCTGTTACAGTCACAGCATGTCATAAAAAAGCTCTGTTAAAACAGGCTGAAAACTCTCAATGGGAAAGCACAGGCACTGGGACATAGAGGGTTTTAAGCAGAAAATTTTAAAATAACCTGTGGCAGCTCAGTCCTGTAGTCCTTTTCTAAAAGCCACTCATCTCATAGCCAACAGAAGTGTCACCTGAAGGAGGACTGTACACTCCAGTCTGACATCAGCAGCATTTATGGTATTTATAGTCCAGGAAATTATGGATGCACAGCCATTTATCTTTCCTGGAATAGATTCAAACCTGGTGTGAGCTCATCAGGCTTGCAGCTGGGTAGATTTGGTCCTTTTTCTCTTATAAAGATCTTACTCCAGAAAAGCACTTAACTCTTAGGGTGAGAATAATCTGATTATTTGTGCTAGAACCTTCATGTTTGAATGTAGGCACGTATTAGACTTAAAGGGACCTCAGCAGGGATGTGATTTTTCAGCTTACTCTCACTGATACAATATATTTTTTTCTAATTGCATCTGAAACTCTCAGCTTTGTATGCAACCATTTTCCTTCTGCTTTATACTGATACTAGCATGCAAGGGCAGCTAGATGTCTCACTAGAACAAACTCTGAAAAACTTTTCCTTTCCCAACCAACATCAGCTACAGTCTCTTTGTTACTAACTGTATTTTCCCTTCAATTCACATCTTCAAGCTTCAGAACATATTAAAAAAGAAGTCACAGAGAGAGAGGTTCTTGAATAGGATCACAAATAAGTGAGACTGCTCCTCCTCCGTGTAGCTTGTTCTGAAAAAAATGTACATAGGGAAAAATCACCTATTATCATTTGCATTGTTTGATTGTTTCAGTCCATTTTGTACAACATTTACCACAAGAAAGTGAAAACCTCTTGGAACAGAGAGCAGTCACTATTTTATGTGAAGTTCCATGCACTCATGATTTTTATCACAATATCTTCACTGAAAAAGGACTGGCATTTTCCATCGTTCTATTGACTACAGTCAGTATTGCATCAGGTTTTAGTAGTGGGTGCAATTATGTTACTTCTTTACAAGTCAGCCAGCATGATCTTATTGACCTTTAAGAAATAAATATATGAGCATTAAACAACCTAACAACCCTGAGAAGTGGTTTCACCCCCAGAGAGTCACGCTCTAGGATGGATAATGAATAAAGAGCTTATCAGGATCTTTGTAACATATTAGAAACATTCTCCAGATTACCCATAAAATTCATTAGAGACTAGTGACCTGTGCTGAAGCCTGATAAGACAGAAGCTCAGGAAAGAGTTGAGAAAAACATGATCCATCAGAGTCATGGAAATCAAGGGTTTGGAGTAGAAGTATAAGTCTAAGTATATAGATAGGGAACATTGCTATTTGGAAAAGATAATGAAAGGACATAAAAAGGAACAGAAAAAACTCTTAGTTCTTAATGCTGCAAATATCCAAGGTGAGGGCTTCAGCACTGAATTATATAGTATGTAGGTCATATCTTTGTTGATAAGTAATAGAGGGGCAGGAATCCAAGCATTATGTACAGACTAGTGTCTGCCCTGCTCAGGACTCGCTTGCTGTGGGGCGACGGACACAGAGTGTAACAGTTCTGTCAGTCTCCTCTGGCCCTAAAATACAAATGTCCTTTTGTAAATGCTTTTTCATTTCAGGTGTCCAAAAGATTGTCATGGACACCTAACTGGTGCTTTACAGAATGAAAGATAGGGCAGGCATGATATAACCCAAGGTATTCGGAAGTGGTCCCTGGAGTCAAGAGCTGACGAAATGTACCAGTGCACAGCCCAGGACAAAGATCTCTGGGGCAGTTTAAAACCAAAATGAGGGAATGAGAAAGCAATTAGTCAGTATGTATGATCAAGGGCCTGTCTTGGCCTTGTTTCCAGCTGTTTCTAGCTCATAATCTGGTCATTCTTTCAGAGACCTCTCATATCTGAGTTGCCTGCAATAAGCTATAAGTTTAGATCTCTAACTAAGAAAGAAGCCAAGTAGGGCTTTGTTTCTGTAGCATAACTTTACCACCACAGAAAGGGAATGTTTGCATTCATCCAGCATGTACATAAGTGGGACTGCTCTGGGATCAATGGGAATACAGCATTTTTGCAAAGAATATTAGGTGTGAACCTGAATGTTAGGTACTTGGTCAAGGCAGAGGGCAAGGCTGCTCTCTTAAAGAAAGAGAGGGGGTTCTTAGGTCCTGGGCAGGAGCTCTTTAAAGAAATTCAGTATCTCTCTGTGATGTTAATAGAAGAAGAATAATTTATTAGCACTGGTTATAGAAGTGTATGTCTGGAAGCAGATGGAAATATCAAGAAAGAAAGCTTGTAATTGTAAAATGCATGAAAATGTAGAAGCTTCAAAGAGATCATTAAAAGCACAAAATCGTACTGTTTATATATAACTATAAAATAAACATAAAAGTGCCTAATTACAGGATTTTAAATGATCAGCTGCAAAAGGAAGAGTCATTTTCCTGCTTTTCATTTAAGTTAGGAAGAAAATCCATCTTGGAATCATTAGTGGTGATTACAGTTGCTGTATTTAGTAGGGAATTATCAGCTGTGATAACTAGATGGCATTGCCTTATATGCTTTGAGACCTCTGAGCCTCAAAAATATATTTTACTTACAAATTAATCTTTGTCACTGTAAGAATCATTTTGGTTAGCATTAATGAAAGCTGTTCTTATTACAAGCTACCTCTAGAATTGGGATTTTGATAACAATGCCAAACTTCACAATACAGGTAGTGAAAAATGCTTCACACCATTAGGACGCCACAAAATTACACAGAACTGAGATCCAGATGCAATTTCCAAATCCAGTGTGGTCATGATTTTAGAAAACTGAAACTAAAAAAAACCTTATCTAATCAAGGTTTTAATTACAGCCAGTTCCCCCTGCTTTTTCCTATGTTTCTACCAGTGGTACTGATTAGACATAGAGGTGCAGTGACTTTCCTCTGAAATTCATGTCCTTCAGCTGTGTGTCCAAATGACAAAATTTTATTTCTGTTTCTGATTTTCCTTGCAGGGAGTGTGTGAACCTTTCCGGTATTAATGAATTTCTTAATCTCTAGAGTTAGTTTCTTTTCTGCTCTAAGTAGAGCTTCTTCCATAGAAAGTATCATTTTCGAGAAGCAGACACAGAATCATAGAATCACAGAATAGTTTGGTTTGGGAGGGACCTAAAAGATCATCTAGTTCCAACTTTCTTGCCATGGACAGGCACACTTTGCACAAGACCAGGCTGCCCAAAGCCCCATCCAACCTGGCCTTGAACATTTCCAGGAATGGGGCATCCACAGCTTCTTCAGGCAACCTATGCCAGTGTCTCACGAGCCTCACAATAAAGGATTTCTTCCTAATATCTAATCTAAACCTGTAAACTCTCTTACAGTTAGAAGTCATTCCCTCTTGTACTGTCACCATATGTCTTTGTAAAAAGTCTTTCTCCATCTTTCTTGTAGACTCCCTTCAGGGAAGGCTGCAATTAGATCACCCCAAAACCTTCTCCTCTGCCTCTGCCTCTCCCTGCAGGCAATGTGACATCAGGAGACTTCAGGTGAGTGTGACATTTCTAACTGCATGTACACCAAACCAAAATAAGCTGGAACTACCACAGAAACTATGGGTCCTGAATTGTCCTGTCCCTGCTTCTTGATTAAAAAAATAATTTTTTATTAGTTTTCTCTTGCATCTTTGGAACAAATGGTGGAGGTGTTCTTGGGGCATGAAAAAGTAGAACAGAACTTTCTGTTTTATTTTCAGCAGCGATCTCAGCTAATGTTGGCTCAAAATGTTTAAGTGAATATAAAATAAAAGTCTTGGTTTTAGCCTGCTCTGTTAGAAGAAAAATCCGTATCTGCCTGAGTAGATGGAAGTCCAAAACATTCACTTGAGGCAGCTTGACCCTGTTTTTTCCCCCCTTCCCTGTCACAAATATATTCACTAAATGAAAGGGCACACTTTTGCTGCCAGTTTTCACAGTTCTAATTCAATTTTCACACAGCTTCCAGCGGAAATCCAGGACCCATTTCCACAGACATGAAGCAAACAATATTTGCCTCAGTGTCTTACAAAGCTAAGTAGTTAATGCATTTAAGCAATGACTTTGAGGTTTGAATTAATTCTCACCTTCTCCACAAACAGATATCTATAATACAGTACAGGCACTACCACTAAGTGCAGGGAAGATGCAGTTTGCAGTACCATGGTATTTTTTTTAAGGGAAAAATAGGAAATTAATAGGAATTATTGACAAGCAACATGAGAACTGTTTCAGTGCTATTTATTTTATAGAATCATAGAATCATAGAATGTTAAGGGTTATAAGGCACCTTAAAGATCACCTGGTTCCACTCCCCCTATCATGGGCAGGGACACTAGACCACTAGACCAGATTGCTCAAGGCCTTATCCAACTTGGCTTTGAGCACTGCCAGGATTGGGGCATCCACAGCCTCCCTGGGCAACTTGTTTCAGTCTCTCATCACCCTCACATAAAGAATTTCTTCCTAATACCTAACCTAAATTTTCCCTCTTTCAATTTGTACCTGCTACTCCTTGTCCTATCCTTACAGTTCCTGATGAAGAGTGCCTCCCTGGCGTCCCTGTAGAACCCTTCAGATACTAGAAGGTTGCTATCAGGTTGCCAGGAAGCCTTTTCTCCTTCAGGTTGAACAGCCCCAACTTTCTCAGCCTGCCTTTGTAGAAGAGGTGCTCCAATCCTTTAGCCAACTTTATGTCCCTTCTCTGGACTTGCTCCAAGAGTTCCATGGCCTTCTTATGTTGAGGACATCAGAACTGTATGCAGTACTCCAGGTATATCAGCTTGAGGTTTATCAGAGAGAAAGTTATCAGCTTGAGAGAGAAATCAGGGATATTTATCAGCTTAAGAAAAGCTATTTGGCTAAATTTATATCTCTAAACTAAATTTAGGCTGTGACATCAGAAAAGATATTGACTCATTGATTTTATATTTCTTATGCTGCCCAGGTTCTGATTTACAAAATACTGTCTTCTGATGTTGAAAGAAACAAAGTACATAATTTTCAGTTCATAATTGTCTGATTCTTGTTTTGGCATAAATACTATTAAGAAAAAGTATGATGTAAAACAATATATAATATAAATATACTGGCCAAGCTGTGTGTGGCTTTCTTAAATTAAAGTTCCTTATGTGTATCCCTATCCACTAACAGAAATGGGAGGAAACTTTTGATTAGAAGAGAGACAGAACTTATTCCTGATGTTCTTAAATTATTATTCCTATGAGCAGATGACATGTGACTTTTAAAATGTTTTAATTATCAGGATATTGATACTGCAGTTTTTGAATCTGCTTTGTGTCCAGATTTCTGAGTCTGAATCCTGCTAAAATTTTGTGGCATGCAGATAGCAAACAGCCAGGACCCAGCCCCTGGGTTCAATCTGTATAGAAGGTTATCCCACACACAGCTGCACTGACACAGCAGTAAGAGTTCCAAATCCTAGTCCAAATGAGATTTCTGGATATTTTATGGGCATTAACTGATTTGACACTCCCATTTCTTTCATTGTTTTCAAATTTAAATAGCGACATTTGTGCTCATTTCACTCTTAAAATCTGTGTTCTGGGAATTGTGTTTTTTAAACTTTTGTAGAGTTTTTTAAGTCTTTCAAAAAACTGCCAGAACCCTAGCTCTAACTTCCCTCATGCCACAGCTGCTTACCGTGACTTCATGGCAATCCAGCCCATTTCCAGGCTGAGAGCATAACGCTGACAGAGATTTTGCTGGAAGTTAACCTCTCTTTCCCCAGTACCTCTGGCATTCATTCCAGATGACAGACAGATGGAAAACGGCTTCAAACTTGTTTTATTCTCAGTCATTGGAGGACACTTCTCAGAATTTGCACAGATGATCTGTCTTGGGTTAAGAATTTCTGAGGTCCAAACCTGCTGCTATAGCCAACGATATGCTTTTGGCCATTGCTGAAGACTACTGAGGACTTTTCAGAGCACCTTTTTACACCAGTGCTGTAGACCCTTCATCTGGCTACATAAGAACTGTTGTTACATTACCCAGAGCAGTTCAGGTGCTGAACAGTAACCACACCAGGTGAGGTCCATGAAGAGTATGCTCAATTCCAATGGCATGATCTGTCTAGAGCCTTAAAAGATGCAGCTGTGCAGCTTGCAGTTCTGGAATTTGTATGAGGAAGCTCTAGATCATCTCTGGACTGACTGCATGAGGAGCAGAGATCCTTAATTTTTTTCTTTTTATAAGTATAAAGAAAATTATGAACAGTAAAGAGATATTGAGGTACTTTGTTAAGTGAGAAACTCAGTAGTCTCAAGAGTAGAGCAAGATGAGTCCTGATACAAATGTGCATCACTCCCTGTAATCTGCTGGCCCTGCAGCACATCTGCTTGATCCAGCCCATCACAAACACATGCTTAACACTGAGAAACAGTGAAGTTTGTATATTGTTTTTGTGCTTGTTGCAGGAGTTGCAAGACAATGATTTAATACAATAACTGATTCATTTGTGGTCTCTCAAAGGCCATTTATTAGCCTCTGTCCCTTGAAGGGCATGACCACACCTGAGCATAATGTCATACATGCCCTGTCATGTGAGAGCATACTGGTGAGCTCAGCTCAAAATTCACATAATAAGTGTCATTCTTTTTGAAAAATTTACCTCTATTTTGGTCTAGAGATTTTCTAGTAACCTGTTTTTTGGGGCAATAGCAAGCATGAGATTGGTAGCAGAGATTTGACTGAGGTCCCAGCCATTTGTAAATTTTTCTGGCAGTTCTCTCCAGTATGCCATGAACTATCCTTTTTTTCTGTCACATATACTCAGCCACATTTACATCTGGGTACAGCACAGGCCAGTATACTAACACAAGTAATTTCAAATTAAATCTCAGTCTTTTCTGGCTCTATAGTATAAGTTCCAATGCAAAATGTACAGAACACCCACGTAACCCATGGCTTTTAGATCTCAAAGTAAATGTTTTCACATAATCATGGATTGCATCCAAGCAAATGTCTGTAAGATGACATTTCTGGAAGCTTTTGCATCTTTACATTATATTTAGTTTACACAATATACTGTACAACTGGAAAAAGTGGCCATATGAGCCAGACCAACATTTGACCTCTTGTAGAGCGCCTTTGAGAACAGGCTATTTCTCTACCCTCCTCTATGCTAACACCTTTTACATCAGACAATTTCCAAATCAGGAATTTCTTTGAAGTTTCTGGTCTTTCTTCCATAGTTTACTTTTCAAAACATCACAAGGCTAGTGGAATTCATGTATTCATATGCTGGGGCCCCCCATGCAACCCAGCCTGGATCTGAGTTACCCTCTCTTCTTTATATCCACCTTCTTTTCCTCTCTCTGTGAAGCAGACTTATTCCAGTCTGATTCACTGGAAGTCCTCAGAGTTTGTGGGTGGAGTTAAAATTTGGATCTCCTGGCCTTACCACCATGCAACCTTTGTCCTTCAGGCACCATCCACCCTGTTTCTCAACAGAGCTCAGTAGAGCCATTGTGCTGGAGCACCTTTGGTGTTAAGGGAGAGGGGATGCTTGTCCCTGTAAAGGCCCACAAATCTACACAAAGTTGATCCAGAAACATTTAGAGGAAGGGCACCAACACATTTCTACCAAAGGACAAAATGCAGCACATTTCTATCATTTGGCTTTCTAATACTATACATGCTGTTTCCAGGACTTCTGTGAAAATAGTCAGTGAGCTGTGCTCTCTGTGGGAATGGTTACAAGGAGGGCATAACAGGGGAAAATAATTTCCTTTGAAGTGCTTTCAAGGATCCCATGAAGCCTGATCCAAATCCCACTGCAGGCATTGGCAGACCTGCCAGAGGGACTTAAACACTCTTTGCATCAGGCTTCAGACTATTCACACATCAGCAATTTTTATTTTTTTTTTTCCATGTTGCTAGTTTTACAGAAACTGCTGTGGTGCCATCTGGGAACAAGGAGAAAAAATGTTTTAATTTCCTGAGCATAGGTAAAGGGACTGGTTTTGCTTGTTTATTTTAAGATGCTGTGAAATACAAAGATGCAAGAAGTACCACTTTGCACAGATAACTGAAACCATAGCTTAAGTTTTAAACTTTTATCTTTTGTTTTTCATTTTCCCCATATTTCTCAAATATATAATTTAGTGAGAAGAATCAAAGAGATGGGGCAGAAATCTCTGTCATTTTCAGTTGTTTGGGGTTTCAGTGCAATACTCCCTGGCTTGCAGAAAACAAAATGTCTTTTCTGATGGGAACTATGACTTCTTTAGATCAAAGGAAGGAGAAACATAAAAGATGGATGAGACAGCAAATAGCAGATATGAGAAGGTGAGTGACAAGCAAAGAAGTTAGCTTTCTAAGGAATAAACTGACTCTAGTGCTTCTCAGAAGAAGATTATGAGGGCAGCATTCAAAATATGTTACTTGGCTTCTATAACAGATATTCATGCATGTAACATTTGTTTATGCCTGCAAACTGATTCTTCTTAAGATGAAATTTACATTTCAGTGTCAGTCCTTATTTTGTCCCCTGTCTTTTCAGTGCCAGACTCAGCTACTCCCTACAGAATGTGGGACAAGGTCCCAGGTAGCAAGTATCAGTTGTCCTAGGAATGGCTCACAGCAGGAAGATTTGTGCTATGAAGCAGCTTCTTCAATGTCCCATAAAGGTGAGCTATCAGCCTCCTCCTCAGAAACAGCACAATGCAATTTATTTTCTCAACCCAGTCAACTATTTCCATGAAAGATGAATATGTGTGTATGTGAGGTTGCTGCTTGTTCAATATTTGTTACAGTTGATCAAGGGGTTCAGCAGCTAAGGACACAGGCAGAGACACACTCATGTGCATCCCCAGAGGTGTTTAAAGCCAGGCTGGACAAAGCTTTGAGCAACCTAGGCTGATGGAAGGTGTTCCTGTCCATGGCAGGAGGGTTGGAACTGGATAATCTTTAAGGTCCCTTCCAAACCAAGCCATTTGATGATACTATGATTCACAGAAGAGCAATATGTGGTGCAATGCTGTAAACTTTTTTATTAGAAAAACAGGCAAAAAATGGACTTTGTTGCCCACAGCTAGAGACCTAGTACAGCTTACATCAAATAACTTCACTCAAACAAGAAGGGTAGATTCAGACAATAATTATGCTGTGTTTTTTCTTCAGTAAACATGCAACTTTTAAAATTGTACAAAAATTTTAAGTATGCAAACCAGAAAAATCTTTCAAAGAGAACACCACTAAGCAATGTCTTAGTCAGGACAGGGCTTTTAAGAAGATGGAGTATTTATAAACTGATATATAATGCCCCATATACTGATAAGGCTATATGATTTTATGCACAATAACTGCTCTATGCTATATCACAGGTACCGGAGTGGGGGATGTAGAGCTTCTCATCAAATAATTTTGTGTAAGTGTACATTTAATAGGAAAATAAGATAGTTAATGACCTTTAAAACAGGCTTAAGTATGTTAAAGTAATGTGTGCCTTTAAAAACTTCAGGAGTGGGTTTTTTATGGGAAACTCAGAATTAAAAAAAAATGTTTGGAGTAAAGTCAAAATATTATGAGCAGTGCTCTGCACTAATGACACATATCAGCAGTATTTGTAACCAGAAGAACAATGTGATAAATTTTAATCGCTAGGGACTAGGCTTTGTGGGAAGTGCCTAATACACAGGCATCCTTTATAGGTTTCCAGTTATGACCTATGTCTGAAAGACATTTTAATGATAACTACGGAAAGTAGATGGATTGTCTTCCCAGAGTGTTGAAGGTCCTGTTTGTTGTCATCCGCAGCTTCTATAAAGACCAGAGATTTTCAAAGGTACTCTTCTGTCCTGCTATCAGCACGCAATACCATGAGGATGGGACTATCTAAGATAAAACATGCCAGAGACATGTAGTCCTCAGGATTTCCTGTGGGAGTCTGACCAAAAGAAAGCAATATTAATAAATATAAATTCTGGAACATTATTATCACCAGAGCCGTGTCATGTAGTTTACCCTTGAATCCTTATAACCCCTCTAGTTTTCTCAGGCAGTTCAAGTATTTAACTGCAACTGGTCAGAGTGTTAGACCTCCCCACTGGGACAATTGTTTTCAATTACATTAAAGGCTCAAAGCCTTTGATAGACATGCCAAAGCAAGGAGTTTAGCTTGCTGAACGTTTTAACTCTTTGAACTAATGTGGGATCTGGGAGTCCCCATACTCTTGGACCTTGAAAATGCTTAAAAAATAGATGCAATCTGGAAGAAGATTAGTGCCAAAAATCTGTAATAGTCCTCCCTTTGAGGATGCTGTTGCCTCTTTTTATTTTCATTTTCTTGGAAATGGTAGTTAGAGGGAGTATAACAAACAAATAGTTTTTCTTGAGGAGGATGAATTACACCAGCGACGTCCCAGTCAACCAAAACCTTCTCTAAATATCTAAAATTATTTCACCTATTTTTTTAAATCTTCAGAATTATTTTTTGTTTCTGTGCTCCTCACCAGGGCATTTCTTATCAGAGAATAAGGATACCAGTGCTTGGTGGTTAGCTTCCTGCTCCTAGAAGGAAAAAAATACAAACTAAGGAGCAAGGCAAAAAATGCTTAAAATACACTGATCTTGTGGGATTATTTTTTTGCTAAATCCTGGTACACTATTCAGCATAAAGTATAATACCATTTTGCTTACAGGAACCTCCAGAATACCTTTTTTCAAGTTTCACTTTCAGAAATTCCTCTCAGTCGTTCAGATTACACAACCCTTTGGGCATCTCTGCCTCTATAAATTAACACTCAGGCTTTTCTAAAGAGACAGTTGTTTCAGAAACTCAGGCAAACATTAGTTCTGTTACAGTCCTGCCTTATATATTGACTTCTTATTAACACATGGGCAGTGCCAGTACAGTGACCTCTAATGCTTCAGTATGGTTTCTACTGACTCCCACTATTTCCACTTTCCTTCTAAGGCAGAACAAATCAGGAAAGGCAAGAAACAAAAGGTAGTCCACATCAAGTCATGCTACCTCAGTGGAACAGTAGCCTCTAAACAGACAATACGGCTTAAAAGACAGCTGAGACGGGGTGGATCACATTCTTATATTGTATCTCAGCTTTGATGAGAACATCTTTCTTCATAACTTACTAGAAAAGGGCTGATTAATTCTCTGCACACATATATTTGCAACAGACTTTGTCCTACTCATTACAAATGGGAAGCTAGATCCTTCCTTTCAGGCAGTGGGATATTTTTGCTGTTCAAATCAGAATATGCTATTCCTTTTGATGAAAAGAGGAGTGAAAACCAACTGAAAGCATAGTTCTAAATAAATACAACACACATCAATGGTTTCAGAAACAAGCTTTCATGATTTTTGCTTTGACAAAGATCCTATGAACTCCACAAAACATAAACAATACCTCATAATGAAACACTGTTATTCCAAGGTTGACATCACATCTGACTCAAAGTGAGACTTTTTGATTGGGATTTAATTCAGTTTATTCGAAAGTTTTAGAATAACTCCTTAGTTATCTAGAACACAAGATAAACATAATGGACATAACATTTATCTTACAGATAAAAATGCTGATAAATATAATTTAGATAGGAAATTTCCCTTTCTTCCTTTCCTTTCCTTTTACTTTACATATGGGAGCATTTTGTGCACAGAATTTTCACTATTATACTTGTTAGGATGATCAAATCTCACCAGTTTATATGGGGGTTTTACAGTTCAGAGAGGAAAAAATAATGTAGAAGAATATAATCACACCCACATGCCTAAAAAATCATCAAGTCATGACCTATATATGAGAAACATTTGGCATTGACTACCTTTCAGAATAGCTCAAGAACGTTCATTTTAGATTGCTTAGAGCAGTGCTGGAGTCTCGTGACAATACTACCTGTCTTTAGGTACCCTGATGGTTAAAAATGTGCAAATCACCAAACAAGAATCATTGGTTAGAGCTCAGTCCAGCCAATAGCTCTGGCTATCTTATTAGAGTCCTTCTTATATTCATACCTGGATTGACCCTGCAATTTAGGAGAAGTGTTGTGGTGGGCAAAAAGGACTCGTCATAGCTCACATATTAAGCAAATGAGTCAATTTTTACGGAACAAGGAGCAAAAGCTACTACCTCTGGGGCTAGCTCTGTATTTCTGGATTTGTCCAAGGTTTCTTAATCTGAGCTATGGAATCCTAGCACTGTCAATAAACAAAAATCAGCGTACAATCTGACATAATAAGACTCAGAAAATTTGCTCCCTGAATTGTGTAACATGAACACTGCATCCAAAAATTAATTGCTTTCAGGTGTGGTATGACATGATGGTAAAGATTTCCAAATTACATAACTAGCATACCCCAGGAATCCTCACATCTCACCTCATCTAATTAGTTAAGTGTTGTGTTAATCAACTACCAGTGTGTGCTTGCTGTAGTCTGAGTTACTAATAAAATCCTAATAAAGCAAGAATTATGTGAGAGGAGGTCAATGCTTTATAGCCATACATGAAATGTTGTTCACTGTTAGTCTGGACAAATAAAAGTTGTTAAATCCCAGGTTGCCTCAAAGAACCATTCAAATGTTTCCTCCCAGGAAGGATCTAACTGCACCTGAATTGCCTAGTGAATCCTCCAAAGAGATCTAAATTCTAAGTATATTCTAATGACTGCTTATTTTCTGTTTGGTAAATCTGTAGCTAAGAGAAAGAAGGGAAGAAATTTTAAAACACCTAAGCAGCATATTGAGACTAACAAATTGAATTGATGATCTCAAGCAGCAAATCTGTGGTTAAATTCCTCTGGTTTTGAGAGCATCACCAACCTGTGAGTAAATACTGGCTAATTTAGCACCCAGTTCTCATGCTCGTGATTCAGATTGAAGTTGATTTTTTCTATGCCAAAATATACTGACTGTTTTTTCTTTCTATAAATACTAAAAATTGAGTAAAAAGAGCCTATAATTTCAGGGTATTTTAAAAAGATTATAATTCAGATAAGACTATTCATTGCAACCCATAGGTCTTTACCTTTCTCCTCTTTGCTGTACATGCTGAAGTATGGAACTAGGCAATGAGGGGTTAAATAGTAGTGGTGCAGATGCAGCTGGGCCATGTTACACTAAAAGGACCAGCTAATGGGCATAAAGGAGGATTAGAAAAAGGAAATAGATGAAGCTGCATTGAGTGCTGGCAGGGAGAGTCTGGATTTTTGTTTAGGGGCAGAGACTCTTGTTTAGGTTTTTTATGAACCTCAGATAATAAAGGGAGTTTGCTTTTGTTTGTTTGCTGCTCTCTGTGCTTATTTTTTTTCAAATATTTTTAAATTCCAGAAGTCTATAAGAGATAGAGTTGTGAAGGTTTATTGACAAATGGATACTGAAGTGCTTAAATATGAAGATGCATCTTTATGTGTAGGGTTTCTTGGGTCGAAGGGGTTAGTTTGATGAATTATTATATACTAGCCTGGGATTGACATATCCTTCACCAGAAAAATAGAGGAGAAAGAAAATGGAAGCTATCAAGAGTAGAATTATGCTGGTAGGAGGTTCAAGCTCTTGCTGTCTCTTCTGTGTGCTTTCTTGCACTACTGAGAACCTTGCAGGGTTTTAAGAGCATGTAGGTAACCATCTACCTTCCCAGATGCCTATATGCCCTTGAACTTTCATGGGGAAAACGTAGCAAGCAGTTGAATCAAAGAATCCCTGCGTCACTTTCTCCTTTTCCATGGGGAAGAAGAAGCCTAATGAGAGCATGTATCTTTGTCAGTTTACTGAACCACATAATCACAGAATTGTCTAAGTTGGAAGGGACCCAGAAGGATCACTGGGTCCAACTCTTAAGTGAATTCAGTTTTTCTTTGGATGGGGGGAGAAGCATGGAGAAAGCTAACATTTGGATACATAAACATTATTTCAGGACTCTGCTCATCCAAAGTGTACCTATAATCATTCTTAAAGGTATTAACTGGTTTGAAGAAACCCAGAGCTGTTGAGGCATATCAGTACTGCAGTGGAATGGAGATGCTCTTATCCTGTTTTCATCCAGGCTAGCTCAGGCCCTTCTAGCTGCTCACACTAGTCGTGGCTGCTCTGTACAAGCTTCTACTCAGCTGGGCTTTGCACCACATTTGTTTCTGGATCTAACTAGACTTGCTGGCTGGAGGAAGCCAGACGTGCTGTCCATCTAAAAGTGGTGCCTTGTTGTGGTGTTCTTGCCCATCTCGTTACTCCTCAGCATTAAAGTAATGCTGTATTGCTGGCTTTTTTTTTTTTCCCCCCAAAGATAGTTCTGTATCAGAGTTACCAGCATGAAAAATTTGCAGATGTTTCAATGTCCTTAAAAACAAAGAAACCACACCAAACCCACAAAGTCCAGGTGGAGTTTTTTCTCTTTTCCTAAGTCTTTTATCACAGACAGGAATAATCTCTCCATTCTTGTTGAGGTTAATATCACTTTCAGACCAGGATTCATAATGCCTTATGTCCTAGAGAGTTTCTGACTGTGCATGTGCAGGTAGATAATAAGTGTGCAAATCCAGTCCTTGGAATGGGCCCTACAAGGAGTTGAATTTCATCCACCACCACCATCCCCTTCAGAGAGTGTTCTCCAACATAATGGCTTCCCAGTAATACCCAAGATGAAGGAAAAGGGGTAACATCTGTGTCAGGCTCCTGCAAGTGGCCAGGGGTGGACAACAGACCAGACTTGTGTCTGCAGGAATGGTGCCTGACATTGATTTACTGACTCGGATATGGCCACAAAACCAAGGACATAGACTGCAGAGTCCTCATGCCCTTTGTCTCTATAGCTCTGGTATTCCATACCCTGCACAGGGCTGTAACTTGGGGCAAGCAAATTCGGTGTAAATCAGACTGACTTGCCTTAGCCTCTCCCTGGCAGCAGAAATAGCATCTGCAATTGCTCTATGCTTTAAAATTCTGGATTTCTGGATGCTGCCTTTGGAAAGGTCACCAAGATTGAAGACTGGCACTGACCAAGCATCTGTAGGCAACTACCTGCTTGTGGCAGGCAAACATGAACAGTTACAGCTGACTAATGCCCTGGACTCATGTGCATTGGCTTATTGCACAGTTTGTGAGAGGTGAGAGTAATGAGGCTATGCTTTAAATCCATCTGGAACTTATATCCAAATTCCCTCTTACTCTGATAACTCAGTATTTATTACAGTCCTAGCAGACCTCCTGTTCTGTGGTTTCTTCCTGAATGATCATGAGTCTACATAATGTTGCTGTCAGGGGGATGTTCTCCTCCTCTACCTCAGTTACTCTCAGCCCTTTTCTAGCTCACTCTTTGGGACTGCACTTACCATTTTCCCACAGGACAGCATTTAATTGCTCCTTGATTGACCTTTTGCCTTGTCCCAACAACTTTGCCCCTGAGGTCATTTAACCAATTCATTATTCTTGGTGGAGGAGAAAAAAAGTCCTTCTTAATGTCTAAGCTTCTTTCCCTATTATTGTGGAGTTAATTACAAGAGAATGATTTAGAGTTATTTATCACCACCTTTTAAATATCAGGTAGCAAAATGTTCCCTGAAAATAATGGTTTGAGAACCCCTCCACTGCTTTCTGACTAGAAACTCTATCTTTCATACCCAGAAATAGGTTAAACATGATTTTTGGACAGAGATTTTAATACTGTGCTGGATCATTCAGCCTTTCCATCATCCCTATTGTAAAAGCAACAGGATAGTAGAGCCAACTCAATCTGTGATCTTTGCATAGAAAATAATTGTGCTTTGTGGGACAACACATTTTAAAAGGTTTAGAAAAACTGCTAATCAATCACACAGATGAGTCATGCTTATAAGTACTCTCCTGAAATCAGGTGATGCTGATAAACACACTCTAAGAATGTTTATTAACAAGCCATTAAGGAAAAAAAATAGTCCAGGCTATAGAAATCACTTAATCATTTCCACATGAGTTATTCTCCATAAAGCCAGAGTCACCTATCTTCCCTTTTCCTACTCTCCAATCCTGTCCCCTAGCTTTGGGGTTTGGGGGGGCAATTACACTGGCTTGCTGTTCCAGTAGTCCATTAACCCTTCATAAGACATTCATAAAAGAAACACGGAATATTAAGTATGGTCAGATCAAACCACCTGCAATATTTATGTATTTTATGTGCAGTCTGTTTTATCCACTGCTAATGTTCATTTGTCTGGTGGGTTGGCATCCCTCTTTTATTTGAGGGAGTTTCTTCTAACTTGGCTCATTTGTGCAGCTTTCCTTTTACAAATAGTCAGTCACTTGTCGGAAGTTTCAAGGCAGTATTTGTAAAAGATCTTCAAAATAATGATGAATGGTTAAAATGAGCATTAAAAAATAAATAAGTTCAGTAACTATTTATCAAGATTACAAACTAGAAGGGCATTTCCTCCAGCTAATATGTGGAACACTTCACCCTGGCATAGATAAATCATGAATCAGCCAAGGGGTTAGTTAGGGCTTCCAGTTTCTATTAGGTCAGTTTATTAAAGGCTGGATTTCTGAAGAAGTAAGGATTCAGGGGTTATTTCTTTTTTAAGTTATAATAATTAACTCTGGGATTGCATAAAGCAGCAGAAAAAAAAGTGTATTTTACCTTGTGTCCCAGTAAAACAGGATCTAAAACTGTTCTTACAGACTATTTTCTCTCTGTTGGTGAGAAAAATAAAAGACCCACAAGAAGAAAGGAAGAAGGATTTCTCTCAAGTGCAGGGCTACTATCTGTAAGAAAAAGCCTTTCCTGTGAGCAAGTGAAGGGGGTGGAGATTTGTGCTAAAATAAACAACAAAGTCGGGTCTTGTGTTGGATGTTCTGACAAGGTTGCAGGCACTGGCTTTAAAATGTTTCATCCCGAGTATCCAGTGTCTCCCAGAAGGACATGCAGTAGGAGGAAGTGTGAGGTTAAGAATTCAGGGAGATTGGATAGATAGTCGAAAGGCTTGGGTAGACAGTCTGAAATTCATTACAAGAGTGTATCCCAGGGGTCACCACAAACATCCTATAAACATCAGTGAACTTTTCTGCAATCCAGATCTCCAGGAGCAAGTGTGGTGAGTCACAGATGTCTCCTCCTCTGAACACATGCACCCAGCGGGACAAAGAAGGAGATAGTGATGGGTGCTCTCTGAAGGGATTAGAAGTATAGGTTTCTAATCTATTTTTTAATGTCTCCAAACTGACCAGCAAATATGATCAGACTTTCCAAATGTTGAGAGCACTCTTTAAATCATGTCTCTGCTAAGTCAGGTTCATGAATACCTCTCAAGATGAATAATCAGCACTGAAATTTCTACACATTTCTTGGGAAACTAGCAGAAAGCACATCTATGCACATGTACACTGATACCCTTTTAATGATTAGGAGTGAAGGAAAACACATGAATTCAAAGAAATAAAAACCTGGAGTAAAAGAAGGGTCACAGTAAAAAGTCAAAGCAAAATGATTTTGCACTTCAGTACATGCTTTGATTACCGTGTCCTATCCCATTTAGAAGGATTTGCAGAGTGTCTCAGTGAAAAAGGAATTAAGTGCCTTAAGATCTTACGGTGAGGCTACCCAGTGGTGTAAGCAGACATCCTCTCGAGTAAGAGAGTTTATGTGCAAATCCTGGATTGAGCATATGTGACATCTTTGATTCTGAACACCTGCTTCAGCTTTCTTTCAAAGAGTTTTGGGTGTTTCAGCTTTCTCTTGCCATTTTTTGTAACATTTTTCATTTGCATAAGCATGTTACAAATTTAAAAAACCACTTATGCCTCAGTGCTGTAGCAGCAAAGGAAATATAAATGGAAGAAATATATTCTAAAAATGTTCTGTGGTCCATGTTGCACATAAGCCTCAAACCACTGAGCTTTAGTTTTGAAGAACTTTACATAAAATTAATTCTGCTGAGTGCACTGGAACAACATAATCTATGAAGATGGTGTAAAATGTTTAGCACATGGGTAAGTGATTGAAGGACTTGCGTTTAATATCAGAAACCTCTTCTGCACCAACAAACCTGAAAAACTGTAATGGAAATGAGTTCATATTGAGTTTGCTCAGGTCTGAATTGCATGCCACTTAGATTGTTCCTCTTGCAGCAGTCTGCCAATTTGTTGTAATCTTGTACAGACTTTTCATCTGAAAGTTCAGTTTTGCAAGTACAAGATGTGGGAGCTAAGATGATATATTGAGGCATATAAGTAATCAGGAAAAAATGCAGCTCAGCCCATGTATTCTTTGGAAATATGTATAAATATTTACAAATTATGGAGTTAAATCCAACTCATTTTGTAAATGAAGGGATATTCTGCTTTTTTATGGGAAACATCAAAATCCAGGAAGCATGGGAGCATAAGACATAAAGTCTTTTCCAAAGGACATTCATAAACTCTCATAAAATCATGCAGACTGCAACCTTTCTCCTATTTTCATTGTGTGCACGCCTACGCATCCGTGCATTTGTGGAAGCAACTTTCATACAAGAACTTTTTTTTTCTTTTTTGCATCTACCAATTACTTTGTAAACAACTTAAAGAGATTGGTGAGGGACTGCTCTGTAAAAATGATAGCACATCTGCAGCACAGGCAGTTAAAGTCAACAATTAATTGATTGTTAAGGGCTCTGTTAATCCAAACGTTTGGCTCTTCATTTACTGGATGATTCATGGTTTGTGATCCCTAGTTTCCAGGGAACTCAGTCTGGTCCTCCATTTCAACCCTTCCCCTGCTCCCTGTTTCACCCTTCCCTGCCCATACCCAGCTGCAGAGAGCCACAAACACATTCCTCACAGAGTTAACAGGGCTTTATGGCAAACAGTCACCCAGAACTCCACCCACCAAGGGCATTCAGCAACCTCACACACTGCTCTGCTGAACCTACTAGACAGACAGTCCTCCTTGCCTGGTGTCAGTAATTCACTGGTAGTCAAGTATTTACAAAACAAGACACACACAGAAGCACGTGCAATCATCTTTTGTGTTGCTGGTTTTTGGTTGGTTAGACTTTAATCCCTCAGTGTAAAGCAGTATCTGCCGATTGTAGCAAACAGATTTTATACCAACCTGTATGAAGTTGTGGAGTGTTGTGGTCAAGAGAGGCTCTGACAGTCTGGGAGGAACTTTGTGTCCCAGCCTGAGCCTCCAGATAAGAGATGTCATTGTGATTTGCTTGAGTTGCCTCCCAGGGAAAAATCTGCTATCTTCCGGTGCGTATAGGACAAAAAGAAACCATTGTGTTTACAGTGAACTGAATCTATACTAGACATGGTCCAAAATCTGTAGTTCTTGGGTAAATTCTTAAGGGAAGTTGTTCCTTAAATAAGGAGTGCCAAAAATTTGCAGCAAGAATAGATAGAGTTAAAATGTTATTTGCTCGTTAATATTTTTATTATTATTAACTTGCAAAGCTCCCCTGGAGTATAAAGCGGAACATTAAACCTGTCTAGCAAAATAACAAGTACCTATCACTGAATAATTGAAGTAGTCACTGAAGAAACAAAATGTAAAACCATAAACAAGCCTTGAACAAACAAGAAATAATCAATGCATGATGATAAAGGGAACCAAAACATCTGAGATCTTTGCCAGAAAGCATCTACAGATGTGTTCTGATGTATGATAAGAAGAAATAACATTTTGGAGTCACAGGCCCTCAGTGAGGCTCCTGCCTTCCAGTGTGGTTAAGTCACTGGGAGGTGCAGCCAGCTTTGCTCCCGCTGTGCGTCTCAACAGCCCTCCTGGTGAATTGTTCAGATTTTTGAGGGCTATTTCTGGTGTGTGGGACAGAATCTGATTCAGCTTCACAAATGAAGTGACCAAAGGAAAGCTGTTCTAATTGCTGCTTCCTTGAGGCACTCCATTCTCAGATCCAGGCTGCTCCTGAAAGTAGCCATATCACAGAGCCCAAACTTTGCCTGAGCAAACCAGTTTAGACATCACTGATGGGCAGAGACTCATTGTTTTGGTATCTTTCCATCTTTAATTTCCCAAAGGCATGGAGAGTCAAGTGAAAAGAGAGTTTAGTACTATTTTGTAGATGGAAAAGTTATTCTCACCCTTTCTTCAGATATACTTTTTCAGGTTCATCTTGCAATATACAGCTAGTTTACAGATAAACTGAACATCCACAGGTAATGGCCAGCTGCCATTAATCCAGGCGTTTTACTGGAAATTTCCGTGACTTAGCAAAATTCACTTCATAAGGCATTACCTAAATTCAAAACTTAATTGCTTCAGAATTAGATGGCAAGTTGGTAGGTGAGGATTCACTGCAACTATATTTAAGAAAAAGAAAATCAGGAAAAAAAAAAAAGGGCAGGACATCTTGTTTGATTCATCAGACATTGATAGAGCTGACTGTGGTTGTTCTACCTTTTCCACTGTATCTGCACAGTTTCCCTTATGGCAGGACACACAAGAAGTCACTTTAAAATAAAAAAATACCTGGCTGACTGCTGAAAAGATCATTTGTCAAGAGAAGAATGCTGTGAAGGGAAACTCTGACCTCTAAACCTGCAACAACAACAAAAGCCAGTGTTTTAAAAAGTTATTTTGAAGCCTAAATAAACCTTGACAGACTCCCCTTAAACTTCTTTTACAGTGATTAATTTCCAGCTAGGGAAATATTGACTCTGAGAGAAAATGAAAATATTTCCATCTTCTTTCTAACACTGTATTATAAGATCATTTGACCTACTAGATAGAGTGGAAAATCACTATCTGTCTTGATGTTATTAGATGGATCAGGTTTCACATCTCTCTCCCTCTGTTTTGCTTTGCTTCCCCTGTATCAGCATGTTGTCTTCCCCTCTCTCCCCTTCAGTCTGGCTTGAGGAGGCAGAGCCCTTGGTGCTTACAGGCAGGGTGGCTGCCTTTTTTGTGGGATGATTGTGAAGATATAAGGGGTAGTCAGAGGCTCATGGAATGCCATGAGGAAAAAATCCACCTTGCCTAAAATATTAAATGTACATGGTGACTTACTTTTGTTCTGATTATATTTCCTCTCCCTGTGTGGAGGAGTTGTCCTTTTCAAGAATCAGAGCCATTTGTCACATCACCCACACACCCTCCCCATTTCCACACAGAACTCTTCTTATGGGTTTGGCTAGATGGTGTAAATGCCACAGGAATCTTCCAGAGGGCTTTTGATCACAATGCCTATGCATGTATGTATACTGCAGCCTTAGATTTATTAGGAGGGTAAATAAATTATAGTCATCAGCCCTAAAAATTCCTTTTTAACTGCCACTGATACTTTGAAATGTGACATGTACCCAATGAATTGCATGGTAATACTGCCTCCATCATATTAAGCTGGGCTCTAAAGTACTTTTGCTGACCTCTACAAAGTGAGAGGAGCAGGGTGCATCAGCTGGGGAGAGACAGGAGCTGTGGCAGAAAAGCTTCGTTGTTTGTTGTATGCCCCACTGAAATTTTTTTTCATGAGGCAACTTACAGTAAATTTCTAAAGTGACTAAAGCCATTGCTCAAAAAACTTTGGCAGCCTTTGTGCATATCCTATTACTTGCTTGGCTTAAGAGACAGCAGGACACAGAGCATCTTCTAGAAAAAAAATACATGTTTGATCCTAGCTGTTTCTAACGGAATTAGCCAATTCAAATAAGATGAATAATAATAATAAAAAAATCTAGCTCAGATCTCTGTGTCAAAAGATACACAGAGAAAACATCAGTCAACTGCATGGAATATCCTTCAAAGTGTCCTTGGAAGGATACGAAATGTAAGTTGCCTTTAGTTCATTACTTCAGTAAAGGTGTCTGTAAACTGCTGTGTGCCACTGCCCTGAGGATTTGCCTTGCCACACTTCCTTCCTGCAGCAAACCTCTGATGGAAAGAGTTATTTGATTTTTCATGGATCTGGAGAAAAACTGAACTTAAAGATTCTTGTTAAGGCAGCAGACTATAGTACTCAGTACAGAGTATGTGCATAACGCGTTCACCCCTCCACAGCACCCAAAATTAACACCTAACTGAATTCATGTGTAGATAAGTACACAGAAAAATAAATATTCTTCTGTTAGACAATCCTTACACAGAGTGAGGTGCTGAGTTCTTTTCACAGCAAGGCTTCTTGATGCTCACTTCTTCAGAGATTCAGGTCATTAAGATAGGTCCTGATTTATGAAATCTTGTCTTCGGAGGACTTTTTTATTGGAGTCCAATGTAATAGTCTGTTCCTAGGTGCCACCCAATACAGGTGATAAAATTACATGGTTCTGGCTCCTTTAAAATATTTTCCTGTGATTTTCTATACATTATAGTGGCATATTTTCTGTGTTTCTGTCATGACTTACAATGCTTAGCCAAAGGAACAATCTTTGCAATCTGAAGTATTTGAGTTGAAAGTCATAACTATCACCCAAAAGGTGAACAGCCAAAGCCTGCATTACTGAGAACTTCTTGGTCCATTGATTGCAGTGCTCCTGTGCCAATTTACAGACCACAGTCTGTAGATGCCAAATCAGTTAAGTAAAAGCTGAATGAAATTAAAAGTTTACACTTTCCTGACATATAAATATATGTTAAAAATCAGCCAACAGCTTCTGAAGAATTGGCTGTACTCTGCATAAAGATATGTACATCAAGAGTTAATGAACTTGTCAAGACTGAGTAAATATTTGTTTATAATTGCAAGTAGGACTCAAGCCAAGTATTTTTTAGGTCTATCAGGCAGACTAAGTCCACAGCAGAAAAGTTGAGTAGGATCATGCTTCTCGTCTTACCCCTCCACTTCCACTGTGCTCACTCCCCTCATTTGGGGGATCACCAAAGTTTTTTTCAGGAGAAGATTCTCTTCTCTTCTCTTTTGAATTCTTATAAGTTGCAGGTGGTAGCTGCCATAATTTTCCTTTGAGGATAGAAGTAGTCAAGCCTCAAAGAAAGCACTGTCAGTGCTAGGGTCTGGCCTGACCTCTGTAAGTGACAGTAGACAAAATCTCCTTTGCCACCAGCTGTCACTCCACCAGCCTTCATGTTTGAAGCCTTGCATGAATGTAAACTTCTAGTGTCTTTCATGAACCAGATGCTGCAAGAGCCTTCAGATCTCATCTTAATTAATTTTAAAGATTTCCCATTCACTTTTACAAGAGTAAATAGGGGGTCTTTTCTTAGTGAGTTTTCCACTTTTCTCTGGAAGGGACCAGAGACTTCTAGAGGAGTTTGGGCTAGCACCTACAGCTCTGCAGTGGATCGTCTCAGTGCACCTCATGTTTGCCCTGACATTGATTAGCCAGGGGCAGAAATGCTTTACCCAAAACCAATTACCACAGAGTCATCTGTTTTCTGGGACAGGCTTTCCCCATAAATACAAAAATATCTGGCAATACAGTGTCTTAGTGGTGCTTTCAAGATGAGACAGAGCTGAATAAGGTCAGAGAAGTCTTGCCAAACTGTACAGGGAATATGAAAGGAAAAGGAGTTTCATTTGTGATGAGGAAATTAGGGCATGTCTGCTACAATCTACCACTCTGCCTTGTTAGAGAGGGGAGCAAGGACTGGTTAAACCAGAAGGAACAAAGCGTATGAGGAAACACTCGGAGCCAGATGTTGAGCTGGCAGAAACCTGCAGAGGTCCACTGGAAGAAACCAATTGATTTACATCAAGCTTGGATGCACAATTAGGATGGAGTTTTCAGAGCTGAGATTTACTGTTGAAAATTGTCAGTTTTGTGGGGACAGGGGGAAGAAGGCCTGCCAAATAATTCAGAGAAGAAGATGGGATAACTTGTGCTCTGAGCAGAGCCAAGCTATGCACATGTTCAGCAGTTTAAGATGAGCCAAACTCTGGAGCTCTACATCTCCCACTTGCAAACATCAAAGTGTAGCAATGATGCTTTTCATTTTCTTTCCACCTCAAAATTTGGCTTTTTGGTAAAAAAAGTGAATTACCTGATAGGACCACTCAGCAGGACAGATATTCTTGTTTGGCAGTAGGATGCTGCTGCTTCTGGGCCCATTGTAAGACCCAGACCGTTTCTTTAGTGAAAATGTCACACTCCTTCATAGGCCTGATCGTGTTCATGTATTGTTAACACAGCTGTATAGCTGAAGTAAGCACTTGATGAAGAAAAATAGAAGTAGACATCTCTCATGCATGTGTATTGACATTATATGAATATTGAAATAATCTTTCTTGTACATTTTTATTAATCTTTTGCCTGGAGTAGTAATAAGTGTCTTTCATTTGATCGTTAGAAAAGGAGCTCCTATAGCTGGAGAAACACAAAAGATTATCTTCAGCAGTACTGAAGGTATGTTTGAAAGGCAGATAGAGAAGTCTCCAAGCTACATACAGGCCAGGATTTATTGCTGTCTTAAAAACTTGCTGCCTTCTTTCCCTTTTTCCCTCCATATCTTCCTTCCATTCTTCTTCTGTCTTTACATCTTTCCACTTCCTATTCTTCACAGCCAGCTGGCCTTCCTTGGCCGCCTTCATTTCATGTACATAGAACCGTCACACTAAAAAAGAAGTGTGATTTCCCTTAAGGTACCTAAAAGCCATACTCCAATGTATGCAGCCTACAGAATATCTTCTTTCCAGGAGCAGAGTGTAGTTTGGAGTCCTTCCTCTTTCATAGGCAGCTTGGCTTTCAGAGAGAAACATTATTGCACCTTCAAATCTGCACCTGTAGAGGATGGTATCAGAAGGTACGATTCAGTTTTGCCAGCCCATTTATCTCAAACCCCTTACAAGCACATGTGCCTTTTGTGTGCTGTGTTTTTTGGAAAACTTCTCTATGTTTTGTTACATTATTATTCCTATTGGCACTATTACAGGGATTATACTGTGCAGCCAAGGGCCCCCCAAAAAAATTACAGAAACAAGGGCTTCTTTTCAGTAGACATTGTGTAGATAAAAATCAAAATGCAAAATACTGTAACTCTTCATCTGCACAATAACAAGAGGAATAACATGAAGCAGTACACAAAGCAAATAGAGTTTTCATAAATTATAATAATTGCCCTTCTTTTCTGATCACTCCTGTTGGGATATGTAAGCATTCTGGCATGAGTGAGAGTGAAAAAGGATTTAATGAAGAAAACCTCAAGCTGTTAAAAGTGATGCTGGATATATGGCAGGAAAGGTGAGGAACAGTGCAGCCAACTTCATGTGTCTCTGGTGCTACTCAAGTTCCTTAAAGGGACTGTGTTGATAATAATAATAATAACAATAACAATAGTAACAACAACAACAGCAACAACAACAACAACAATAATAATAATATTTTCTCCCATTTCCTTATAGTTTAAACTGAAACCTAATAGTGATGGAAGGGTTGAATTCCCAACAGTGACATCATGTGTTATCAAGGCCACATTTCCATTCTGGAGTTGAGGATATCCATTGGCACAGCAACAGGTCCCTCCAAGCAGGGCAGCAAGAGGTGTGAGTGACAAGATAAAACAGAAGGAGAAAGTAGCATTATGGTGTTCCCTGACAACCCACTCTGCTTAGGAAAGAAGGTTGCATGCCAAGGGGAAAGACAA
This sequence comes from Illadopsis cleaveri, assembly GCA_013399915.1. NCBI lineage: Eukaryota > Metazoa > Chordata > Aves > Passeriformes > Timaliidae > Illadopsis > Illadopsis cleaveri. The sequence continues at coordinate 309,662 of VXBB01025229.1, read as the reverse complement.
AGGGAGGCTGAGTAGAGAAGAGGAAGATGAGATTTTCTGCCTCCCATTGGTAAAGGTAGAGCAATAGAAATTAGAAGGGGCATATGTAGAATAGGAAGAAGAAACAGCCAGGGAATGTCACAGAGGAGGTGTAAAGTTAACAATGGGACAGATTTTACAAAAAGGGAAACTGTGACCCTGGGAGTCAATCAGGCTTAAGAAGACCATTACCCTGGCTGCTCTTTCATGCCAATGGGCATGAGCCCACAGTCACCAGCATTTTCTTCTCCTCTGAAGCAGGTCCTCTGGCAAGGCCTCTATTTACTACCTTCTAAACCCTTAAGGAACTTGAACTATGTAATTTCTACTCACTAATTTAACCACACTAAGTTCACAGAAAGCATTTTGTAAGAGGGACATGACCTGGCTTGTTAGCACCACGTGTTGTAAGATACAGAAAAGGATCTTTCATGCTTCAGAAGTCTTGTTTCTCAATTGCTGGTCTCTTACTTTTTAACTTCTTTGCCGTTTTGAATGGATTTCAAAACAAATCAACAGACACATAGAGTCTTTGGTTATTTTTGGCCAGAGTTGGATAAATGAATAGTCCAGAAAGTTTCTGACATCGTGCCAAATGTCTATGTGCCTAAAGTTTAAGAGTCATGTTTTCCAGGAAACCTTGAAGTTTGCCGAGATTTATGCTTTTGATATTGTCATCCATTACTGTATTCAAAGGAGTTGTCTGCATAAAGGTTGATAGAGGGCAGTCAAACCTTTTGCACTGAACAAATTATATCATTAGGTGTCTGCTTGTGGGTCAACTTGTTCTCAAGCCCCAAAAACTAAACACAGCTGAGTTCTAAATCCCCTGACAAATGAAGGCTGTGAGCAAGGATCATGAATAACATATGGCAAATGGAATTTCCAAACACCACACTGCCATACAATATACACCTGATAAATGGTTGTCTACAGTGATGCTGTTGAAAAAGGCACTTGATGCAAGCCTCATGCATGGCAGCGAAACATTAACAGAATTCTGCAAGATCTTTCAAAGCTGGCAAGGCACTTATATGAACGTGTTTTCTGGTCCTCCCTTCCCCAAGTAAGGACAACATCCTTGCTTTCTTGTACATGAGAACAAAGAGAGGTAGTAATTTGACTTGTCATGCCTGAAACCTGTGGGGCAAGAAGTGTTCAAACAAGAACAAAGACAGGATTATGATAGGGAGAAGAAAGAAAAAGAGAATATGAAGAAAAAGACAGCAAAATATTACTCAAGATTAAGGTGCATTTGTAGCCACAAAATTTAAAAGATTGCATGAGATTTTCCTATATGTACAGCAAATAATTTTTTCCAACTAAATAAAAATATGAATGCAAGAACCACTTTCCCTGATCAACTAAAATGCAGCCAACTCCTGGGCAGACATGAAGTTAGCACACAAAACCACTGGTTTTATAAACAAAGTGTGGGATGCTGCATCTAGACCCACCTGGGCAGCATCACAGCCCCAAAATCAAAAGGTGCCACAAGAATTTGTCCAGGACCCCAGAGCACAGAAAGTGATAAGGCAGGCTATTGACTACAGGCAAGCAGTTAAAATTGATAGTTTGATGTTTTTCTAGTTGTTTTGGGATTTTTTTGGGAGAGGGAGGGAATTTGGTTTGGAGTTTGTTTCTTTGATTTTGTTTTGGTAGTAATTTCTGGTGTTTGTAACATTGGTATCATTTGAAAATTTATCTTAATATATTTTTATGTGTGTATATATGCAAAATGTATGTGTTTTTTACTGCTGGCTAGTCTCTTGAGGTGCTACTTACCCTTAATGAGATTTAGGAAATAATAGTAATAATAACAATATAAATGTTTCAAATGATTTATTTGCAGAAAAAGTGTAAAAAGAAAAAAAAATTTCATTGAGTTAGACTGATTTTTTTAGCTAAGAAAATAAATAGAAGGATAATTGGGATGTTCCATTTTCAAGTATTCTCAGCACTTTCTTTGGAGTTTCATTTCAAACATGAACTGAATATAATAATTAGAAAGTGATTAAATAGTCCCAGGGACAGAAAGTAGTGGGTACATTAGCATTCAAAAAAATTTTTAAGACATAAATAATTTTCAATTTTTCATTATAGTGATAAAATCAGAAAACAAGGATTCATTTGCATTGACTCCAAATTATCTTCTTTTTAAAAGCTGTCTACGTCTCTTGAAGGAAATCTCTCACCTTATTAATAGCACAGGGAAATACATGGATTTACTTCTAAGCTTCATCCAGTTTTTTCTTATGAACATTTGCATAAGCACAAATGAGAAAGTCACAGAAGGAAAAAATGGTGTGGAAGGGGAAGACAATAGCTTTTCTTTTAGCCAAAATTGCCACCAAGAAAGCAGGGAAAGGCCACGTACCCACGGATCACCCGTGTCAATTATAACTGGCCACTTAACTGATATTAATAGGTTAAACCAGCGGTCATACAGCAAGAATCACCATCACTGTGAGACCAAAGTTACCACTACTCTGGCTGTTAGGTGTCAAGTTCAACTCTCACAGACTGCCCAGTGTGGTCTCAGAGCCAAATTTTCAGATGTTCGTCCATGCACAGAATAATGCACATGTCACTCAGGGCCTGTGCTTTCTCAGACAACACCTCCATTAAGACTTCAGAAGAGAGATTTTCCTGCCTAGAGGTCATGTGGAGTCTGTTGGCAGACTGGTGTGTAGTTCAGGGCATGGCTAAGTGCAGCACCATTCACAAAAGGCAATGTGTTAAGGTAACAGCTTAAGAATCACTAATCCATGAATCTAAGTCTGATAATTATTTTTATTGCCACTACTAACTTTTACAGTTTGAACTAAAATGTATGAATGTGCAAATCAGAATTGCTTGGGGAAATCATACATTAGTCTAGATTATGTAGGAAGTCAGATTAGATGATTGTAACACTTCCTTCATGACAGAAAAATTCATGACACTATTACATGTTTTGTTAAATTGCAGTCTAAGTGATAAGCAAAATTAATAGATTTCTGTATTTCCCTGGGTGGTCTGTCCATAACATGGGAATATTTGTGTTTCTGTGCTCTGATCTGCTTGTACATGCAATATATATGTGTGTGTATGGACCTAATGCTGATAAATAAATAACCTGATTCTCAGTCTGATTACTTAAAAGCCCCATAGAAGATTGAGGAAATATGCTTTATCCACTGATTTTGTGCATAAAGTAACTCTTAATCAAATTAGCCATTCTAGAGAACAAAACAGTCCCTTGCATTTCAGCGGGACCGTCTGCATGAGTAAACCTTTGCAGGACTGGTCTCTGGAAGTTGCTTAGAGTTGCAGAGCTTAAGTGCTGAACATGTCTTCTGTGGATGTTTCTTTTTAGCCTGTTTCTGGCTCTATACCATCATGATTTTGTCGCAGGAAACATCTATGCTAAACATCACTGTCAATTCCAAGACAAGAGACACATTCAAAAGCACATGGAAGCTTTTTTTTTTGTTACCATAAGTTGCCCGCAGAGGGTCCATTCATTCTGTTTGCTTGTTCCACTGTGTAATAGCTCAACTCAAGTATCAACAAGATAAGCTTTTAAAAGCAGAATATTCCCAGCTGTTGTGGTCAGGCAGCAGCAGCAGGTTCCTGTCTGAGGACAGCAGACCAGCCCAGCACTGGCGATGGCAGTGTCGAGGGGAAGCATGTGTTCTCTGTACACAGTAGCGAGGGGTCCAATAGACAGCAATTAGCACCAGCAGAATGAAGATGAACGGTCATATACATAACCTTAATAAAAATGTCACAGAAGAGAAATCTCACACCATATGGATCCATGCTGAACTTTTTTTTTCGCTGTTTTTTTTTTTTTAGGAGCAAGACAGCTCTGTTTCATTATAGTCTTTGCATTAGTTTCTCTCTCTATTTTTTTGCAGCCTTCTTCCCTAAGCATTATGCAGATGCCAATCCATGCAATAACAAAGAAAAAGTATTTTTTAATTTCTGTATTTTTAAATACACGCTCAGCCTGAGATTTTCATCAAAAGTATCTCCCATTCAACCTCAGCAACCTGAGTAGGTTACTTGAATATCATTAGATCCCATTTCCACTCACTTTTGGAAATAGATCTGCAAGGTTTTAATCCTGCTGAATTATTGTAGCTTAACAGTGTGTATTGCTTGTTCTCAGGTCTTCTACTTGTGTTTTGGACATAGCAATGACTATAAATTTTATCATTATAAACATCACTCTTACAAATAATAGTTTGTACAAATCTTTGGCAAAAAGATTTTGACGTACGAAGCTGCCTTTTTGCCATCTTGGGAGTGTCATTTCCATATTCCACCTTGAGATAAAAATCCAAAGACCAGGAAGAAAAGTGATCAAGGAGTGCTGGAGTAGGAAGAAAATATTTTCCCAGAAGATAATATTAGAGCTTTGTGCTTATTCTTTTCAAGTTATGTCTTTGCCGTTCCCTGATCAAAACAGAATATTACTGATGTTTTAAAAGCTCCATTTGAGGTCTGACAGCAATATTTTGATACTTTCTGCCTTTCTCTACTCCTAGTACTAAGACTCATGTGTTTAGTATGTAACTGTGAATTTTATGTTAACAGAAGATAGGGATGGATGAGACCTTCTGAGGTCTTCTAACCATCCCCTTGCCAGTACATGGGATTGACTATTCATAGCTGGGGATGTTTGTTTGAAGGCCTTCTGTGATGAAGATTCCGCTATCTCCATCTTTCTTCTCCAGGCAAAAAAAGCTGACCACTATCCTCTTTCTAAAACTAGAAAATTACTAAAATACTAAAGGTTATCAATCTCCCATTTTGCAAGTGAGCCTCATCTCTTCTTATTATGTCTACATGGAAATCAGGTTAAGTCTTTCCCCTTTGTGACATCCCCTTGCATGCTTGCAGACTGTTGTCATGTCTTCCTCTGTTTTCTCTAGATTAAGCAAATTCCTTTCATGCCACATCCTCTGCATCCACAGTAATGTCTTCTAGGCTTCTGATTATTTGATTTGCTCACCTCTGGGTTCTCTCTTTATTTGATTTGTAGTTTTCTTGAAGCACCATGTCCAGAATTATGGGCTCCAGCTGAAACTGAGTGCCGAGGTGGGAAAGGAGGGTTGTTTTACAAGTCTTGCAGACTACAGTTCTGCAGGAACATCACATCTTTTTTTCCATTGACAAGAACAAACTTGCAGTCTCCTAGTTCCATTGGTTCACCAAGGAAAAGGTTGACATGGCAATAGAATGACTGATCATGACTTGAAAACATTCAGAAGACAGAATTTGTGGGAAATACCTCCATTTTGCACAGGATTTAGTCCTTCCAATACTTAAGTTATATGAACTATTTTACTGATGGGAGCAGTCCCACAGAAATTAATGACTATGCTCATGTGTAAAAAATTCGGTTGCATGATAGTGATTGAAGGATTGGGACCAAGATATTTCAGAGAAAACACAATGGAAAACTCCAAATGGGAGTCTGGATTTCTCTTGCCTCTTGTGCCACTGCTTTTCTGTTAATCTGGTTTAGTATGTCTAAGTACAGGATAGCCCTCATCCAGTCTCTAGAAGATTTCTTGCAGGAAAGCAAATCCAGCAAATCTTTATTCAGAGAATGAAAACATCATTACCTCAAGGAACAAAGCACAACTCAGAAATACTCATGGGACTACAAGTGTAGAAAAATGCTAGTTTGAAATCTCATCTTCGCTCTAGTCCCCCTAGTTTAGCCTTAGTGATGACAGCAATCCACTTACAGCATGCACTAAGACATGTCTATCTTCATTTAACTGTGCTCACTTGTGGTCACATTGCAGTACTCTCTATGCAGATGGGAAATGGACGCATGCTTACAAAAAAATGTCTTTAACAGTTTTAAACTGAGTGCATAATGAATCATTTCAGGCTCAAAATCCATAGAAGTTTCTCTCCCTTCTCCAACCCCTTTCTACACATTCCCTCTATGATGTGAACATTAATGCTTGGGGACTATTGACTTGACATTGTTCAGAAGTGGCTGGTTTGCATCAATATTTCTAAAATCCCTCTTATTATCTTGCATATGTCAAAGTGTGATAAGAAGAAAGAAGTATGAAGCTATTTATAATTCAGAATGACTGATACCAAAAGGTATTTAAAATCAAATCACAGTATGTCAGAGTTTAGTTTTAAATAAGCTTAAACAAAAGACACAGTTTGAAAACAATTAGTAAATCTGACAAAATTAACTTTGACCTTACAATCTTATAAATGCCAACACAGCTTTTCTTCCAGTGTCAGTATGGCTGTGTGTGTCTGTGTGTGTATTTTCAGCAGTACAGTAATTTCACAGCAAAGAGCCCTATTGAGACTTAACTCTCAGGGAAGAATTATGCTTCCCTGCTCAGGAGCTCCCCGTGGGGGAATGTGCTATTTTACTGCTCCCTTATGCTGGAAATCTATCTGTGCAGACAAGTCAGATTAGTGCTTAATTATTTTCATTATTTCTGGTAAGCAGACATTTTCTCCCAGCCCAGCCTTTTAGTAATCTTCACTCCTCAGCTCATAGAGGACGGTCTTTTTAGGTTTTTTCCTCATTTCTTTTAGTCTTCCTCAAGAAAAAACCCAAAACAAGCAGGTGAAGATATAATGTTTCTGCCTTCCACCCAGCCTGGGAATGGAGATTGTAAAGATACAAAAAATGTGCTGGTGAGCTTGTGAGTGTGCTAAGACAGGAGGAAATTCTATTTTACCCTGAATTTACCAGTCCAACCATCAGGACCCTAATGCCAGCTCAGGCCTTCTTTTTGTCCAGACCGTCTGCAGAATTCTCTGGACAGAATAGTTTGCATGTCCTCCCTCTAGAAAGAGACAGTCCTTTCTGTAGCCTGAGAACACCTAGAAGCCTGTTCTGTGTCATGGCTGACCTTCACAGTTTTTTCTTACTGAGTTAATTCCTTATCCAGCCACCAGAAGCAAAATCCAGTATCTTCCTGGCATTTTAAGGGTCTCAGTTATTTGGGATCTGGACAACTGGATGATGCACATTTTTGCTTTCTGTGGTTCTATGCAGCTGTTTGTGTGTTGCTGGGTCATTTCTAAGCCCAAGGACTGGGTTCAAGGCACCTGACAGTTTGTTTCGGTCAAAAACTTCCATCTGCATGCTAGCTACACAAAGAAGACGTAGGTGACAAGCCAGAGGGTCACCAAAGTGAACTCCTCAGTGGAGGAGACAGAGCCCAAATCCCTGCCCCTACAGTGGCACATTTCAGCACCCAGGGCTTGACAAAGCCCAAAAGCTATAGGAGGAATTTCTAGATGGTCTATGGAGCATCATGGCTTCACTGGGGGTAAATAATGCCAGACCCATCTGGTGGCCTTCTGTGATGGAGTGACTGCATGTCTTAATAAGGGAAGACCAACTGATGTTATTTACCTTCCATAAGGCCTTTGACACAGCCACAGTCAACAACTATATCTCCAAATTGGAGAGACATGAATCTGAAGGATGAACTGTTCAGCATCTAAGAAATTGTCTAGAAGGATGCAGCCAGAGAGTTGTGGTCAATCACTCTGTTTCCAGATGGGCCTGGTGAGAAGTGATGTTGCTCAGGGCTCTGCCTTGGAACTGGTGCTCTTTAATATCTTTACCAATGACACAGACGGTGAAACTTAGTGCACCCTCAGCAAGTTTGCAGATGACACAAAGCTGAGCAGTGCAGCTGACATAACAGAAGAATGGGATGCCATCCAGAGGAACCTGGACAAGCTTGAGAATTGGGCCCATGAGAATCTCATGAAGTTCAACAAATCCAAGTGCCAGGTGCTGCACTTAGGTTGGGGCAATCCCAGATGTGAGCACAGAATGGGAAAAGAAACCATTGTGACAAGCCCTGTAGAGAAGGACTTGGGAGTTCTAGTGAATGAAAAATTGAACAGGGAGATTTCCTTAACCTCAGATTTTAGGAAGAAATTCTTGGATATGAGGGCAGTAAGACACTGGAGCAGATTGTCCAGAGAAGTTGTGGATGCCCCATTCCTTCAAGGCCAGGTTGAATGAGGCCCTGAGCAACCTGATCTAGCAGGTGGCATCCCTGCTAGATCAGGGCAGGGGAAATGGAACTAGATGATCTTTATGGTCCCTTGCAAGCTAAACTGTTCTATGATTCCGTGATCATATTCCCCTTATGTTCTTTCAGCCAGAACCAAAAGATGTGGCATTCTTTCAGTAGATTTTTTCTGAGCTAACACAGACTTAAAATAACCTTTTCCTACGCAGAGGAATCTACCTTCCATCTTTCCAGACTCTTGCACATATTCCCTCTTTCCACACTGGGGGATGCAAAGCATCTGCTGGTTGAGCTGTCTGCTGTCTGTCCACAGATGTCTTTTTCAGCATCCTCCTAACATTTTGAAGTGTATTCCTTGATTTCCACCCCTCCCTGGACATGCTGGTGAGATTACAGAAGATGTCTGGACATAATTTGTCTATTGCTGGCAAGCAAACTTTAAATGCTCCCACTTCAGTAGTCTGAGACCTCAGTTTTTGAGTATGGTATACAATTCATGCAATCCATGAGAACAAATTGCCAATTTTGATTTGCAATTGCTTAAAAACCTAGCCTTTTATAAATTTTCCTTTAGTTCTGCTGGCAATTATATTCCTGATCTCTTTAGGTAGAAAGTAGGCTTCTATGCAAGTTTTAGAAAAATTCAATATACAGACTGGTTTAAAAAATATTAATCAAATTAAAGATTGAACTATTAATTTAAAATTAATTATACTTTGCTTTAAGTCCAAAACTACATTTGTACATGTAGTGACAGTCACTTATTAATGCTTTTGTTGAAAACGCTATACGTCCTGGCTCTATTTATTTTTAGAAGACAGCTCCAGAATATGGGCTTTCACTTACAAGCAAAAAAAGTCACCCTTTATGGCACTAAAAATGATTTTGAGAACCTAAACCAAAGTCTAATATGTTGCCTTCCATAGCCTGGAGACAACCTAGAATTACAGCCACGCTGTGTGAATCACTTCATTCATCTCTGCTTTGACTTGCTCGTTGTTATTTATTTACATACTATGGGCCAGACTCTCTCCTGTGCCAGAGCTCCACTCAGCACAGTTTGGAGATGGGTCATAAGGAAGTCATTACAACTCTCTGCAGTTTTGTGAGCACTCCTGGTCTCTGCACCATTTCCCGTTAGCCAGGCAGTCCTGTGTGATATCTCAAGTGAGGCTCTTAATGGTGCATTAACTGCAATGTGACTTACGGATATGCCAATCCATGGCACATGCTTTGGGTCCTGGCATATACAGTTATAAATAAAAGTCACTTGATTTTTTGATCTTTACAGGTAGGTTTTCTGAACCTTCACAGTGCTTGTGTGTGACCAAAAATGGCTGCACGGCCATTTTTGATGAAGACACTTAATCTGAATAAAGATACAGAATTATTTACATCCATCAGTGATGGAAAATAAGTCACAACTCAGTTTCTTCAATACCTGGGGCAATTGATCTGGAGGCTTCCATGGACTTCTGTATAATACAAAAATCACTTGGAAAGAGGAGAGTTTGGAAGCTCCTACCCAAGTAAAAAGATTAAAACTTATGACAAGACAGATATCACTGCTGGAAACCATTTTTACTTCCCTCTCACTTGGCATCAAGCACCATTGCCCAGAATTTTCCCATAAATCTGTGAAATGTTTGAAGGAGAGCCTGGAGAGCTGCTGCTGCTGCATTCTGAGCTCATCTCACCCACTTCAGGCACTCCAGAGAGGTGTTTGATCACCATAGACTCTCTCTGTAACTGGAGGAGAAACATATCTCCAGAGGGTGTCTGGCCACTTGAGATCATCACCTACTTTAAAGAGATCTGAAAACAACTTAGATCCTAACATATGGATTGCTGTGAAGTGTCTAAGGTTAAGTGAACATGCTTTTTAACTATTTATCTTCACGTATGAATAGTCTCATGGAAAGATAATGATGAATTTCCCTCTATGAATTCCTTTGTGAATTAGCTTGAATGTTTATTGACTTGATTGTTTATTGTCCCACAAATAGTAAATTATTCTGGCAACACTGCTGTTCAGTGACAGGACCGAATGGACAGACAGGGAACTGAGGCTCCAGGGGTGGAAACATAAGTTTCCATGCGTCCTCAGAGCCTCGTGTGAAATTACTGAGTCCCAGTTACTGAGTCCTTTCTGTCACAGCAGAGTTCCCTCTGACTGAAATTTTTCAGTGCACCTGTAGCTAGACCTGCAGTGTTTCCTCATCTGTGTGCTAGAGGCTGGGGCAGAAACCATACACTTCCAGCAACTGTATGTGAAGCCGATATATCAGAGGTACAGTCCCTCAGTCAAATACAGCTCCAATAAACCAAGGGACTGCTTTCTGGATAATGGGGTTAGTGGATTGAACTAAGACAGAGAGATGTACATGTACACACATGTACACACATATGGATGTGCTCACCCATGCACTTGGCCACCAGTCTCATTTACTCAGAAAGTCTTGCTAAAACACTACCATGTATATAGCAACCTGTTACAAGGTACAAGCTTGTAACAGGTACCCTAGCTGGAGTTTCCTGGATCACTGTACCACTAGAATTTTTACTTTATGACTGCTTGATACAGGAACAGTTTTAAAAGCAATTTTATGAAGTTCAGTTATGGAAGTGTTCCTACTTCAGATTTCAAAACCTTGGAAATACCACACTGAAACCAATATGCCTTGACGTGTATCTGATTTTTGAAGACTTCTTTCACTGAGTATACTTACTCTATTCCAATTAACAGAGGGGCAGACAGAACTTGTTGCTTTTTATTTTCTTTGTGGGCTACTATTACCAGAAGATAAGGCAAGTGCTTTGCCAGTGGGATCTAAGGCAGTAAAACTCAGTTTGCTTAGGTTCTACTCCACCTGCTGAAGTCTTCACCTCTTTGCTGCTCCCCTTCTTCCAGGCACTCTTCTTTCTCCTGCACAGGTTGCATCCATCATGCAGTTTTATTCTGTACATCTGCCCAATCCAGAACCCTCAGACCTTCCTATATCTTCCCAGTTTCTTTTCCTTAAGAGTCCTTGTGCACTGTGTCAATCCCTGACTCCCCCGCCACATTCCAAACCAATTTTCTGTTCATTGAATCCCAGGCTACCCTTCCAAGATCCTTGTCAAGTCTTCCTGTGACAGTGAGAGCCCAGGGGACTGAGTGCCACCCTACAAATCTGGATCCTGCCTGCCACTCAGGTCATTCCAGTCACAGAGCAGCATTGCTGAGCAAGGTTCTGATATTACTGGGTAAAGTGAAGGGATCAGCTGGTCTGTACCAGACCATTTTTCTGTGAAGAGGTCATGGAATCATGGAAACATAGAATCACTTAGGTTGGAAATGAGATCATCAAGTCCTACCTTAAACCAGACGTAATTTGTGAGAATGAACTTCTGAGAAAATTTTAGCTGCTAAAATCAAGCTCTGTATTCAGTACACTTAGTCTGATTTTTCAAGGCTGTACAATCTTGTTAGAAAATAATTCACATTTGACCAGCACAATGGAACCCTTCCCCACCAAGCTTGAATGCCTCCTGGAAAGCAAGGGGCCATTTGGAGAAGTAATCCACTAAGAAAAATGCATTCAATTCCAGGATGAAACTGGAAACCGTGTCAGTCAATGTCCATAAACTTAGATTTTCATATTAGAACAGTAATGCAGAATTTATGTTCAGGTGCTTCACTTTATTTTAGTCATTTCACCCAGATGCCCATTCTTATGGCCAAAGAAGAGAAGTTGACTCCTCCAGAGAGTCATTAATCCCAGCTCAGGCAAAAAAACAAGCTAATCCCTTAGCCCAGCACAGGCAGTCCTGCCACAGAAGCCTGAGCCAGCTACATTTCTTTTTGTGGTAACACTTGTCCTAGAAACTTCAGTCAAGAGAGATGAATGTGAAAGTGTTTCTCAGGCTTACTCTTCCTGAAAGAAGCAATTGCACTTTGCAGAGCTGCTGCCACAGAAGGTGTGTCAGTCTCCACCAGCCCTACACTGCTGTTCATGCAAACCACACATGGCTGGGTCATCCTGCAGCTAGCATTAATATTTTTGAAGAACTGTTTCCTAAGCTGGGAGAGAAATATATTTGTTGCCTGGGGTGGCTCCTAGATGGTAAATCATATGTAACCCCATGTAAATGCCCTATAGAGCTTTTAATGAACTGTACCCCATAGGTGAAAGCCAACAGCAATATTAGAAATGGTGTTTATTTTATAGCCTAGAAACTGCATTTTAAATGGTAGTCTAGGTTTATTTGACAGTTCTATTAAATATAAAATAGACCCATTACAAAGAAAGCCCTTTACATCTGCTGTTATCTGTGTCTAAATGGCATGCCCAGCTCTGCAATTCTTCAAATGAGACATTTTTAGAACTTTATTTATGTTACAGCCATAACAAACTAGCAACTAGAAAACTATAATGGGCACAAACGGCTAATAAAAATGAGATTGTTGAAAAATACTTCTTAATAGCAATTTACAAAGGATCCTGATAGGACCGAGGCTGCGTTTCCCTGGAAGTTTGCCACCACTGTAATCACAGCCATTTGGCAACAGGTACTCCCCCTCTTCCATCTTCTGTGACCATTTCCCGCTGAGAATGCTGAAAACCAAGTACCCCGAGATTATTCCCCAGCCCTGCCGTGAGGCACTTGGTGCCTACGGATCCAGAGACACACTCAGGGAATTCCCTTTTCTCCCCTCCCACCGTGGCTCACCTGGAGGAGGAGACATCTTAAGGGCTTTGTCACTTGCTCAGTGGGGAGCAGGGCAGCAAAAGCACTATCTGTCCCAGGCGTGCAGGGAGTGCCCTGTTTCCTCCTGAAACCTGCATCACTTCTCTGATGAACTGTTCTGTTTATACAGGCTGGCTAAGATGAGCAGGTCAAACTTTTTGTTTACAGACTGAAAACTATTTTGCCTCAAGCTCAGTAACACCTCACCAGGCAAAAGGTTGGGAGTTGAACTCATCTCTTCTGCAGGGCAAGTTTTGTGGGATTTTGACAATATCCATGTGGCCATTTGTGAGATGTTAGGAGGAAACTTCCTACCACCCAAGGAAAAGAGGCCTTCTTCCAGATGTGCACTTGTCTGCAGCAGACCTCACTAGGCAAGGGAGGCAAGGGCAAGACAGAATGTTCAAGTAAAGGTCAAAGTCCTTGGTCTGATCTAATTGCAGGTAGTGATAAATATCCTTGAATATAAATTGATGTCTTAACCAGTTCAGCATTGTATCTACATAAGGAAGAAAAGTTCCTCCTAATGAGATTTTATAACACAGAGACAAAAAAAAAATAGGAAAAATTCAAAACGTTTTGAATCAGCAGGGGCTAAAAACACTATACAGTGAATTAGAAAGAGAATGATGATATTCAGGTAAAAAAAATACATCATGTCACCTAGGACACACACTGGAAATTGAGTGTTCATGACACTACCTCAGGCTTACAGAGTGAGAGAATGTTCAAACTCCATGCAAAACAAGATTTAAAACAATGTGGGAAGCCATTTACCCAGCCTCTTCAGTCTTCCTACCAGAAGCTCTAGAAATAATTCCATGTACCAGGAATCTCAACCCAGCTCTCCCCCCATCGGATTCACATCTTTCTGCAGTCTTGCACTCTTAACTCATCCATCATGCTTGCTCCTAGTTTACTTTGCAATGAAGGCTATACATTATGTCCTTACAAATTCTTTTTTTGCCCCAAACAAATTCAGCAGGATAGCCTGAACTATCTGAGACTTGTGTTATGTGCAAAACAGAGCATACAGAAGTACAAAAGGAGCTTTAATAATACAGGTACAGGTAGACATGCAGGATGCACACAGGTTCAGGTATAAATGCAAGTGATAGATATCTGGTACACTGTGAGGCTGTATCATTGCTGGGATTTGCAAAAGCTCAATTTATTACAGCTCTGTGGCTGTCAACGTGTAAAGTTAGCCTTCACATAGACCACCTTTGGATTGTGCACTGACAATGAAAAACTTGACCAAAGACTAAACAAAGACAGAAAAATAGCATTAACCTCCAAACAAAATTATGGCAGCAAAAGTGGCAGCATCTGTTTGAGGCTGGGCTAGACACAGCATGTGGATATGCCTCAACTGTGGGTAGCAGGGCTTCCACTCTAAATACAGACAAACCTTTTTCTTCTTTTCTTGTTGTTTTTGTTTGGCTGTTGTTGTTGTTTTGTTTTGTTCTGAGAACCAAGGAAATTAACACACATATTTCCCCTAAGAAAATTTAGCTAACATGAGCTCTAGTATAGTTTCATAGTCTGTTGACTGATCCAGCAACATAGACCCCAGTTCATTTGAACTGATCCTAAGAGAATTAGCAAGGTAGAAAGAGTAAGCAAATTTTGGGTTTCTTTATTCTCTGGGGTAGCCAATAAGAATACTTCTGTGAGAAAGATAAGTAAGATCTGACCCAAAGAAACACATTTGGCAAATTCATGAAAACCGGAAAGTCAGTAGCTATTGAGAAATCGTAGTTCATATTTTTAAGTTGTCTTGCTGAGGATTGCCTTTAACCACATCTCCCCTCCCCTTTCTGTCCCCCCCTTCTCCAGACTTTTGTCCCAAGTACTTAATTGTGAGTAAAATATTTGTATTGGGAAGACATCAAAGGCACTGATTTTAGAAATTCGATTTTATATAACACAAGACCCCTGAACTTCAGAAAAAGTTCATTTTGTCAACTATCACTAATCATCTGTGAACCTGGTGCTCTACCAACTAAAATACAGTATTATGAATGATGGATTTTCCCCACATCTGAAGTGTAAGAGTAATTGCAAATATGAATACAGGCTGTGATCGTGCTTTGCGTGATTCTCTTTTCTGTTTTGGCAAAAAAGTGCAGAAATGAACTGATACCTCTGCTTTGGAAAATGGGTAGCCTGCAAAGTCAAAAAATGTAAAGGAAATACTTAGTGAAAATTTGGGGTTTGGGGTTTTTTTGCACATCTGTTATAGCTTCTATTTTTTTGCATCTTCCTCTTTCACTCTTCTTCATCTTCAAAGCTTCACTCAAATTACGCAATTAAAAGGTCCCAGGTCCCTGCTAGCAGAGAAGAAAGGCATTCTCTCCTATTTCTGTGGCAAAAAGGGTGCTAACACTTTAGGGAATGAGTCTTTGGTATATCATATATTTTCACCTTTATTTGAATCAGTGTGATTAGAAGATGGGAGGCTGACCCTGACCTGGGAACCACTGCATTCCTGCTGCCTTCAGCAATGTAGAACAGCCACTTGGTGACACGGAAACTAGATGTATTTGGAAACATCCACCCCTGTCTGAGGAGAGCCTTCCTCCTCCTTTTTCAGTAGAAGAAACATTTTCTTCAAGTGCCATGGACACATACAGAGAATGAGCTTTCACTGGCTCATTAAATTGTGTTTAGGACAAGAGTAGCCAGACCCAATATCTCCAAATCATTAGAATGGGGACCAAAAAAAGCAATTTAAAATTAATAGGGCCATACCCATTAATTAGTGAAAAGATTGTAGAAGACTTCTGAAAAAGCAACAGTAGTGATTTAAAATAAAAATTTAATTAGATATTGGAGTCATATTTTCTATGTGTAAAGAGTTATCTCTTTCTTGGATGATAGAAATAAGAAAAACTCACTGTGCAAGAAGGAAAATAAGTCAGTACTGCAGAAAGGAACATATTGCTCAGTTCTTATCTGTGACAAGCTGGTTTTCAAATGAAATCTGAACAAAAACTAGTCCCAGAGACATAAAGGCATAATTCACAGTAAAACCAAAGGAAAAGTCATGTATTCCCTCTAGAGATACCCCATGCCCATCAGAAATGAACGGCAAAATCAGGTACTTGCCATGCCATGTGAGCATGGCAAAATTCTCTCAGCAAGAATGGGAATTTTATTGGTGACCAGTTGCATTTATTCTGTCATATGCTGTTGTGGGTCTCTCTAATTGCATATATATCAGTGTTTTACCATTAATATCAGCCAGAACACATCTCCTGAGGATGTGTAACTACATGAAGAAAATTACACTCTTCATTCATTTCCCAAGTCACAATTTTGTTTGTATTGTTTTCCTGATCAGCTCTGGAGTGTGTGCTTGCTTATCTTCTACAAATTCAGACATCTATGCTGTAACATTCCAGTTCAAAGCAAGAGACTAGAGTGAGAGATTTTTGGTTAACATTTGTCACTTTTGTTTTGTGATTTTTTCCATTCTGAAAGTATTCATGTAGAATGTGCATCAATATTTTCAATATTTTCCAGTCTCTGGACTCCAGAAATTTCTCTCATGGAAATATGGATGCTTGCATAGACAGCTTAAGCTGTTCTTGTTTGGATATAGATTTGGTTTTCATACCTACAGTAACTTTCTTCCCTACAATTCTTCCAGAACTTTCTCATTTCATATTAAAACCCAGTCTTACACTGGTGTTAAACAAACCTCAAAAGATTCAGATTGCATTTATTTAAGTATGAGTTTGAATATATACCAGAACCTTTTGTGTCCAAAATTCTTGAGGAGGAAAGTAGGTTGTCTTTTAAATTGCATCAGTCTTTTTCTTTACTACAAAATGCAGGAAGACTATTTCTCTGTCAGTTGCAGGTCAGGAAAGGTTGCAGAGACTGGGTTATCCTACCCTGCACTTCCGAATTGCTCCCAGTCATCTTACTTAGTGGGTGCATTGATCACAGTGCACCATAATGTGATGCAATCACAAAAGCTGTCCTGTGAGTTTGGTCCTGCTGTGCACTTCAGGGCAGGGCTTTTAGGGCTGCATGTTAAATCTAAACACAACTTTTTTTAAAGATCTGGCTTTTTCACACAAGCACCAACAAGCTTTCTCAGAGGTGTCTGGTGGCAGTTGTCCTTTCCTGGATGCCCAAATGCTGTTCTTTCAAATTCCAGCTTAGTATTCAACTGGCTTATAGCTGAACCCCATAGGACTGTTTGGCTGAATATGATTTGAGCTCCAGCAGAGTACTTGTTGGCTCTTGCTTCCACACACTCTACCTCTGTCAAACCTCTCATGACTATTTATCTTTTATGCAATCCAGTCAGATGCTGCATGGCCATCCCTTCAGGGCAGCTGTGTCACCAGCTGAGGCTCACAGCCTGACTGACTTCACGGACAGCGTCAGATTGTCAGCATCTCCTGCTTCTCACCACTTCACTTTTTCACTAATGGTTAAAAAAAAAAAAAAGTTAAAAAAAAAAAGTCTTGGTGACTAGCTAGGTAGCTGGGAAAGATAATAAAGATAGGAACTCTAACCTCTCCTCCCAGAAGATGCAAACTAAACCCCCCATTGATCTGGGAGGAACTCTTTAGAAAGCCAAAACCAAGTGCAACAAATCATGTAAAACATCTGCAAGTGACTTCAGCTATAATACATGATAGGAGGGTTTTTTGTGTCCCAAATAGTTCCAAGTTCAACTTTCACCAAAAACCAAGGATTGGTCCTGGGTGGGAATCACCACCTCTTTTTGAGTAACTTGAGGCATTAGGGGTTCAGGGTTTGTTCATTGAGGTGCTGTTCTCAGTTTTTGCAAAAAGACTCTGCTATCCTCTGTGTCACTGAGCAATATTCTCTCAAGTGGTGGCTTTCCATAGGTGTATTTTTAGAGTTTCAGAAAGCAATGTCGAAGCTAAGATGGCTGTGTACAGAGAAAGATTATATTCCAATAATCACTTCAAAGAGAATGGAGCGGGGGGGAAGGCATGTTTCTAATTTCTATACAAAAACAAAGGAAGTAATTTCTTTAAGGTTTTTTATTTGTTTTTTCAAATTGCACAGTGCTCAACTTTTAAAATAATAATCATTCTTGACAGCCATTTAATAATTGTTAGTGATCTATAGCTTTATTATAAAGTACTCATCTAATGATGTATTTCCTTTACCCTAAGGGCCAAGTACAAAGCAGGGAAATTATCTCGGCGATACTTTTAATAACTTCCTGTGGGATTGCAAACTCTGGCTGAAGCTGTCTGTGCAAAAGAGTTAATCATGTAATTTCACAGATTAGACAACACAGGGTTACTAATGAGAAACTTCAGTTCAGTGATAAACTCTTTTTTTTTTTTTCCAAGAATATTTTGAGAGGCCTGTAACCTTTGGCTGACACCCAGCGAGGCTATTAGTTTAACCATGGGATGCACTACCAAATGTACAAGAGTCAGCAGAACTTTTCCTTCTGAAAATTGCTCGTAACTTTCTGTGAAGAAGCCTTGGAAAACCCAGAAAGAATAGACGGAAGGGAAAAATCAGGCAACAAGGGCCTGACTTATTGGCTTCCGATAACTGGCATGGCTTCAGCTTCCAGTTTCTTTTCAACAATGTCCGCTCACTATAGCAACCCCAGATCCCATTTAAATGTCATGCTGCCCTCTGTTCTATAAACATGTATCATCCATCACTAAATATTTAGATCTGAATTGTTGGAGCTGAGTTCTGTGCCAGGGGTAAGGGGATTAATTCCTTTCAAGGCCCTCACATGATGGATTTTTCACTGAAGTAAACATCCGAGAAGAGCTCACACTACGGCCATAAAATATATAAATAAAGTTTAAAGTTTAATTAAGTCAACATTATTTAAAGTGGTTGTCATATTTTATGGTGAACTCTCTGTGTTTATTTTGTATGACTCCTCATAAATAGTCTCTCCCTTTCAGACAAAAGGCACGGCTGGGTTAAAGTTAAGGGTCCCATGCACGGTATGGGAAGGAGGATCTACCGGGCTAGGGGGATCCAAAACGCTCCATATCGGGTCCTCTGCTATCTCGTGTCTTCCTAATGAGCTGAGATGTTGTGCAGACACAGGAAAAGCATGGTGGAGTTTACAGCAGACGTGACACAGGGAAGTCCTTTGAGTGGCTATCTGGGCTTGGCGGAGGGAGAGGCTCTGCCAGCCCGGGCCAAAGGCGGCTGCAGTTGGGCGGGCAGGCAGCAGGGAAGGAAATGGGGATAGGAGGGGGCAGGTCAAGAGGGGCAATCCCCCCCACCTCCACTAGCAAGGGGATTGTACTGTGTGCTGGGAGAAAGCTGGCATTGCCCCGCTCCCTAAACAAGTCCCTCAACCCAACAGGGTATATGTCCAAGAGGAAAATTGCATGATGTCATTGTGTGGCCAAATCCTTCGGAACAGAAAAAGTAATTTTAAAGGTGAGAGAAAATAAGTGGAAAAATTCGTCAAAGTGATTGTTAGTCAATGCTGTCTTGTGGGGAGGTCTTGTAATGCCCTGATAAGGATTCCTAGATAATTAGCTAAGCACCCAGTGAGAAAGGGTGAACCAAATGCTCGAGCTCCAAGTCAAACCTGGGGAAAACTTGCATTCAGCTTCTGCATTTCCTCAACTGCCATGGGCTGCTTCTGCCCACAGTCTCTGCCTCTGGTGCCCATCTCTATATCAATCATGTCTTACATCCCAGTTAAGGGGCTTGTTATTAGAACAAACACAGAATTGTTGTGAGATGCCCATATTCTTGAGGGACATGTGCTGTGTAAGTTTGAGGCCTCTTTTTTTCCTCTTTTTTTTTCTCAGGATTTTCTTTATCTTTGACAAGGGACTACATCTATCTCTGAAAGGGGACTACAAACATTGCCAGGACAGTGGACTTCAAAGACAGAGCTAGTAGCAGAGGTATTAGCTGTGGCAAGAGTTTGTCTCTGTATTCCTGTGAGACTGAGAACAAGGCTATCATGCTGCAAACACTGAAGTAGGAGAAGAATGTAATCCCCCTTTTGACTCCAATTATTTCTCTCTGAACAGTTTTTTTTTGCAAACGTGTGAGAAGAGACAGCAAAAAATGTAGGTGAACGTTATTCCTGTCCCTATGTACGCTCATTTATCTGGTACCTATTTATAAAGTAAATATGTGCATTTGTATGCATGTCTGCATATGTACAAGCATACATACACTTTATTAATTCTCAAATACCAATGTTTCACCTATGAACACAGACATGTTCACTCCAACTCAGAAGCACAGGTCATGTAGTGTTCATGAGGGGAAATGCAAGGCATGCTTTGTCCAGACAGAACACATGCAGAAACACAGACTAAACTGAACTGAATTTACCAGACAGTAAATTCTCTTTCTAGCAAATGAAGTCACATGATGAAAGATCCCTCTGCTTTCATTCTGTATAAGTACTCATTATGTTGCCCCAAAATCTTCAGCATTAGGTTACACAACCATGCTGAAGGTAGTAAGAAATTTAATGAGGTCTTAATCTGCATGACAGGTTAAAAGCTATGAGAGTTTCTAAGGCTCTATGTGGTATAAATGGAGTGCAAACTAATATTATTTGATAAGATAGGAAGAGGCCCAGCTGAAGGGAAAGCATTTCCCTACAGGCTTTGGACTTTGGTAAGAAACGAAATTGTTAAAACTGAAAAGAGAAAGAAAAAGAAAGAAAGAAAGAAAGAAAGAAAGAAAGAAAGAAAGAAAGAAAGAAAGAAAGAAAGAAAGAAAGAAAGAAAGAAAGAAAGAAAGAAAGAAAGAAAGAAAGAAAGAAAAAGAATTTCAAAGTCCCAAAAAGAAGTTTCATCATTCCACAGCAAGCAAACAATTTTGAAAAAAAATATTTGAGGGAAAAATGTTTAATTTGAACTTCATTGACAAGCAGTAAGGATTTGTTTAAAAACAGTTAAGGAGTAACTAAAAAGGTTAATTGTGGCCAAAAGTCACTATTGCTACTTTTAATGGCATGGAGGGAAATTCAGTCTGTGCAAAGAACTACAACTAAACTTGTTCATTTTATAAGTCCTGTCCCCTGTGTTTGTCAGCCAGCAAAAGCAGCTCACAGAGCCTGAGACTTCCTTTCTGAGCTCCAGAAGTGGGAAATGGGAGGCCAATTTGATTGCGCCAGGATTTGTCACACAAGATATTTATTGCAATGTGCAATGATATTCATGTCTCATAACGTCTGCTGCACTTCCCTTGAGGAGGCTCCCATTTGTGGGGGCATGAAATCACCACCCTGGGGCTCACACACTGGAAAAATCCTACAGAAAGGACTAAGCAGGACTGGCATGCAGGCATTGTTTTAGCCTCACTCCCTGACATCGGGATGGATTTAGATCCTAACCTACTGGCTGCACTCCTGACAAGTTGCGTTTTAATACATCACTGTGCCTTCCAAAGGTCAACTAGATAAGCCATCCATAACATGCACTATTAGTGTTAAATTCCTCTCTTCTCAAATTGTCCCCCCACCTATGATGTCATCTGCTTTGGCAAATAGCACAGCAAAGGCATGGTGTCTCTCCTGCTGCTGGTGTTGCACGTATGAATGTAAAAAGTCTGTCAATTTGTATTCCCAAGCACCTTGAAAGCTGAGAGCACAGTGAAGTATTAACTCAATTTCTGAAATACTAGAGGTGGGAAGCAAATATATTTGCTATTGGTATAGACAAATATATACATTTTCAAAGTAAAACCAAAACCAAGTTACTATTTTGCTAGTATTTTTAAAGAGGTGAGTAGAATTTACAGGAAAACAAATATCTCATTTCTGATAAGTCAAACATTTTTTTCCTTTTGTGGCAGATATTAGATATGCCAATGCCTTGTTCACTTAAAGACAAGTGTCTGCTAAGAGAACAATCCCCTGGAAGGGAGGAAGAGTTCAAGTAGTTGTTTTTAATAACGGGAGCACAAAGCTATGAGATGGGGAAGTGGTGATTAGGCAGACTCTTTGTCCAATTAATATTGAATTTATAAAGCTGCGTGAAATAGCTCCAGCAAGGAAGACTGATGAAGACTTGTCCTGGTCAAGGGATTCATCACAGACTGGAAGAGAAAGGAGTATGTCTGGGAAAGCTTATATATGGATGTTAGCTTTCAGTTTGGCATAAGTGCTTGTTGGCTGTGCTATGAATATTAGCTTTCTCTCTTTCCTTGACCACAAATGTGCTCATTGTCAAACAGGCTATATATATTTGTGCAGAAATGTTTATTTTTGACAAATCAACACTTTTTGACAACAAAATAAAACAAAAAAGCATTTTCACTGGTGAGTTCTTGGGCAGCCCTCTCAGTCAATGCTCCCAGAATTGCCTTTTCACCGCCAAATCATTCCCACAAGCACAAATATCCAGTTCCAGCTACTTAATGCAATTTGCATGTGTATGTCAAGGGGCAGAATTTGGCGCTTGGTCTAAAACACATGGAACACTTTTTAAAGAGAAAGTCATTTTACAGTGATGTAAGTCTTTGCAGTTTCCCTGTTTTGTCTATGCAATATTCCAGTTTTATAAAATGGTATGAATACATGAAATGTATTTATATTTGCCCTTTATAGCAGTGTGCAACTTTCAAATGGCCAGCCGACAATATCTCAGTTAGTTGGTATTTACCAAAACTGTAATTCCTCAACTGTAATCCTTTTATTCCAGTAAAAATTATTGTGATTCTCAGTACTCAGATTGTTTCTGATTTCACTGCTTTTCATGCCAAGGGAATTCCAGTGATTTCAGCAAAGCTACCCTGGCATAAAACTCGTGCAGTGAACTAGTACATCAGACTCTGGAAGGAATCCTGGTCTACTGAACTCAGCAGGAATTTTGCCATTGATTTCCAGGGAAAAACATTTCCTGCAGAATAAGAACATCTCTTTATGTAGGTGTAAAAAAATAATATCAGATACGCACAATGTAAGTAGTGCTTTATATTTCTGAATACAGAAACAACAGAAAACTTTTAATCTCGACTTTTGTTTTAATTCTCACCAGTAAATATACTTTGGGCTACAAATGTATCTGGAGAATTCATCCAAAAACGTATAAACAAGATAGCTTAAGTCTTATACAAGGCATGCTGAAGTCAAAGCTTGGTATAGCTGACCTAGATATTTCTTCAAGAGGAGTGTGAAAATAAACAGTGACATGAAGTGTTTGAGTTTTACTTGTTTTTTGGCAAACAACCTGGCCCTTATTCACCTCTCACTTAATTGTATAAGTGCTATAAATGATAAAGTCAGATCTCATCATCTGGAAATAATAGAAGAATGAAAAAATACTGTGGAAATTGTAAAGAATTCTTGACCATGAGAAGGAAAACTTTAGTTTTTTTAGTTTATCAGTTTCTGGTAGGGACTGGCCTTTTCCAAGGTAGTGTGGGGAGATCCTCTGGTGTACTTTGAATGTATCTTTTTTTTTTACTATCTATGAGCAGACCCACATGCAGGGAGTAAGAGCAGAGAAGAGCTCATGGAGTGATTAAGAACTCATTGAACAGCCCTACCAAAGGGCCCACTGGGCATCCTGTCTTAGAAGAGGAGACCAGAAGAGCTTGGTATGGGTCAGCAACACAGTGAAAGCTAAGGGAGGATGAGGTTACTTTCCACAAACACACTAAGAAGGGAGAGAAGAAATACTTGAAAGAGGAGAAGTTTAAAAGAAAAAAAATTGTCACAAGCAGAAATAGTTATAAACAATCCAGGAATCAATTTAGGCTTCAAAGAAGAAGGTGGTTTCTGGGTAAGGTTTACTTTAAGGCAGCAGATAAAATGGGAGGGTTCAAGGTGAAGCTGGTAAATGTGTGTGCTGACTGTAGAAGATGGGGCTTGTGAGAATGAGGAGTCACTCTGTGGTACAGGGCAAACCTTTTAGTCTCAAGTTTCTTCTCGAAATCAAGACTAGTTCTTCTGTTTCAAAAAGCTGGTTATAAGGAACCGTTATCATCTCCTCCCCTATGAAAAAACACTTTAGTGACTTTGCTGCGATATCTGTGTAGCCTCAGAAAACCTATCTGCCACCAGAGGGGTGAGGAATTCTTAAGGAAACAGGTATGTCCCACACACATACATGCTCCGCTCCTCTCTGTGTCTGGGATGCCTCACATAAAAAGTGTTGACAGTTGCAGTAGGGATTTTACAAGAGATTGCCATTCATATTCCACAAGGACCAAAAGATCCACATGGGAATATTTAATATAAACAGTAATAGTTTCCCACATCTTTGTTTAGAAAATAGCCTGAGGATTTCTAAACTTTAGAATAGTATTTATTCCAGAAGAATGGTTTCACTTATAGCTGTATAAATCTTTCCTTTACTTAAATGCTTGTGTCTGAATATTTAAATACAATATTACAATATATAATCATACTGCCAGGTAGTACAGATAACTCTCACCTCAAATAGTTCTTTACGGTGCAAGACCTGATCTGCAGGGAGATTATCTGTCTACAAGTACAGTGTGAGTCCTGCTAGACTTCCAGGAAACTCAGAGGGGTTGTTTAATTTTCTTCATACAAAAATAATTGGAAAATATTTCCCTGAGATTTCAATATTGGACTTGCAAAGAAATCTAGGGCTGAAAAATGAAAATCTTGCTTCTAGCTGGGTAGGGCTCCTAATCCCATGACCAGGCTGTGGAGTTTAGTACTCTGGAAAGCCCAGCCTTGCCATTAAGTACCTAAGAAGGAGCTGTTAGATACTGAGCTCTCTGGAGAATCTGCTCTACAGCGTCCAAAAGGCCATTTCTCTTAGCTTGCCTTTGGAATATTTTAAATGCGTTTTTGGCTTACTTAGCACTTTTAAACATTCCTAATGTCCTTAATAAAGCCTACCACTATATCACTCTTGTCACTACTAGCCATAATCTGATATAGCACATGCAACCTTTCTTGGAATTACCAAATGTAAGGGAGGGGAGCAAAAGCTATCTTTTTGTTAAGAGATAGCAGTACAGCACTCCTGGCTTCTAGCACTTATATGTCAGGCTGGGAAATAGCTATGAGACTGGAGTACCTTTATTTCCTTCCTTTTGCCTCCTGATTTCTGAGATTTAACTGGTTGTATGTGTCAGCTCTTCTCCACAGCCATGTGGCCTAGAGTGCACCAGATATTAACAGTTACTGGATAATGTAGTGTTGTGTATTAGGTATTCTTGAATCATTTCCCCCCCTCCACATATCTGTATTTTGACTTTCTATTTTCATATCTATAGCCTCTGAATAAGTTTAAAAGTGCTGACGCTCTTTCCTGTCACATTGGTTGAACATTTGTGTCTTCTTGCGTTCCTGGAAACAAAAAGGATGGATGAAAAACAGAGGTCATAAACTGCTGCAGAAAGCAGTGCCTGTCCTTTCACACTATTCATCTTCAGGAAATAACTGATACCCGAGTTAACAGTAGGAAATTTTGCTAAAATTTCCAGCCTGTGAATTCTGAACAGTGTATGAACTCACGGAAAATTTTAAACAAAATTAAGACATCATAACCTTAACAGCTGTATGGACCTGGCAGGGTTGGTTTTTTTTTAACTCATAGTGTTCCTCATATTCATTTATCACTGTTTCAAGAAATGACTGATTGTCGCTATTTCGGACACACAAAAAACGAGGCAGGCAGCAGCAGGTGAAGGGAAAGCTTCCATTCAATTTTATCTGACTCCATTCTTATATACAGTTTGTACAGAAGGCAAGAGATTGGCTACACAGGTCGCCACCTCTTGAACCTGGATGGTGAACATCATCATCAATCATATTTCTCCTCCCAGATGATAAATATGCAAACATTCTAAAAATATACATTGTTTTCTTGAAGCTGCATGAGAATCTGCACTGCAAGATCTCAAACACCTGAATGCAAGAAAACTGAGGGCAACAACTGATGACATAGATTGTCAAGTGTATGTCACAGAGGACACAGAGTGGCCAGTGTGCATGGTATCATCCAGTTTAAGGGAAAAATAGAGAAGCGGAAGAGCCAAGCACTCTTCTGTTTGTAGCTCATGAGACCATTACAAAAACAGAGGGATCACTTGTTTGAAGTTTGAGAGAGAAGGCTCTTTCACAAGCTTGTTGACTGCTGGATTTTCTTTCTGGGAGTTAATAAGAATATACTGCTCTAGGCTCAATTCTTTGATGTTAGGAGGAAGGAAACAGAGGTATTAAGACATAAAGAACCTCTTCCACTCTAGAGAACCTAGAGCTACTTTCTCCCTTTCTACACAGATGATATGCTATGTTCCCTTCAGACAGACACATTAAGGGAAAGCAGCAGGATGATGGGTGTCTTCCCTCACCAGTGCAATCATTGAAGGGAACTATACCTAAGTAGGTTACCTCTACTTAAAGTTAAACAGTAGTTCATTCTTTACAAGCAAAGCCTCAGTTTTCGTAAAAACTATACTTTATATGAAGAGGATCAGAAATTCTTTCTTGAGCTTTCATACAAAGGATGCATTGTTCTGATTTATCCATTTCCTGGAATATTTGAAAGATAGAATAATACAGCTTTGAGGTATTTTCTAAGAGCTAGGGGAAAAAAAAACAAAACAAAACCAAATCAACAAGTAATCTAAGTCTATTCAGTTAGATGTTTAGATTCACTACCTGATGTCAGAGTTTGGATAAAAGAGTTAATTTCCAATTAATTAATATTTATTTTTTCAGTAATCAAGTGTATTATAGGTGCCAAAAGAAAAAGCCAAAAATATAAGAAAACATTCACTGAAGGGGCTACTTTGTAAAACTTGGTCAGTATTGGAAAAAACTGGTGTCAAACTTCCTTTGTGCAGTGAATCACAGCAAATATATTTTATTGTTCTAGTTGTTTCATCTTCTGAAATTGCAATTTAACTGCAGTTTGAAGTGGATAAAGTATCTGTGTGTTCAAGACTACTTTTTCTTGATCATGTGCTTGACAAAAGTTGTCATAACTGGGCTTTGGTACTTTGATTGGTTTTATGCTTCCCTTTTGCAGCCTCTCCCCTTATTCTGCAATCTGGACTCTTAACAACTTTTCTTCCAAGCACACCAATATTTATGGCATGCCCTAAAGGACAGTGTCCCTTAAAAACATATTCATAAAAGTTAGTACAATCCTAAAGTACAATGAGTTCAAAAGAAAAACAATCTGGAAATGAGCTTTAAGATGAATATTTAGAGTCGTTATCTGAGGTACACTGGCAGTCTCTAATGAGACGTTTGTAATTTAATTGTGTCATGGAGAAACTATAAATTCCCCCAGAGCCCACATCCAAGTTGTTTTTATAATGAAGATAAAGTAACTTACATACCAAAAATCTTTTGAATACACTATAACTTCTTCCAAAAAGATAAAGAGGGCCTATATCCTATTTATGTCACTACACCCAATTGCACAACCAAGCTTACAACAAGTAGGATAGAGGGCAAGAGTCAGTCTATAATAATTTAATACTCTATGATTCTTTACATTTCTCTTTTAATCACGTAATAATTTGGGGGAGACCAGTTCATATCAATACTAAGAAAAAAAGAAGAAAAATAACAGGATTGCAAATGGTCATTCTAAAGAATCTTTATGAGAGATTATATTGTGTTTGATACTTCCTCCAGGGAAGAAAACATTCTAATACTGCATGAGTAAGCCACTCCTCCATCAGATTTCTATGGCTTTGGATAGACATTTGTAAAGATTATTATACCTCAATTAATACCAAAATGCTGACTACTCACTCCATGTTCCTAAATAAATTACGGCAAGCTCAACTTTCAGATATGGAAATAGCTTGTGCAATTCACCCACTTGATCATAACAATGCCCTCTGGATCCCTCAGCTGGAATGGTGTATTTACTGCTCTTGCAGATTTAAGCAGCTTTTTTATGCCATGGTTTGGTTTATTAAATTGTGCAGGAGATAACCTCCAAAGTTCCAACTTATTGGGACAGCTTTCTCAAGCATGAAATCAAAGCAGCTTCTAAAGCCAAACTTAAAATTTAACAGGTATCTAAGCTTTCAAGTTTTAGGCAAGGTAGGAAATAAACACAGGAGTGGGAGATAGAGGAGGATGAAGAATATTTTATGTTCTAATTCTACAGCAAATATTGCAAAAATACCAAATCCTACAGGAACCTGCTTTTGACCATTTACCTTACCTCCCATGCAGGGCAGGGAGTGATCATTCTTGTATTTCTATTCTGTTTTCAACATAAACTGTCTCTGCTTTTTAGGAAAAGGTATCTGACAGTGAGATAGCTCTTCAAAAGCCAATCTGAAATTTCTCATTAAATCTGTAACATCAGCCTGAGAATCTGAGTCTGCCACCCTTGCAGATAGCATCTACAGTGCAAGGTCTCAGATGAAAGATATGAAATTCCTCTTCAAAAGCAACTCCAATATATCTTTTTCACATTTTGGGACCATTTAAAATTTTTTTTCACTCCCAATAGATGAATCTTTTAATATGCTTTTTCCCATCTGAAGATGAGTATTTTTATCAATAAACAGCAATAATAACCAAATAATTTAAAAAACCCAAAACCCTCCATCTAAAATAGTTTTTAATTGAGAATAGATTTAGTAAGATCCCTTACAAACCCTATAAACATTATGATAATAATATTTTTCATGAATCTATTTAATTTTGTGTTCCAGAGATTACATACAAATTGCATTGAAACTCTACTGAAACTGAAACAAGAGAAAATTAAAGCATTATGTATAGAATCACAGAAACTTAGAATCATTTAGGTTGGAAAAGACCTTTAAGATCATCAAGCCAAATCATTTTACACAGCACTGCTAAGCCCACCACTAAACCATGTCCCAAAGTGCCACATCTGCAAGTCTCTGAAATACTTTCAAGGCTGGTGACTCAGCCACTTTCCTGGGCATCCTGTTCCAATTCTTTCAGTGAATGAATTTTTCCTTGCATCTGATCTAAACCTCCCTTGGTGCAACTTGAGGCCATTTCTTCTTGTCCTATAGCTCATTGTTTGGGAGAACAGACTGACCCCCACAACACTACAACCTCCTGTCAGGCAATTGTAGAGAACAATAGGGTCTCCCCTGAGCCTCCTTTCTCTAAGCTAAACACTCCAGCCCCCTCAGCCACTCCTTGTAAGATGTGTGCTCCAGACCCTTCCCCAGCGCCGTTGGCCTTCTCTGGACATGGTCCAGCACCTCAATGTCTCTCTTGAAGTGAGTGGCCTAAAACTGAACACAGGATTCAAGGTGGGGCCTCACCAGTACCAAGCACAGTGGAATAATCATGGCCATGGTCCTGCTTGCCACACTCTTGCTGATACAGGCCAGGATGGCATTGTCCTTCTTGGCCACCTGGGCACACTGATGGGTCATGTTCAGCCAGCAGTTGACCAGGTCCCTTCCTGCCAGGCAGCATTCCAGACATTTTGTCCCAGACTGTAGCATTGCAAGGGGCTGTTGTGATCCTCTAGGGAAAACTGGTCAGGAAAGATTAAAACCCTTTGACAATTTTGATGTGATTTTTCAATGTCTAATACCTTGTGGAGTCATGTACAGGCCTGTATAAGAAATATGAAAGCTGAGGAATGCAATAATGACTGTATTTCATATTAACTTTTAGCAAAAATAGAATAATATGCATTCTAGTTAGTGCAATGTGTTAGGGCTCACATTGTAAATAGATAAATGAAATTTTAACATCTTAATTTTATAAAAAGTTAGGCTAGACAATACAATTGTTTCTTCAGGGTTTTAGGTCCATTTAGTAGATATCTGCATTGGGTTCAAGTGAACAGAGACAAGTTCTACTGCAGCTGGAATGGATAGGAATTTGCAGGAAATACAGTCCAGTATACACCAGAAAAGGAATGGGTTGTTTCAAACAAAAGTTTGTGTGACTTGTTGCTAATTCCAAAGAAAGAGGTTATAGCTTGCAGATGAGGCTCGGGCTGTAAACTATTCAGGATGACTTTCATTGCTCAGAGGGTATAATTAAAAGTATGAAGCAAACTGCCAAAATCTACAATAGAAGTGAATAGTGAACACCAGGTCAAAAG
Organism: Illadopsis cleaveri; assembly: GCA_013399915.1. Lineage (NCBI taxonomy): Eukaryota > Metazoa > Chordata > Aves > Passeriformes > Timaliidae > Illadopsis > Illadopsis cleaveri. The sequence goes on along the minus strand of VXBB01025229.1, from coordinate 279,856 downwards.
GGATCTGGAGTAATTTCTGGAAGAAGAGACAGTGCACAGCTGTTAGCTTGAGTTTTTAAGGGTAAAGATGATCAGTTACTATATGAATTGATTGGTATTTCCTGGACATGTTCTGTTAGAATTAAAAGTCTTCTCTTGGAGCTTCATGTGTCATTGTTTGTTTCTGGCAGCTGCATACACTCAGGAGCAAATGTCTTCCATTGGAATTGTATATTGATGAGTAAAATTTCTGAAGTTATCAGAGAAAATACCTTGGTGTGAAGGAATTTTCCTGATTTTTTCAGGACATAATTCAGATCAGGCAAAAAAAGGATGGGTAGCTAACTCCACAACTGGGTGTTTCCCCTAGTGCCTAGATCTGGGAGCATGGATCTAACCTATTGCATATGCATGTCTATGCAAATAATATCCAAACAACTGCATGCACCTTTTAAGTCTCACTGGCTCTACAGTCTCTGTAGTGCAATGGACCACATGAAAACCAGAACAGGAGACAAATAGACACGGCTGTGGAAAATCCAATCAGCCAATACTGCAACTGTCCATGAATCCTGTCTCAGTAACTCATCCAGCCAAACCTAAAAACACATGGTCATCTGAAATGGGTAGACGGAGGCATAGGTAAAACTGAATGGCTTTAGAAAATCTGAGGCTTACAAACTTCTTGGATATTGTAATCCTCCCAATGGTATAGTACCACTCAGGTGATTCATCATCTGTAAGAAAAGGGATTACCACTTCTGTGACCGTTATGAAACGACAAGAACAACTGATGTGACTTCAAAAATTGTATTTCCATACTGCTGGCACAGGAGAAGACATGATCTCAAGGAGGAGGTACTAGGGTGAAAAGAGACTGTAAACATTTGGATTTATTGGAGCAATTCTTGGAGCTCCTGCCTGGCTCTAAGAAGCCCTGCATGCTCCATAACATTTATCTGGAGCTGCAAACCACTGCTGCACCTCTTCAGCAAGACTTTCTTCAGGAGACATAAGCAGCAGGTGTGGGGGAATTTGTAAGCCTGGATTACACCCACTTTTTCCACTCTCTTTGACATGGAGCAGGAATCCACTTTCACAGTACAAAGCCAGAGAGATCAAGAGTGAAAGCTGAAGTTTTTTTGAATACTGAACAAGTTACCTGAGACACAACTGCAGTCCAGCATGAAATCTACTCACAGCAGAGCAGCAGCACAAAGAAGGTCCTAGGCTTTCTCTGCTGTCACTGGCACTGTGTATCTAGTGCAAAGAGGAAATAGCTACCTCTGGCTTAGTCCCAGATTTACAGGGCCCTGGGCAAAAAAAGTATGCAGAAACAGCTTCTGTGGACAATCCTGGTGCCATGCAGCCACTCTATTTTATACTTCTTTACTCAGAGGGGTTTATAAAATTTAAGTCATATTAGTATCCAACCTATACATGGAAAAGGCCCATGGATAACCAATTTTGCTCCTAGGCTTTTTTTTCAGTATAATCTGAGTCACCCTTTTCAGATGTAGGAGGAACAGAAAAAGAAACAGAAATTCTCATTGGAATAGACCCAGGGAAGTTACCTCAGTCTTCTCCCCACTCCCTCACAGGTTTTCCTAGGCTCTCCATAAATACAGCAGGAGATTGTCCATACCTCAATGGGGTTTTAATCTAAATATTATCAGAGATTTAACAGAAGTCCAAATGCTTCAAAATTTTCCAGCTTCACATACCACATGGATTACTAGTGGTACAGCTCTGTTTGGAATAACCTGAACTGCACAGGTTAAAACTCCTGTGGGGCTGGGTCACGTGTAAAACCATTGAATGCTTTTGGGGATTGATTTTTAAAGGACTTAATGATTTGTGCAAAGTGCTCCTGTCCCTATTTTCGCTACCACTTCTTCAAATATACTGTTACTGACCGGAAGAAGATGCCTCAGAGGGGCAAACACCACAAATTATGAATTGTGTTGTCAATTATCAGCTGGGTGGCTGACACGTGACTGTTACTGCTGAGCCTAACCCAGGCTTTTAGTGATCATAGTTGGATTGAATCAGTAAGCCTTCCCATTCTAGCCTTATTTCCAGAATAACACTTGTAAACATGACACTAAACTGCATATGCATTTCCCTGATTTTCATTTGTCATTCCTCATGCCAAGAGGTTTAGTTAATTGTCTTTTGTGGTTCATGACTGACTCTTTATGAAGCAGATGAAATCTAGATTTCCCTGGAAACATGTGGCAAACTTGCCACTAGCTTGAATAGAGTTGGGATTGGTTTCCCATCACTGGGATTTTGAGGATTTTTTGTTTGTTTTTTATTGTTTGGGTTCAATATTTCCTGTTCATGGCATGTCTATGGAACATTTTCTATTAAGGAAGTAATGCCTTGGTATGAATCTTTTAATAAGCTTTGGTGCTTACTTTAAACTACTGTTCCTTCTTTTGAGAAAAGTGTTCAATGGAAAATGTATGGGTCTCTCTTCTGCGCTGAATTTGCCATACCAAAAAACCAAAAAAGAAAATGAAAAAAGAAAACCTGTAGAACAGACACCAAACTACTGCAAAGACATCAAATGTTTCTCTGGTCTTGGTTCCATTTCAGCTCTAAGCACTCCGGCAAATCTTATATCTTAAACACTTGGCCCATTGCCTTGGCCGAAGAGATGTTTTTGTTAGGCCTCCATTATTAAAAAGATATTTGTGTCAACACCAGGTGGCTTTGGTTGTTCATTGATCTCACAAAGAAGAGATCCTACCAAGTCCTCTAATACTTTGGAAACCTTTGCAATTATATGGTTAAAGGTCCTAAATTGTCACAAGGAACATCAGTACTATTTTATGGTAGTATGAGCTTGTAATATGTGATGGTAAAATTTTACTTACAAGGATTAAATTAATCTTCACTTGGAAGTACTTGATTTTGGTACTCCAATATCCAAGACTGTTAAGTGTTTTTTGTTCTGTTCTGTTTTGTTTTGTTTTTAAATCTTACTTGGTTATTTTGTCCCATAGTACAGAGAAATTGAACAATTCTGAAAAAGCAGTCTGGAACACCAGTCCAATTTGACAGGGCATTGAGATTAAAAGATCTACAAGAATACTCTTATTCTGAAGGGCTGATGCCACTCCTCTTTCAATTTACAGCAGTTATTTATTTGCCCATTTTTATCATAATCAGGGCATCTATATTCCCACCTTGGATTTCCTGGTCTAGAAACCAAGTACAAAAGAACATGCTTCTCTCAGATGTCTGATCTGAAGGTAGACTGCACACATGCCTTAAATCTGAGGCTTTCAAAGTATACCAGATTTTGTGCCTAAGTGTAAATGAGCCATGTAGATCAAATGCAATTACACTGGTACTGCTGAGAGTTGGAGTCACTGGGCGGACTGGTACAGCCAATCTGCTCTTGCATGGCAAAGGAGGTCCAGGGCTCCAAAGCACTAAGCACTTAGGTAGAAGGGAGCACAGACATAATTCCCCTGGACTGACAGATGCCCAGGAATCCTGAACAAGTCCAAAATTCTCCATTATTTTTCGTAGGCAACATTTCTGAGTGAGTTCTCATGGTGACTTTGCTTGCTGCAGTGCTCAGAGTGTCCTTGCTGGGCTGATGTTTCTGGGGACCTGTAAGGCTGTGGCTCATCTCCTAAACTCCTCCTGAGCAAGTGGGGTTCACAAGTTTCTGATCCTGTGAGACAATATCTGCTGAGGCTCATGAGGACTCCCTGTTTTTTTCTCTGGGATGGGGATTAGGCTGGTTGTCTTCAGCATGGGAGTTTGTCTGTTTGTCAAGAGCCCAGGAGTGCTGCAGGAGGAAAACAGTGGAGCTAATGCACACTGCTCGTTTCTATATTTCTTCCACGATTGCTGGCAGATGTGACCCGTGACAAATCCTTGAAATATGGCTTTGCAGACAGAGATGGGACAGATCCAAGGGTAAAAAGTCTGTGCTTGGGAGATGCTGTGCTGTGACAGATTGCATGAGTTCAGATGTATCTCTCTCCCATCTCATGTTTGCCATTGCTTACTTAGAGGAAAGCAGAACTGCCGAAGAGGACGGCTGGGCAGGATTCATTTCCTTACTCCCAAAACCTATGGAGAGAGGAAACACATGCTGCTCCAAACACTAAAGCTCTCCTAACAATATGGATCATTTGAGACTGAGGAGTGGAGCTGAAATGACAGAGATAGTTTGTGCCAGAAGTGCATTTTTTGTGAATGCTGAAATCCTGACATTCCTGGCTAGCTCAGTATAAATATGGCCACCCAAGTGCTGTGCCATTACTTGAGTTCATCTGTGGAATAGCTGTTATGTGGTTTCTTTGGCAGTCCAGTGATTCCTTGAACTGAAAGAAAACCATGGCCTCACTTTCTGTGGCTGCTGTGTGGGGGCCAGCATTAAGAAAAAACCCAAACACACCATGACCCTGTGAGAGCACATGGGCCTGCACATCCCTGTCAGCGTGTGACAATCTCAGTGCTTGAAGATTTCCTGCACTGGAGCTGGCCTCTGTCCTCGCCTGCAGGGCTAGAGCGAGACCTGACCTGGGAACTGATTTCCCTGTCCTCCCTCCTAAAACACAAACAATTTCTCACAAGTGTAACGAGAGGAAGAGGCAGCACATTTATATTAAGCTTGCACTTGGCTGGGTGTGTTTATGCTTTGTTTCTAAAGACTGGACTGGGCACATTAGTAACTAGGGCAGGACAAAGTTCAGTTTGTATGATGCCAAGAGGGCTGTGGGGGAAGATGACCTGGAGGTTGATACTGAGGCTCCTCCCTGGGAATTTTATTTTTTTAATATTTGCAGTTTGTTGTAATCTCGTCCCTCCCAAGGGAAATCATTTACTCTACTCAAGACATTTCATAAGACCCAAAGAGGAGTTCTTGCTTTGCTGAGAGACAACAGAGAGGAATAAACACAATATCCCATAACAGCAAAGAAAACGTCATAAATTTCTGTTCAGATCCAAGGTAGGACTTTGTCTAGATAAAGAGGAAGCCTCCTCTCTATTATGATCTGGCAAAAGAAAATGCCCTTCTTTGAACTGAAAAGAAAAAATTGGCAGAAATGAAGTGGAGCCTGTGTACTGGGAACTCCTGGGCTCCTGTCCTCTTTCAGGTGCTTGCCTAAGCTTTTCACACTACTCGGGAGTATTTTAGTCTCTTCAGCCATAATACTGGAGTCAACTATCAGCCCACACTGTTTTTATGGTTAATGGATTGCACTGCTGCACTGTCAAACCTCAGAGGTTTATTAAACATAAAGCAGTGTGGGAACAGGGGAGTGAAGGGAGTTTCACTGTCTCAGCCTAGTGAAAAGGCAAAATTTCAAGATTATCAAAAGTATTTAGAAATGTAACCTTCATTTCTTTAGGGCCAAGTTCATTAACCTGAAAGGATCATTACATCCTTGACATTAAGCCCCTATAGGGATTAAAATGACAAAAAAAGTTAACGTAGTTTAGGTGTTGGGACTGCCACATGACATTCAGAGGTACAATTCATCCTTTGTGATTAGGGCTGACACTTCTGAGCTGCTTGGGCACAAACTGTTACTCAGCCAGCACGTACTTGGGATGAAGGATAGATGACACTTCACTTTAAAGCCTCCACAGGCAAGGTGAAATGTTAGTGAGGAACCAGGGCTTCTGTCCATTCTCACAGCTTCCCTGGCTGGAGCAGGGCCAACCTTTGTAACCTCTGACTACCTTCTTCAGTCCAATCCCACAGCACTTTCTGTTTGTTCAATGCTGTGCAACAGCCTTGAGATAATGGGGATGTTGCCAGGGAGAACAGGGCCATCTCAGGGCCTGCTTTGTTGTTCCCCAGCACCAAAAAATTCACTGCCCAGGGGTCCTTCAAACACACTGATCTCCTAGTAGGCCATGTTGTCCAAGGCCAGGGTGTCAGGACTTAACTGCAGGTTGCTTTTGGAGCTCTGAGACTTCTGCTTGCTACCTAGTCATCAGCAAAGTCTGGCCTAATCTGATCCCCTCAGTGATGTTCTCACCTCTAAGATCCCAGTCAGTGCAGAAAATGCTCTTACCCCCAAAATAAATGAACACGAACGTCAAAAATATCACATCTATGCAAGTAGGCATGCATGTATGTCAGAAGATGTATAAACTTTCCCTTTGAGAGCTGTTTTGGGGATGGAAAAGTTTGCAGGCCCTCCAACGGAGCAGTGCCGTCAGGCGATAGGAAAATAGGAAAGTAGAGCAGCTGCAAATCCTCATACAACATCTCACTTAAAATGTCATGTGTGCTACTTGGTTTAAATTGTCACCCCTCCAGCAACCACAAACAATGCAGAAACAGCAGATGTGTTTTCTATTTAGAATTAAACAGTTTATTTCAACCACTGTCATTGTTACAGAGGGAAAATAAATAAATATCCATGTTAATGTAAACTTCAAAAGGTACTTTCTGGCATGAATGGCTATTCTGAATCCAGATTTCACTGAGAAAACTAGGATTTGACCATAGATTTTTTTTTTTTTTTTTCCTAATAGGGATGCTGGCAGCTCAGCACATAGTAAAACTTAGACTGGTCAAAAAGATTTTTTGGCCAGATATAGCATCCAATAAGTCATGTCATTTGGACTTAATGGTGCAGAAAATTTAAGTAAACATCATAAATGTCTTTTGTTATTAAACTTTCCATTGAAACATTTTGTTTAACTCTTTCTTAATGGAGAGTAAAGATGACATTTGGGGCATATATTTACCTACATGATAATCCGAGAGTCACCTCACTGAAATTTAAAGTTGGCCATATTCTCAACCTAGTCAAGCACTCAGCAATTAAAATGATAGCTGGTGTGAGTATGTTTTCCAGAGCAGTTAAGTTAATGATGAATTTGACCTTTGAGGTCAAGGTCAATTTGGTGTACAACTTTTAATTTTATAGGTCTATCACTTTGTAGGGGCAAGAAGCATCTGAAGCAAGAGTGACCATTTGAATATTATTAGATCCATTTTTATTTCTACAAGGAGACACTCTTTGTAAGGGCTGTTGCTGAGTAACGTGGTTGGGATAGGCATTAGGAAAATACCATAGTTTTGTACAAAAAGCAAAAATACAGGTTCATTTAGTCATCAATGCCCTCTTACATTGATGTTTACATTTAAAATACAAAAACAAAGCAGAACTCTGTCTAGTTGTGAATATATTTTGTCTAAATGAAGCTTGATTTGTTTCCACAGCCCACAGAAGTTTCCAAAGCTGAGTATCACTGCGTTCCTCTATGTGTGACACGGCCTTCACCAATACCTTTCTTGCGTTTGATTTGCAGCCAATATTTTAGGACCTCACCAACCAGCTTGTTTCCAGATATTATATTTTCACAAAGAGTTTTTTGTCTTTAGGCATCCAAAACCACAAATGTTCCTGCTACTCCTCCTGACTGAAATGGGCAATAGAGGGGTATGTGTGACCAGCAGTCAGCTGCAAAGCATTAACTTCCAGTAATTCTTTATGGTCTTGTAAACATTCAATTCAATGCTTGTATCTCCACTGTTGTCACAGTCCTGCAACTCTGCAGGTCTTCTTGGGAGTTAACTAGATGTCTGCAGGCAATACAATCACCAGGACAAGCCAAAGTCTGTATTTGCATTTCAGAATGAATACAAGCTGGAGAAGACACTGTGTAACTCACCATCCTCCAGAGTCCCAGCAAGAAAGGGACATTTTGAGAGTGGCAAAGTTTGCGGGTGGTTAGGGCTGTAAGGGATCATTAATCCATCCAGTCCAGGGGCTGATCACACACACCCAATTGAGATTCACCAACATGAAATCTCAGTAACCCTCTTCACACCATGGAGAGCTGATCTAATTTAGCTGTCCCTTACTCAGAGATCAGTCTTCAAAGTTTGGGGGAGAAGAATAGGAAGCCTGCCTTCTAGATGAGATGACAGGCAAATGTGGAGTGTTGCAACAGGATTCCTTCCTCCCTCCTCTGAGCAATTGCCCCTAAAATTGAGATTAAATTGCATCCCTTGATTACTTTAATATAATAGTTAACACAATTTCTGTGTGTGACGTACAAACACTTTACCTTATCTGCCTCTGTCAGCTATCCTGAGGAGAGGCAACATGCAATGAGGCAAGGGCAGAGCTGATTTCAAGGAAGCATAGTTCTAATCTCATCATTGGTACATGCTCACTGAAGTTAAATCTGCAAAAATTAGTGAAATCTCTTGGAATTAAAACATTAAGGCTTGGCTGTGCTTTAGGCATCTCTGTTAGTGATTTTCTGTCAGCTCAGCCAATTTGTCTGTCTTAACTCCTTTTCTGGTTTATGTGACCTGAATATAGATCAGAAAGGGTCTTCTGAATGTGATATTGGACCTATTTCAGTACTACTGAAACAAAAGATCTAGATCGAGATTCCTGAATAATCCATATTCTTGAATAATTCAATGTGCAATAACAATATCTACAGGAAGAATTACACAGAAAAAGGTAATGGTTAGTTTCTCCCCTGAATTTGTGCCAAGCTAATTTTCAAGTGTAAATGATCCCATAGAGGTTACATATTTACCCAGAGCACAAAATGCACCCCTTTATTGTAAGACTGAACTGCACAATTGAAGAAACGTAATAAAAATGGAACGGACAGAAATCTGTTACTTAATGGAACTGAGGAACTTCATTAAGTGCATCACTGAACAACAAAGGTATTTAGTTCTTAATACCAGCTTAACTGTTCATTCTCATGAGCATCCATAAAGTCTTCTAGCTGTTGGATTGTATATTTGCATAGGCATCCTGTTTGTCTCTGTATTAATATTATTCTGTCTTCCAGCATTTAGTTGGCCACAGCCTGAGTGGAGGTTGATAGGGAAAATTACAGCTAAAGAGGCGCTGTATTTTTTATGTGCTTCTGAACAATTTAAAATTGATTTACAGCAACCTAGACACTTGAGCAGATAAATCTGAAGCCAGGATAATTTTCTTATTGTTTGCTTTTCTTTTCACTAATCCTTATATGAAATAATTTCAGGCCATCACTCTTCAGGGATCTTGAGGTCAGACCAAGGAAATTTCCAAAGCAATATGAAGTTCATACTAAAACAATGCTATCAGACAGAAAAGCCAAATGCTAATGTTATCTACATGTCAGAGAGTATGGATAAGTTCTTACAGCATTTCTTTGGCAAAATGGATTTGCTTCCTTACTACGGAAGTCATGCTATTGCTATTAGTCACAACAGAAACAAAACCAGATTCTGACTCAACTATTTCTGTTTTATGAAGGGGAAAAAGCCTTTTAAGAGCTAGAGAAAAAGGAAATGCAAATATCTGATTTGGTTCTTTTCCTTTTTGTGAGCTGCCTAGGAAAACAAATTATTTGCTGAGGCTATTTTATTTTCTCAGCTTGTTTGCTGCATTTAATTATGAAATTATTCATGCCTCTTCCAGAGATACTTCGGCATATTTAACTGTGCAACAACATTTATTCTAATAGAGATCATGCCAAAGTTTGGCTGTCTTGGTTCAATGAATAACTCTGAGACTCCTGTTTCCAAGGTCAACATAATTCAATATGCAGTGTACTTGATTATTTTGTGATATCAAATAAAATATTTAATATTGCGTTTACATCCTTTTCTCAGTGAACATGGATGGTGGCAAATTTATTCAGCAGAAAAAAAATTATGACCATAAAATTGGCCAAACAATCTCAAATTTATTCAGTTTTTTTAAGTGCATAGTAAAGCAAAATAATTGGTAGTAAGTCTGTAGATTTAGGTAGTACTCCCTGTCTCAACACAGGGTACTTGCCTCTATGCAGGTCAATGATAGTTTGTTGAAATCATGCCACATAGAGAAAGGTATCTGTGAGGCAGACTTAAGGGGTAAGACTACGTTATTCAATGCAATCTTATATTTGTTTTATTTTAATAACTTTACTAATATTTTAAGACAGATATATTATTAGGATTCTCCAAACGCCTTCTTCAAGGTGGTTTTCTTTGTGGTGAGTGAGTGTTTTAAAATAAGGGCAAGAACTGCTTCACCAGTGCAGTTTTATTTCTCAAGAATCAGAGGATGAAACCTTTGTTTTCCACTTGGGAAGACAGGCTCTTTACCCTCACACCAATACTGAAATAACTGCTTAAAATTATGGTTTGTTCTGAATCCTGAACCCTGAATCCTGACTCTTCTTGCAGTCTCATTCCTAATTTTAGCCTTCTGTATCTTCTTTTTAGGGACTATAGGCATCCCTTCCTGTCAGGGCTGACAACAGCCATTGCACTCCTCACTTGCTTCTCATATCTACAGGAACTCTGCTCAAGAATAGAAATTTCCCTTATATTGAAATGGGTGCCCAGACAAGCCAGAGAGAGTAGAGCCCTATGCACCTCCTAGGAATGAGGCAGGATAACAGGTGTTTAGAAGCAATGGTCACAATTTATAATATACTGAATATCTACTCCCTCCTCTTAAAAAAAACAGAGAACATAATTTGGTTCTGATTTCCTTTACAGACAATTTTAAGTAAATTAATCCAAACATCTTAAGATATCTTTTTCCTCAGCTGATGATGGGAAAAAAAAGTTTCATGACCATTTCTGTCTAAACACATGATCCTATCACAGTAAAATTACTGAGTTTGCAATGGAGGAAAATGTCCTTTTTGAGAAAAGGGAAGACAGAGTTGAAGGAGGTAAAAGTAGGAATGAAGAGAAAGGAATGAAAAGACTTCAAAGGTTAACATTTAAAAAATGTTCAGTGTAGGAGGTGAAAACAAGGGATGATGCATATGACGATGGTACTTGTCACCCTATGAATTATGTATGGTTATTAAATGGTTTTGTTATCAAATTATCAAAATAATTAAACTCTAGTGTGACACAGTGATACTATTGGGATGGTTTTATTCTGTGACATTGGCAGTTCAAGGTCATTAAGAACCCCAAGGCAACACCAGTATTTTCCTGAGAATTTCTTTCACCAATGGGCAAACTCTATTTTGGCTGCTTAAATTGAAAATAAAAGAATTGTTGTCAAGACTGAACTATCACATCTTTCAAAATGAGGGTAAGCTATGCTCAAATGTCTTTCAAAATATGGATGAAAAGGGAAGGAAGCTCTAGGTGTGAACAATATAAAAAAAGCTGCCCCAGATCTCATTCAAGAAAGAAGAGTTGTCCTCTCTGCCTGGCTTTCTGATGGCTTTTGTGTGTAACTGGGGGTTTTTTTGACATTAGCCACTTGTAGTTTGCTCTAGGATTTTCTCATTGATTTGTTGTACCCAAACTTTTTGGTTATATAGATATATATTTAAGTACTGCAGCAGGAGAATTCTGTTTTATTCAGCTGACTCTATGGTCTGATTGTGCCTTTGTTTCTCAGCATCTGGCAAACCATCATCACTCCAGGAAACATTAGCAACACCCACATCAGTCATGACAGATTAGGCACAGTGTTGGGATGGTGTTCATTGTGTCTCGTTTTTCAGGAAAGCTGGCCTCAAACGTAGAAAGTTGGACTTAGAAATACATGCAACTAATGAGCATGACAACACAATGAAGCATTTAGACTGGCTGGCCTGACTGGAATTTTTTCCCTAATGAAATGAGTATTTTGGGGTTTGTGGTTGCCATTTTCACCCATTCCATTCAGGCCATGACCGTGTCACTTAATGTATTTTTGATTGGCATTGTGCAACAGACCGTGAGGTCTCAGGTATCTCTGAACCAAGTCAAAGTAGGCAAACTTGCAGTGACTTTTCTTGGACATTGTCCTGGTCTGAAAAGTGCTGTCCTTGCTATTATCATAAAGATGCTCTCATCAGAGCTAGTAAAATCTTGAAAGAGTGAAAGAAGTGTTAATTCCCAATCTGATACCTCTTCAGCTTTGAGATGGAGCACTCTATCTGGGGTGAAAGGCCTGTTCAGTGTCATGTCTTCAGAGGTTACTGGAACCTGTTTAGCTTTTTAAAAGGTCAGGGAAAAACACTGTTTCATTGCAAAGCAGAGCACTGAGGGACACAAAAATGATAAGATGAACTTCTGACTTGGAATAGGGATCTCCCACACATCCATTAATTTCCATATGTTATTTTTCATTTCACCATTTCTTTATATACATAATGTTGAACAGTAAGTAGAATCCTTAATTAAAAACTAATAAAACCAACTACATTTTGTACTTTGCACACATTTATTTGTGCAAGAAAGGCTTGTTATTTCTTTGTGCATATGAAATACAAATAATCTTTCCATCTGGGTAAAACAGTCAGGGACATGAGATCCTTGAATTGGCATGTAAAATGAAAAGGAAGGGGAGAGAAGCCAGAGGAAGTAGTCCGGTATTGTTTAGTCACAGCGGCAGCAGCCATCCCACAGGAAGCATCTCTAGCCAAAAGGGAGAGGGGTGGTCCCCCTTCCAATGCTCTGACCCTTGCAGTGCTGCAGACCTGTCTACAAGGAATATGCTGCTCAGGAAAGCCTGAGACATTGGAGCAAAGCAGTGAATTGCAAACTGTGACTGCATTTTCACAGGGCAGCAAAATCCTGCAGGCTTGCTGCTGTCTTTGAGGGGGCTGACACGATGCAGATGGGCAGTAAGCAAACAGCTTCCAAAAGCCTGATCGCAGCCAGCACTGCAAACTTCACTGCTCCTTCAGTTCACCAGGACTTCTCCATTGCAGCCTTCCTTCTAATTCACTCAGATACAGTATGCCAATCAAACCAAGAATTTCCGCTTGTCGCTTACTAACAGAGCCACAGTTAGACACAACAGTCAGCCAGATACAGATGTCCTCTTCCAGCAAAACTAGACCATGGGCTTTGCCCCACGCTAAGAAGGAGGAGGATTCTTCAGTAATGTAACAGGGCCAAACTAAGTCTGTGTTTGGTTTTTAAAAAGAAAGCAAAATTATGCAGATGTAGAATTTTGTGAGACCAGATGGATTGTATCTGGAAGTGTTTATCATTTTTAATATTTTGAAACCAGATGTTGATGCACAGACATTGCTGGTTGCAGCCATAGGAAGCTGTGTTAGAAGGACACTCTCTAACCTTTGTTAAGAAATTACAATGTTTTGATCCAGTTAAGATCAACTATTAGTACAGAATTGGCCAACCACTGCTGTAAACTGTTAAAAAAAATAGGAAACAGATGCTCGATAGAAAGAAAGCTATCAGCCAGAGCATTCCTGATCTTTTTATAAAATGTAAACTTAAATACTTTATGTGTCCTTTAATGAACTGCTATAGAACAACTTTAGCAGTCAAAACATTTCACAGGATTACACAAATGCAATTTGTCATTTATTAACATTTCCACAGAAGTGGTGTCCCTGGGAAAAAGGGCACAGAGGTGGCACATGCCAGGTGATAAATGAAAAGTGTTTCTGTGGCTAGAACTCTACGCAGATCTGATACTGGTAAGACTGATTGCATTTTGATTGCAGGAAAGCAGCAGCTTTTATCGCTCAAATAGACGGTGTCTGTGTCTGCGGGGGAAGGAGCAACCATATCTACATGATGTGGCAACATCTACAAATGTTAACAAGTATATGTTAATTGATCATATTTGCAGGAAGGATGACTGCAGCAGTGCTCAGAAATTGTGAATGGAGCAGAGATTTTTCTGTAGAAGCCACTCTAGTCTGCTGCTACATTGAAGAAATAACTCTGATTTTCAGATTTTTATTTTCATTGATTGCAAAACTGAATGATCCGGTCCTGTGCCATTTTCCTAGCTGAGAATGGTGATGAGTGGCAGGCCTATGCTAGTGCAATGCCTGCTGCCCTCCTCAGAGCTGTGACTTCTATGTTAGAGGAAAAATGGAGCTGGATAAAGACCCTGAAGTAAGCAAATTGACTGAGTTCCCAGGTCTTCCATTCTTTCTGTAAAATGGGGATTATAATGTTGTTTATATCCTGACTCTTTTTCAATTTAATACAAACCAATAATGATAATTATTGTCTAGGTGTGTTGAAATTTAGTCTAGTCAAAGCAGAATCCTTTCCTTCAAACCACTTCATGCAGATTGACTTTATACTTGGAGCAAATTGAGCAGCTGGACTTTCATGGGGAAAACACAAGCAAGTTAAAAATGGAAAAACATCTTGAAGGTATTTCTTAATGTGTTCTGGAAACCAAGTCAGAAGGACCTTATAGCAAGGCTCTTTTGCAAATTATTTCTGCAGAGGCATTCAAATTGCTGCCTGTCTTGCCCGTATTCTTGCACAGTTCTTGCACTGGAGCGAAGCAGTGAATCACAAACTGTGGCTGCATTTGCAGGGTAGCAATGCTGCAGGCTTGGTGCTGTCTTTGACAGGACTGACACTCTGTTCTGCCCATGCTCTTGCAGACTGGGGAACAGCTGCAAGCAGGCAATGGGATGGACAAGGCAATCTGATCTGCATAGTACTCCTAGGTTTCCTTCATCATCTAAATGGCTCAGGGAAAAAGGTAAATTCAACAGTCATAGACATGACTGCACAGAGTATGAAGTGATTTGAGATAGTAGAGGGAAGTTCAGAATAAGATTATTTGTTCTCTTTGTTCTCTTTCTTGGCACATAGGCTGGACTCAGTTACCACAGTCCTTGATAATTTGCACCTTCGGTAGGTAGTCCCCAGGTAACTCAAGCCCACCATCCCATGGCATAATCATGGAAGGGACTGACATCCATGTACCATACACTTAATGGAGGGGCTCTCACAACTGCTCCCATGTTATGAATTGTCCCAGTTGATTCATATTTTAAAAATGCAGTTTCTCAAACAGAGCAGCAGTAGTTTGTTAAAAACATGGGACTCAATTGCTGCCCAACAAAAATAACACTCTCCAAGCTCTCCTCCCCATTTAGCATGGTCTCCAGTGTTTATCAAATGAATTCAGCACAACCACAAACTGGATTATTTTTTTTCCTTTGTCTTTTTCCCAGATTAGATGCGATTTGCACATGGGGCTAAGGGAAGGGATACCTCCTTTTCGTCTATTTTAGCAACCAAATAGTTTAGTCTTTTGTTCACAAACAAGCTGCTGCTTCTCTTCTCCCTGTCCTTGCTTTTGGAGGCTGTCCCAGATCTCAGCTCATGCTAACCAGAGCTCTATTACATCTGGCACTGTCCCTGTGATTGCTCAGGCAGCTGGAACAAGTTAGATTGCATTGTTTCCTATGACTTCCCCTTGTATATCAGTTGCCATTACTCCACCTCTGTTGGAACACTTTTCCATCTATGTTCTCTCCTTCTGTTCTATGCAAACTGCCAGAAGTTTTCACAGTTTCTTCATTTCCACTGTGAAGCACAGAGAAGACCGAACACCCAAAAGCAGATGCTAGGGAAAATACAGTACAGACTTTTGACCAAAGCAATACAGATTGCAACTAATGCTGCTGTCCTATTGTATTTTGGCCCATCCCTGTTCAATATGGGCAGGTCTCTTTCCTGAGGGAGGACAATGTGAGAAGCTCTTCAATCATTCTTTTTTTTTAGTTTACAATTCTGACACTTCCAGTGGCCTAAACTCCAGGTCATGTAAAACAGCAGGGATATTAGCAGGAAGGTTTTGGCAGGCGATACTTTGCAAGGGGAAGCTCCGTGAAACTGTTACATATACAAAGTGTTCATTCTCTTGAGAGTGCTGACTTGAAGCTGTATCCATGTAAATCCAGCCTGGGTAAGCCACCTTCTCTGTCCTCCTGGAGAGCTGGGAATGAATCAGACATTAATTAATTTCTGTGATAAGACACAGTCACTAATTCATATTTCCCTTGTGCTGTCATTTACAGCTTGTTCCTTCCCAGCCAGGTGTGGCTGCAGGTCAGAGACTGAGCCTCTGCCCAGGTGAGCTTTGCAACAGGTGCTGCCATAGTTCAAATTCTTGTTTCTCTGCAACAATGCCATTGTCTAAAAGCTATTTCATCACTCTAAATCACACCTCTGGATTATCCTTCATGCCACATGAAGGATGTTGTTTTCCCCTAGCTACCCCATGAGCTGTGGGCTGGAATCTGTATTTTCTAGTTGCAATCACGTATGGTTACAAAAGAAAGAAGGCATTGCATTTGACGCAGCATGGGTAATGTGGAAGACACATACATTTTTTATGGAGTACAGATACAGTCTAGCCATTAATTTCTGGTCCAGCTCTGGATTACTATTGTTTATTTGTTAAGTGCCAACTATGTGCTCAGAGCTGTGGAAGACTCAAAATTAAGACAATCCCAGCCCTTAAAAACTTGGATCTGACATTCTCCAAAAGTCAAAAGAGGGTTTAGATCAGGTGTTCCAGTTCAGGCTCATCCTCATTATGAAGTGGTGCTGAAAAAATCCAGATGCTTAATAAAGAATTGCTGCATTTTCTTGTAAAAATGTAACATTTATTGTAAATGACTAATTTTTCTAATGAATATTTTGGAAGTGACGTTCATATAGGGAAACTATAAACTGCAATAAATTGCATAGGGGTTGCCTGATGTTTCTGGAGACTAAAGAGAATGGAAACTCTTGGCCAAGATGATGAAAAACTTTCAGACAAGCCAGAGAGTGAGTGCCGACATGGTGTAATCTTAGGCATCCATTAAGGACTTGAGGCTATATTATCTGGGTGAGCGCTGGACAGACATGGAGTGAGGTACCAGAGCCTGTTATAGCAAATAAGCGTTAAGACTGTGAGAACAGCAAAACTCATATGTTGATATACACTGGGAACTGAGGATGTTTGTTTTTCTAGCCATTCTTCCTGGGGAAAAAAAATATCTATGAGAAGAGTGAGCTACCTTTTCTTGAAGTGGGTAGGTGGAGTGCACAGGAAGGTCAGGAAGAAAGAAGTTAACTTTCTGGTGGGTATGGATGGGTTAGCAATCAGTTCTCTGCCCAAAGGACATCAGTCCTGTGTACTGCACTGCTCATGTATGAGATGAAATAATAAGCCATAGAAAAGTGGCACAAAATGTGTTTATGCGTGTGTGTGTAGCTTTTACCTTCCCCTAAACCTGCACCTTTGTTCCTGTGGGATTGTGGGCCTCAAGCACTTTGCATTTAACATGGAAAACACTCACAGTAGTTGACAGGAGGCATACATTTTTCACATGTGTAACCTGCTTTAACTAGAAGCAAAGCCCTAGGTGTTCCAGCCTCAAACAACTTATTCCTCATTACTACTCACATGACAAATAAATCCAGCGCACATGTGGGACGCAATCTAAAGTCCAGGGAACATTCCCATTGATGATCAGATCTTTCAGATCAAACTACCACCAGCTAGAGAAATACTTAAATTTTTAAGTATTTTTTTTTTTTTAAGTATTTTTTAAGTGTTTTTTTTTTTTTTTTTTTTTTTTTTTTTTTTTTTTTTTTTTTTTTGCATGTCAGGGAAGAAAGCAAACACCTGTTCTTGGTAATTTTATTCCATGTTTGGATGAACATTTTGTTCAAATTATTTTTCCTCCTGTATTCCCTTCTCTCCTCATCAGCCTAAACTGGTCACCTCTGTTGTTGCATTAACATAACTCTATGTGGAAAAATCGCATTCCGTTGCAGATGTCTCCAGCCTGAAGCAGGGTGAGTGACACACCTGTGTACTAGACCTACTGCGTTGTTTAGCACGATAATAAATGAGTGGATGTGATTTGTTCAAGGAATGTGTACAATTACAGGCAAATACTGTAAACCATTCAAAAGCCTTTCCACCGGGATAGATCCTCCTGTCTTTACTCAGACAATATTCCCACCACTTTCCTGTCTAAACACAACCTTAGTTGCAGTTCAGGTTTATCGTAGGCAGTCGGGAGGAAGAGGAAAAGGGGAGAGATGTTTGCTAGCGCTTGTATGCTGAGAGGCTATTCTAAGGTGCAGCTAAAGAGTGGAATGACCCCTCGTGCTTTTGCGGGGAATTACTGGCCTTCAGTTTAGCACGGAGCTGCACTTCCAGCGGCGTCCCACAGACGGTCCGGTGTGCTGGAGCAGCCACAGACACAGCGGCTGAACGCGTTTTCCTAGCTCTGTCTCCCAAGCTTGGTTTGCTTCAGTGGGAATGCTATTTGTAATAGCTAAACCTAATGCTGCATGAATTTCTGCTGATTTCCAGCACATAATAGTGTCTTTTTGGAGTGTAAAATTACGCTATTGCTTCCTTTAAATGCATTGTCTTTCGGGAAGGCGGATCAGGTGCAGTGAGTGGGTGGGCAGGGAGAGGCACACGCAATTTACTGATTTCTGTCTACCCTGCTGTTAATGATGGTGCCAGGAATTACATGTGACAGCCCGCTCAGTTTTCAGCTTAAGCACCTCTGTGTGCCTCCCAAACTCCCGCTGAAATTCGAGCTTATCTCCCTGCGTCACCTCTGTCCCACTGCGCCACTCCTATCCCGTGGCCCGGAGCGTGGTCTCCCCGGACAGGCCTCTGTGGACAGGCCTCTGCGGACAGACCTCCAAACCTGCCCTGAAACCAGAACATGGATGAACCAACGCCGGGTCCCCAGGCACCTCATCCCGCGCTGCTTTCCCCTCAGCCTGCTCAGAGGAGGCGGGAGCAGAGCGCTCCCTCAGCCGGAGCCCGGCGTCGGGAGGTGGCAGTGTCTCCCCGCCGACGAGCAGCCGGAGCTCACACGGCTGTGGAAGGGCAATCCACAACCACAGCGAGCGATCGCCTCGTTCTCCCCCGAAATACCCGCAGCTTCGTGTTTGTACAACCCCTTCTCGATAAGATGAAGGAGAACCTTGGTGGCTGGAGGCTGGGGAGCAGCAGTGGGACCAGCCTGTGGCATCAGCTGAGTGGTGGTGATCCGCCTGTGCTTTGCCAGGCGGTGGAGCATCTCTCCCGCTCCTCCAGCCGCCAAGCTGCCAGGCCACTCCGCCGCCTCTCCCTGCGCCTCACACTTCGGCGTCAGGACCTACACAGGCCACAAGGAAGGCTGAAATTACTCCTTCTAAGCCCTGTGCTGGTGACAGAGGAATGAAAAGCTGGCTCAAAGCAGCTGTATCTGCTTGGGATCAACCTATATGAAAAAAAATAATAATAGGGGAATTAGACTGCAAACATTCATAGGCCTCACTATTCTAGGCAAGAACAACCACATCGCTGTTCATCTGTCACCCATGATGGTTCATCTCTGCTACCAGGGGCTGAGTGACAGGAGAAATAACTCATGTTTTTCTGAGGGGTTTCAGTATGAAGCAGAAAGTGAGGCTGACACTGTCCATCTCAGCATTAGCCCATGGCTGGAGAAGACAACTGCTTTTAAGCTCACAGAAGTTCAGAAACTAATACCCCAAGTACTCAGCTCATACCCCAAGGGCTGCTGCAAAAAAATAACTACATGGATCTCAAGCCCAGATCTGTACCAACCACCAGCCCTGTCCCAACTCCACTCTGTGCTTTTCCCATCCCAGTTTCATCCCCATAGTTCTTTGTGCATCTGATTCAAATTGGCAGTAAGGAGGGGATACACTTCCCAAACTCTTCTCCTCTATTAGCTGATCCCATGTCACATCTCCTCCCCTGCTGACCCTCAAGTCTCAGAGACTTACAGGGTGAAAGTGGGTGGGTCCCTGGGACCCTCTAGTTTATCTTCTCTTGAAGAACAGTAACAACAGGTTTTTGCAAAGGTTTTTCCTCCCTTCCTGAAATTATGTTTCAAAAGCAAGAAATTAATCTCTGGATTTGTCTTCTTTTATCAGTTTACTCCTCTTAAGCATCTCTGGACTCAGCTTAGTTGGTCAGAGCATGGTGCTGATAATGCCAAGGTTGTAGGTTTGATCCTTGTATGGGCCATTCACTGAAGAGCTGGACTCAGTGATCCTTCTGGGTCCCTCCCAACTCAGAATATTCTGTGATTCCACAGATAGTCCAAGTCACCTTTGAGAAACAGAACTGGCATTTTTCTGACTGATACCAGTAATGTGTCTATCTGAGGCTACTAGTCTGCCCAGAAAGTGAGTGGATGCGTTAGTGTGCGCTTTCACTATTATTTGTTTGATGTCTGAGCTGGCAAAGCATTTCACAAAGTTCTGTGCTGGTGCATCATGATAATAAGATCAATTCTCCTTCGACAACAAAAAGTTGTAATCTGTTTTCCATTTGCGTCAATGTGTTTGGGTCGGAGACTGCAGAGTGGTGAGGCCAGAGGATCTTAGAACTTATAAAACATTTATCCAAAACTTGTACAGATGACTTCCATTGAGACAGTTGCTCAAACATTTGTTATTTCTGATGAGTAGAAATTTTATTCACTGTTTCAGAACACCTAGGTATCTGCAACTACCAATAATTTTCAGTCAGCTTCCAGAATAAAATGGGAAACAGAAAAACGTGGTAACAACTGAATTTTGTAAAGTAACCTCAGAAGGGTTGCTATTGAAACACTGCAGCTGACATTGATTTGCTATTCTTTCCACCAATTTTACCAAAATGCTGAGTAGTAAAGTCTTCAAGAAGTCACTAAAGCTAGAAACCTTTGGAGAAAGGAGGAATTCAGTACTATTCTATTTTTCAGAAAACAACTGAATATATTTGGCCTCCCATCTCTCTTCAGCCCAACAGATGCTCTTGATCAATTGAACTGAATTTTGCTGAAAGATCTACTACCACTGGCAAAATCTTTTGGAGAACCATCACCTGCTGTGAATAATGCTATGAATAAGCCTATTTAAATGGCCGAGGTCCAAGGAATTTGAGAATACCAGATACCTATGAAATTGTCCTACCATCTCCATTTCACTTGTTTCTTCTAGAATGAATCAATACAGAGAAAATTTGTGACCCCAAACAGGTGTATAAAAAGAGACAGGGCTCAGCTTGCTTAAGGTTGCTGACAGTCTGTTTTGCACAGTCTCTCTTCCGGATGAACATGGGAATGCTGGCTCTTTTTGTTAAGCCAGGGAGAGTGCAGGAACATTTTGCAGATAGCTGAATTACCCACTCTCAATATGCTATGACCTCAGTAGAAAGGAAACTCATTCATGGAAAATACTGTGTTTTAATCTTGGCTTCTTTGAAAATCCGGTCCTGGCTCCTGGGTGCTTATGGAATGTCTCCTGGCATTGTCTCTATGGCCAACTCATTGCCTTGTTAAGTACAGGGTGGTAAAGTTACAGAGATCCCAAACTGTTCATTTATCTCTGCTAGTTCTAACATTGAGAGCTGGAAAAGCCACACACACTGCACTGCGAACTCTTTGGACCACACTCCTGTGCCATCTCTGAAGGCTCTCTTCTGTAGGCAACAATAGGTCTGGTCTGGTTTGCTGACAAATGATGCAATTTGTCTGAGACATAAATTTGGCTTACAGTGGAAGCATTTGTCTGGCCGAGAGGCATACTGTATCAACAAATGCACTTATTGGATTGTCTGCCATCACTGAAGTCATCGTCTTGCAGCCGAGGCCAAGTGTTACAGTGCACGTCTTCCCTCATCTCTCAAACAAATCACAAGACGGCTCACACAACTCTGAGAAACTTTCACTGCAGACAGCATGCTGGAGAGCTGACACTTGGGTAGTGTTACACACGTGTAATCTCAGTTTATTGGATGACCATCAGCTTTAGAGATAGCAATTCCAGGAGGTTTTCTCAAGTAACTCTCAGACACTAGCTACCTCTCAGTTAATGGGTCAAGCAACACAATCTTCTTTTCAAATGGCCTCCAAAATATTATTGCCACATTCTAGGGTGATGTCTGAGTAGTCCTAAAGGTGTACTAATTCTGAGACAAAATGGATCTTTACTCCCTTGCCATGGTTTAACCCCACCCAAGCCCCATGCAGCCACATGCTCACTTCCCCACCACCTGGATTGAGGAGAGTATCAAAAGGGTAAAAGTTGGAGAACTCGTGGGTACAGATAAAGACAGGCTAATAGGATAAGCAAAAGCCATGCACACAAGCAAAGCAAAACAAGGCATTAATTCCCTGCTTCCCACGGGCAGGCAGGTGTTCAGCCACCTCCAGGAGAGCAGGGCCCCATCACATGCAAACGTTACTTGGGAAGACGAAGACAAAGACATCACTCCAAATATCCCCTCCTTCCTCCTTCTTCTCCTCACATTATATACTGAGCATGACGTCGAATGGTCTGGAATATCCCTGTGGTCAGTTTGGGTCACCTATCCTGGTTGTGTCTACTCCCAATTTCCTATATAACCCCTGGCCCCTTGCTAGTGTGGCAATACAAAAGGAGAAAGAAAAAGCCTTGGCTCTGTGTGAGCCCTGCTCAGCAATAGCAAACACATCCCTATATTATCAACCCTGTGTTCAGCACAAATCCAAAACACAGTTCCACACATGCCACTGTGAAAAAAATTACCTCAGCCAAACCCAGCACATCTCTTGACCACTAAACTTGCTGAATCATTATGGAAAGGTTATCCTTTGGCATCCCTGAATCTCAGACTGCAAGGGCCATCATAAGACAGCTGAAAATCTGTCTAAATACCTGCAGAACCTAAATACCTGTCTAAATGCAGAACCCAGAGTTCTGCATTGACTGGATGCAGTTAGCACACTCATCAATAGAATGAAATGTTTAACACTGGTTTTAAAAGAAAAACAATAATTCTGAAATAATGCAAATGCTTGGTTATAATTAAGATAATTTTTAATGCACAATAGTTGCAAAGCAGACTAAGAAGTGTATTAGGAACTAGTCTGAAAATAAATTGTAAAAGTGCTCCATCAGCAAAGGTAAAGAAAGGGTGAAACATCTTAATGTTTATTTCAGCTATCCCAGGCATCTTTGCTGAATGCACAGCTATACACTACATAATATTCAAGAAAATTTATCTCATGAAAGGTGGGAGTAGGAAGAAGGGACCAGGAAAAATACACTGCCATTGCCAAGTACAATTACCCTTTTCTGACATGATGCTTGATGTAAGTAGACAGGCTAGATCTCCTGGATAGTTGGTCTAATCAGATCTGATATGGAAAACTGCAGGGGAGATAGGTTTATCAGAAGAAATGATTGCAAGCAGGCAAGTGGAAAGTAACCTTTCCCACAGCTACAGCTTTGGAACTCCTGACAGTGCTCCACTCATCTGCTTACATCTGTAAAAAATAAGGCAGTTGTCTTTCCTTTGGTCAGCCTTTCTACACTGAAGAAGCCAAACATAAATGATGGTATGTGGGTTTTCCAAACCAGGCATTAGTGTTACATAGTTCTAAGCTGCTGCGAAGGGGGAAGAAGCTGATCAGCCATGGAATTGTAAGCTGGACCATGAGAAAAGCTCTGCATTGAGGAGTAATCTACACCCTGAAAACCACCGAGGAACTCTGGATTAAGTACAAAGGTGGAGAAACAGGAACAAAACCTATCAGCCAGGATTACACTAGAGAGTCTGCTGTGTTATGCAGTTTAATGTTCCCAAAAAACATTTGTTATGTATTTTATTGTTCTATAATTCCAAAACTGTGAAAAGACTTCTGGCTTCTTCTGTTCATTATGTTATCCTGAAATCCACAATGATAAAAACTCTGAAAACACCACTTCTCCAGATGGCAGAACATTGTGGAGATAGATTGTCAGTTTACTGCTGTGAGAGTCAAGAAAGATTTCCAGTTACAAGGCTGGGAGCATAATGTGATGATTTATCATGACAATATTTTTCTTGTAATGCATCCCAATATTGAAAGCCATGGTTACCAGAGATAAAGAGGTTCACCCTCTTCTAATTCAGAAATATGCCAAAACAATGTCATCCACTTCTTTACGCACCTCATCTTCTTAAAACCGTTTAAAAGGAACTATTGTCCCAGAGCCCAGTGGCTGCTTTCTACAGCCAGATGTTTTGTTCTGTGGTGTTATTGTATCACCACAGAGGTCACTGCTATTGCATCACTGCAGAGATCACTACCACAGTCTTCATAGCAAAGACAAGACTCCCTTACTAACCCCAGTGGTCAATTTGAGTGCTAAGTGTCTGTAGATTTGCATACTTGAATGAAGGACCTGCTGGCTCTGATATCTACAGGTGCAAGAAAAGATATTTAAATGCACAACTACCACTGGAATTACAAGGAAGATTGAAAATCAATAAAGACAGCCAGCTGAAGAAAGTAAGGAACCACATGTTCTCCAGATATTTTCTAGCATAAAACCACAGAGTAGTGTCTGCCTGTTGTCCAAAAGGGGTGGGGACAAGAGAAAGCTACCAATTAAAGATTTACATGTTCTACCCACCTTTATGAAAGTGGTTGAAATACTAGACAGAAATTCAATATCTCCTTCAGCTCATATGTAAGGAGCGTTATTTCCTCTTAAAATTCAGAACCCTTTCATTACAGACTTACATCAATCTCTGCACATGGAGCAGAATAAAAAAATTCAACAAGGATTAACAAAGTCATGGGGCCCTGGCCAGAGAATAATAGATATAGGATTTATCAACAGGTAAGGGCAAAGAGCTGAGATTAATTTCAGGTGTGTGATTCATATCCTGCCATGATGTGTTAACAAAAATCACTTAGTGCTTCAGTTACCTGTTTGTTAGAACAAAGTAACAGCATCTCTCCACCCAATAGGGAAGAAGGGAACTGTGCCTGTCTTTCCAAAAGCTCTCAGCTGGGCATGCTCAGTGGTAGAACATTGCAGCTCTTGGTGGGGTACAGTGGGACAAGTAGCATGAATGGGATTTACCTGAGAAGCAGAAGGGGGATGTAGCAGCAATACCCACCTGCCACTGGGTTTCCTTTGTTCCATCCTCATGGCCACATGCCCAGGGAATGACTCCTTCCCTACATGTGCCCCACTGCAGTAGTTGCCAGCAGCCAAGGGGGAGGCTGCTGCAATACTTGATTTATGGTGAATTTGCACTTAGTATTGCATGGCATTGAAGCACACAGAATCCACAGCATTTTGTGAGGAGATTGCTGGGTGATGAATAGGCTGAGAAAAGCCAGGCAAACAGTATTATTGTAACACTACATAAATATGTTTTTTTTCCCTTCAACATTAAAACACCTGATTTCCTTTAGCACTGTAAACACGTCACTTTATTAGGTCTGAGAGAGCTGATGAATTTAAAGTCATTTTCAGCAAACAAGTGGCAGCCTCTCTGCTTTTTAAATGGAGGTGAAGGACAGAAATGTTTATCATGAAAATGTATGAAGCAAGAAAAGGGACAGGAGAAAGCTGTTGCCTGTACTGAAGTTTCTTATAGACAAGAGCCACCCAGGTGGTATTTGTGGAAAACTGTTACAAAACAGGGGAAAGACAGGGCATAATCTCCTTGAAACAGCTGGCACAGTCGGAATGCTTTGTAGCTAATAAATTCAGCTTTCAGGAGGAAGTTCAAATAAGCTGCACTTACTAGTTTTTAAGAATGAAAATGAATACATTAATTATGTACAATGTTACCATCTGGTAAATGAGGCAATTTTGGCCAGGGCTTGGCAATTTCTTTGCAAACAAAAGTTTAACCCAAGGCTTTTCAACCATAAAATTACTGCCCTGTAAAAGGACAGATAAATGTCTAAGCAAGTGCCTCATTACTGTCAGAGCAATGATTTATTGTTTCATTTTACTGTTGTGTTTTCCTGGTTATTAGAATGAAGGTTGAGTCAGCCTTTCCATTATAAGTAAACTTCCTTTAAGAAACCACAGTTTAACCAGAGAAGAAAATTCATTTAGAAGCATTTAGGTAGAGGAAAAACAACAACACTGGCAAGTGCTTGGATACCTTTTGGGGTGAGCAGTTCTTGACCTCTTGAAGCCCCAAATTAGCTGTTTCTTTTCCTCTGTGAACAGATGCCTCCCAGCTAAGATACCTGCTCCACCAAGAATCCACTTAGTTTAAGAAGGATATAAAAGCAACTCAGCAAGGCACTGAGAGCGGCACCCCTTGCTCCCTGGGGGCTACACCCAGGGAGACATGATGCTGCCAGGGTCATTGCCTCTCCTCAATGGAATGGTGGCAGGCAAGGCTGTGGTGGGCAAGGTGAGAGGCCAGGTGAGTGGAGTGACTGCCCCCTTTGAGAAGGGACCTGTGCAGAATTGGCTCTTTCCTCTTTCAACTGGTCATGGGGGTCGGGTGGCACCAGGCAGTTCCATGTTGAACACGACTATGCTCCTCATCAAGACTATTCAGAACTTGTAATAAATTCATTTTAGCTCCCAATGAGTAACTGGAGAGGTTGGGCTTTGCTAATTGCCCTACCTCCATCAGCTGCCATGTGTCAGTGGTCTGTGGTGATTATTGAGAATAGGGCTGCATTCCATAAATCAGTGTATATATGCCATTTGACTGGACCAGCCCTCTGCACTTGGCTTCATTTTTCTCCCTCTGCCATTTTTTTACCTCCCTGTTTTGTTTTGCTTTTAAACATGAATGATCATGAGGCACAGATTTCATTAAGGGTTTCTGGTTTGCATGAGCTGCGGAGGTATAACACATGCTGCAATCATGGCTTGTACCATAAAACTAAATCAAACTAAAAGCTTTCCATGTGAGAAAGATAGCATTTGAGGCTAATGCATCCTTATAAAAATAACACAATAGGCTGCTCATGGGATATGCTGGTAGATCCAGGCAGAAGCCATCCCTGGCACCAGACATCCCCAGCACAGAGCAGTCCCTGAGAGAGCAGCTGGGTGGGAGCTTGGCTGCCAACACCACCCCAAAAAAAAAACCTGCAAAGAAGTCCTACTGCTAAGTGCCAGGAGTTTGCTTCACCATCCAGGATGTTCACAATACTAGACATGATCTCCATATGCTTATTCTTTTTTTCTTTTCTTCACTTATCTTTCCTTTTTTCATTTTTTTTTTTTTTTTCTGACTTTAGAGACATTACTCTTCACACCATTTTGAGTCAGAAAAAGCAAAGAACAGGAGCTTGATATGTCAGCTGAGAGCCACAGTCACTAGACTCCTGCAATGGCTCAGACTGTTTTTCTGGCTAATGCGGTGGGCCCTTGATTCACTTTCTCTAAATAGGACTAGAAATGTTCCATTCATTGACACTGGTGTGTGCACTCCAAAAAAACATTTTGGTTTCAATGAGTCAACAATTTCTAATATTTTCCAAATAACTCCAGTTGTTTTTGTTTTTTTCATGTAGAAAAAGTGTGTGCTTCCTGGCGAAGGACACAGTAGATTGTATAGTAGTGTAGGAAACATGAATCACTTTGCCTTTGCTTCTCTGCTGCACTCCAATTCTCCCAGACACTACGAGCAAGGCAGAAAAATTGAATATAATTAAGCTTCATTCCAGCCTGACTCCTTCATATAATTCCTGTAAATCCTCTCCTTCATACTTCTCTGCTCTCTTGCTTCATGGTTACTGAAGTGAATATGTGAACTTCTAATAGCCCATGTTTAGATGGATGTCTGATGTCTAAATTATCCAGATAATTTGAGAAATGTTTTTTTGTGTACCAAGGAATTTCTTTGCTTATTCACTTAAAAATCAATTTCTGAAACTTTCTGGTGTTTTCTTCTTTTCTATCTTTACTTCTCAACCAGAAAAACAAATTCTTCATTTTTTTAAATTTGTTATTTCAGGTTAGATACTCAGTCCTTTGAAAATCAAACCTTGAAATTTGTAGAGAAACTAACATGGAAAAACAACCTTGTGATGTTTTGACTTTCTCAGAATTCCATCTACTGCTTGGGCTTTTGGAAAATCAAAAAAGTTCTCCCAAACTTATAAACATTTCCAAAATGCTTCAGAATTATTTGTTTAAAAAAAAAAAGAAAATTAATCAAACAAGTCAACCCTAAAGTGCATTTTTCTAGAAGACTTTTATAGGTAATGGATAGTGACGAAGAAGCATTTTTGCACCCAAATGAGGAAAAGTCCACCCATAAATGTTCTCAGTATGATATTTTTGCTTCAGTTCATCACTGTGAACATCATGTGCAGGGCACAATGTGAGCCATTTAGAGCACTGAGTTTCTCAGCAATGAGAAATGAAGTTAGTGTTGTGCTATCACCCATTTTCTAACTACCTTGTATCTCACTCCTCTGAAATGTTACTGAATGGTTCTTCTCTGGAGTCACATGCAAAACCCATTTGGAGACACACTGTTAAATTGTTTACTAGGGGTTTGTCTGCTCAGTGGGTGAGATTTCTTTGTATTTTGTCCACTTGATATTTGATAGATCTTCCTTTTTATTCCTAAAAATGAGAAGGCAGCTTTTTTCATTACAGAACAGCTGTGTTTGTAAGGGACAGGCTTTAATGTAACCCGTTGCAAAGAAGTCCACTACTTACATGCTGCTTCTTGTGGCTGAATCACTGTGGCTACCAAGGCTCTGCCACTTGCCACGCAGTCCCAAGATTATAATGTCACATCTAAGTGTGCTGACAATTCTGTGATGCCACTTTGGCCTCTGCTAGCAGACTGTGGAGGGACTGCCTCCTCCAAACGAAATTTAGTACCTCACTAAAAAAATGAAGTACTGCTTCCAAAAACATTCAGAGTTTCATGAGGGTGACCTTCAACTGGAAAGGCTACTTGCTCCTCAGTAGCCCAGTCTGTCTCCTGAACAACACATGACCTTAAAGGTATTAGCATAACATTAATGAGTGAACTGGTACAGGGATTTAAATGCATACACTGTGTCTACATCATCAAATTGGTTTTTTCTGTCTCAAATTTTGTCTCAAAGACACTGAAATAGAGCTGCTAATTGTCTCTCAGGCTGCATCTGGAGCAAGGCACAGTTCACAGGTGAGCCAGTGTCTACCAGACCACATACATGGGCTCAGGGCCTCTCCAGGCATGGGCGACAGGGGCAGCATGGACGTCAGAGTCCCAGCTCACACTCGGCTCCTGTAAGAGACACTGCATCTTTCAACCACAAACCAAACAACTTACAACATTGTATAGTGCAGAAGATGACACTTCCAAGTGTATTTATTGAGAATAGTAAAGATGTACATAATTTTACAAGCTTTTAATTTTAATTTACATTTTTCTTAAATTAAGTAGGCCCTAATAAACTATAATCTGCTAATACATGACAGAGACCCTTGGCTTCAAATCTCCAAAATGCTGCTATTGCTGGGATTTTGGCTAATGTCACTTCAGCTCCTCTTCAGAGACACTAAATACCATATTCATTTACAGCATATGCCTGGTGTCAATCCTATAAAGCAGAGATGACTTTTGAACTGAAACCCTGGATCTGGATACAACTTCACTGCTAAAACTTAGTCTTCCTATCCTGGGTCAAGTCTATGTTCTCCATAAACTCTGTAGTTCCAATGGGATGTATGATTTCATCTGCCCCAAGATGAGGAGTGCTTGTATAGAGGACTTTGATTTGGCCTCATCTCCCTTGTCAGTGCTTACACTGGAACACACTCTGCACCTGCTCCAGAGCCTGCAAACACTGCTGCTCACACTGGATGAGAATGGGAACAGATCTGGGAGCTAGCTGCCACCTACATCTTTGTGCACAATCTCCACGGGCATCTAAAAATAAGCATAATTTTTAGGTGCTTTCTGCCCTCTTTTACTGAACTGCAAAGAGTTATGTCTAAGATACTATCCCATGACTGTAATCACACAATATTTGTGTTTCGCAAGCTGACCACTCAAACGCCTAATGAATGTTCAGGCTCTGTACTGAGAACTGCTAGAGTATCAGCAAAAGGCATTTTATTCTATATTTCATTTGCCCAAAATATGGGCAAATGGGACCTTGTGCTCAATCTTGGTTGTTGAGGAGAGGCTGAAGGGAAGGTAGTTTCTGATTAATATGCGTCTGAATTAAAATGCACTCAATGTCAAAGTGACCAACCTTCAGTTTAATCTTCTTAGGCCCATCTGGAACAGTCTGGCATGATTGTCACTGCCTTGGTTATTTTCTCCTCTGTATTGTTCATGCAGGAAAATATAATAGACTAATTTCTCTCTACAAGGCAGGCATATACTACACAATTTTATTTAAAGATATATAGCAATTTTTGCTTAGCAAGAAAGTATTCATGCTCTGAAATTTTGTTTTAGGGTTTCGGTATTGCAAAGCCTTTTGAGCTGCATCCTTGAATTTTCTTTGGATACATGTTTATGTGGATTACTTGTTTTAACAATTAACTTCTGCTATGGTAGTGCACAGAACCATGTCATGCTCTGAAAAACTTCCCTTCTTTTGCCTCCATCTCCTCTCTAAAAGTCCATATATTAATTGAGCCATATCTGCCACAGAAAGCTAAGCACAACTCCAATGAAGGCACTGCAAACCTTTAATAAGAACCAACGGCTGTTGCTGGGCTACTTTTTGTTCTTACAACTGATTAGGAAAAGAGCACTGAAAATCTGAACAAATAACTTGAGAAATAACATTACTTCATGCATTTAAATAACACTATGACATGTCAAAAAAAAAAAAAAAGATAAAAAAAGCTAGTTAACCATACAAATTTTTTATCATGTCATTTACATTGAGATTTTTATGTAATGCTGGAACTTGAGACGGGCTTCAAAGTTCTTTCCCATTCCAGTAGAAACACTTTTTTCCCACCTGAGAAACTAGAAAAGGTCGTACTACATATTTTTATGACATGTATTTCCAGGTACTGAAAATACAAAGAAGATATGCATAATTTTTTGTGTTTTGGACACACAGATCTATCACCTAAATATCTACCTAGTCTACAGTGATTTGACATGTGGCGAGTCTCATGTGATGGCTTTAAACTGCCCAGTGATAAAAAATTGTTAAGTTTGTTGTGTGGTGACTTGTATATCCAATTCCAACACAGCAAAGAAATCCATTTTTATGAATTTATAGAGGAGTTTCACCTTGGACTTGTAGCAGCTCCAGGCTTTCACCTACCAAGTAACTTTATTAAAACTTCAACAAAGTTTAAATGGACAAAGTTACTACCTGGTAACTATGGCATATGGTGGCTTAAGAGCACAAAGAGGGAAGATTTTCACCTCAGTGCTGACTACTGAGCTCGTGCAGACATCATGGAGTTTGCCTTTAACATCTTCTCTTGCCAATACCTCTTCATGCAGTCACCGCACACGCAGCCTCAGATGTCTCCATACAGAATGTTAAAAATTGTAGAAGTAGTTTCCATCTTCTGCCATGAGAGATGAACCACTTTTTGTTGTTTCAGAGTGCTCAGGCTGCACATGGAACATTAAGGGCCCTGTGTGCAATATGGATCTTGCTCATTTTCCATAGCTGAAAGGATGTTCAAAACTTGCAAGATGACTATTGCTGTATAGACCACAACTTCTAATAGATATTATGGAAGTCAGGGTGATATTTTTCTCAATGTTTCTTCATGAAAATCACCTCCTTATCCTCTCCTCAGATGCCTGACATGTATTGAAATTTCTGATTCTAAAACATTTAGGGTTGTCTCTGTGTAATTTTGTTGAGCAATCAAAAATGGATGAGAAAAATCATGCTGACCCAAAACAAAATACACGAAAATGTGGAACAGAATGGAAAAGATGTCAAAATGCTGTTTTCTTTGCCAAAGTGGACTATTCTCCTGATATGGCTGATGTCATCAAGCCAGCAATTTCAGCAGCTTCTGCTGATTCTGAATATGCTAAATGTAGCATCATTTCCACATCTGACTGATGAGAGCTTTTTTAGTAAATTTTCATTCCTAATGAACTTGTGTTTTATTCCCCATCTGGGATTAACTCCACATTTTCACCTTCTAGTAATGCCATCTGAACACTTTGTCTGCTGGGTGGAACTTTGTTCTGTTTCACACAGCTGAAGCACTCATTCTATGGCTTTCAGTGGACTTGGGAATTAATGAATATGGCTCTTAGTTCTCTTGCTGGAGAATCAAGAAATGATGCTGAAGGTGTTAAACACTATTTCTTCTTTTACCTTTCCAGGTAACGGTCCCCAGTATCAATCTCCCAATATATTCTTAACTTTCTCAAAAAATCAGTGGAATTATTCAGAATCCAAATAAAAACACAAACTTTCCTTTATTATTTTTTCTCACTGCAACAAATACTTAAATTCTTTGGTGCAGCCCTGTTCTTGGATTTCTTTGAATCTCAAATTTGGTCATGTCAAAAGTTATCACAAAGGTTTTTTTGTTTATCTACATAGTTTTTAACCAAAATTACATTATAACACACGAACACAGTCTTCTCTTTAAGGCACAACACATCATATGCACATTCTGTTTGCCAAACTTATAAAAGAGACAACATTATATAACCCCTTCCCTCCCCTGCCACCCCGCCCCCCAAAAAAAAGAAAGAAAAATTGCATCCACTTCCAAAATCAGCTGCTAATAAAGTCACAGTAAATTATTTTCATCAATAATTTACACAAATTACAGGTCTAGACAGGATTATCATTATACAGTCTGAGTGCATTCCAATTCAGATTTTTTGGGTTAGGTAGGCTAAAGTCTGGTTCAAACCTCAGTGCTGAGAATATATCCCACTTTGAGGAATGTTGTTGAACACCACCTTGTTGGCTGGAAAATGCGTTTTGGTGCTTTGCCAGTTCGAGTCCTTTGTTCACTCCTGTCAGGGCTCACTTGGTGTGTACCAGCAACCTCCACAGTTTTAATTCATTTAAAAATGTTGCATATATAAGACCATAGAGCTTTCTTACGTAGCACTAATGTTTTAACTTCATTCAGCAATCTGAATTCTTCAATTTGGAATTTTTAATTCCAAATACTTCTTCCCTTCTTAAGACAATTCATATGTGTAAAGCCAGAGGCATTGAATCACACATAAAAATTCAGTGAACTTGAAATATATATATATATATACATACATATATATATATATAAAAGGATCACCAGCTTTAGAACATAGTTACAAATATTCTAGTTCCAGTGCTTGATGGAGAGCCAAGAGGTCCGAATGACTGGATATCCTCCAGAAAGGCATGTTGTGCTGTGTTTGTTAGAGGAGGGAAAAGGTCAGGAAAGATGAACACTGTGACACGAGGAGGCATATGACACATGAGGATAGTTAGAGATTACCAGCACCTATTTTACACCACTGTGTTTCTGGATTGATTTTTGCTATTCAAGTACTGACAAAAATCAGACCAAAATAGATCTGAGCCTAGTAGGTCAACTGAAGTTAAAATAATTAGATGATAACCTTTCTTAGTAGTTTCTTTGGAAAATACCTGTTACTTAGTAAGAGCTACTTGCTTATTGTTAGTATGCAAGCCCATACAAAGGAACATTAACAGGAAATCCTTTGTTTCTCTACTTATTTGACTGCAAAATACTGAATCATCATTTAAATTACTATTAGACTTCCCTGAAAAGATGCTTCTCACTCAACACTTTGAAACAGAGCTGAATTACTTTTTTTCTCCATCCAGGTGCAAAAAGAAATCTCTTTGGATAAGAAAATAACATACTTCTAGTTTAAGAAAAGATAATTTGTGTTGCAGAAACCATCAGCATCTGTGAGAGATGCAGGTATATGCACTATTCTCCTCCAATAATTCATCAGAACAGAAAAAAACCCCATACATCCATGTTGTGTTTAGATCTATTTGAAATGTGCTATATTCATCCATCTCTCCGAATTCTACATCTATCCATGCAATATAGCCAATGTTAAGGAAAAAGCATGCCCAACCAGAAAGCACACAATCCAACCACCACTGTTTAGCAAAAATGATAAAGGACCCATCACCAGTACTGTACCTATATTAAGGAACCATTTGGAATGAGCATTTTGGTTATTTCCATTTTGTTTCCACTCCAACTACAATGCTAAGAGAGTGCTTTATTTTGCTACTCCCAGCACAACAAGATGTACATAACTGGTCCTGCACAGACATTGTGAGGCAAAATATTCAATTTCTGCACACTTCCAGGGGTTATACTGGGAAGCATGGCACAAATTACTAATTTGATCTGTTTCTGAACATTAAAAACTTTTCTGCTGAAATTAAACTTGAATTATCATAATGAATGTAGGAAACAGTTATTTTTTGGAAATACAGATTTGGTGCACAATCTCTACATTGTGTTCTTTTCTCTTTAGCAGATATGTCTTTCTTGAAGCAAATTATGTTTTTATCATATTTGCTTCAGTAAACTATGGATCTTCATCTATCTTAGCAAAAAAAATTGCACAGTCCTTTAGACGTTTTCCACATTCTCGGTAACACTTCTCTTGAACTATCCCCAATTTCAGCATTTTAAGAAAAACACCACCCAACCATTATATCAATAACTCTTTCTGTCTCTTCTGTTTATCTTTTAATTTGCTTGAAGTTTGTCAGACATTTTTGCTGCATTTTTTTTCCATCTGTTTTAAAAATAATTTTGTGGTTTTGTGAGTTTTTTTTTCTTTCCAATCGTGAAGTGAAGCAAATGCTAGAATCCAAATGGTTCATTTTACTCTAAGTGTTGATCTCATTATGCTCCTGTTGGCTTGCATCTGTGGACAGAAATTATTTGTCATTTTGTGCAACAGTGACAGAAATGCAAACAGGAAGGCTTGCATTAGTAGCTATGTATCACACCAACATTTCAGAAGACAGGTTACCTTTTTTGCTGCCTGTTCTTCTTCTACACCATCCCCAATTACAACATATACTACTTTTCTGCCAAACCTTTGCATTATTCGTTCAAAGCAACTTTCTTTTCCTGGAAGATAAATGAGATAAGAGTTCAGAGTGAAGTTACCTGATTAGCTGCATGTTCCTCATCTCGGCCATCTCCAATCACAACATAAGTTATGTTAGTGCCAAATCTGGACACTATACGCTCAAAACAGCTCTCTTTGCCTGAAAAACAATGCACTATTTATTCAAGCTATCGAGTGATGTATGGTGAAGCCTTACAGAGGATTTTTGCAGTAGTAAGACATTGCTACTACTATTTTTAAAAAGTTCCCAGCCTTGGAATTAAGAGCCAAATCTGGTAAGAAGCAATGGATTCCCTTAGTGACACTAAGATGTTTCAGGTAAAAGTAGATCTCTTTAATCGTTATAGGAAAGCCACTAAGATAAAGGAATTAGCTGCACTGTAAGAATGAATAGGTAAGTGAATGAATAATTGAATTTAAATATTTACTTATGATTGTAATAATATGCTTACAAGGAAAGTAGACATTTTAATTCTAATGTATCTGCAACAATGAGTGATGTAGTAATGAAAAAACTCAATTAAATGATGACTGAGATAATAGTTTTGCCTGACACTGCTAGAATATGCACCGCTTTTTCGCTTGTGAAAATAATTTAGGAAACATATTGCAATGCTTTTGTGAATGAAGTGACACATTCCATGCTATAAAGGTAGTCATAGGTATAGAAATTAAGCATTCCTGAATTGATGATTGGTAAAATCTGCAAAATTATCAGTCATTGTATGCTGCATCACATTTCACAGGAATGACAGCTTCTCTTGGTTTAGTTTTGGATGCAGTTTCCAGAAACCATACATTTCTAAACCATAATGCACAAAAGGCACACAGAGTAGGGAACAGAATGGGGAAGTGCCCTTTGGTTATCCAGCTACACAGGTTCTGTTAGTAACAGCTGTCATTCCCACCACTGACACACTGTCCTTCAGGAAGAAGTTTGTGAAGCTATGGCCTGGATTGCATAGAGCTCAAGATCAGAGCAGAATTTAACAGAATTTCTGCTCAGATTTGAATTCACAAAAAAATTTTCTTCATTCTTTTCTGCAAGTTTTTTGTTTTCTACAACATATGAGTAGTTTCTGAGGATTTTAATCAGCATCTCTATTCATTTAGGCATCATTGCAAATAAGGTGAATTTGGAATTCTTTGACATAAACACATCTGAACACATGCAGTGCCTAAATCTTATAACTGAAACTCCTAAGTGTCAGGGGAGTGTTTTGGAATACATCCATTACTGGGAAAAAAAATAAAATTGGTAATGCAATGTAGTCAAAATGGATGAAAGAATAATTTTCTTACCTATTTTGGTTGCACTGTATATATTTTCAATAGGAAAAGCTCCTCCTAAACTGTATAGTAGAACTTTTGCAAGTGCTGGGATAAGCTGGGTTGTTGTTACCAACACGTTTACACAATTACTCCTAAAATGAGAGAAATAGTTTAAATAGTTTTAAAACTGTACCCAAATGTTGATGAGGTGAACCAGCTGTGGAGAGCATATTAAGGACCTCAACATTTACTTTCATTCACACAGTATAGCTGCTCAGCACCACCATTTACGGAAAATTTGCATAAAACCCCTGGTGAAGTCCTTTAAAAATATGTAGGCCTGATTTGTAGGAAATATTCCACACGGGTTTATAAAATCAGGTCTTTGAAGATGGGTCTAGTAAAATACATACATTTAAGACCACCACCAACCTCTAAAGCAAGGTATTTGAATGCTTTGAAAGCATAATTTTCATGCTGGCAATTAATTGTCAGTAGCTACCAGCAAAATAAAAGAGTTAAGAGAATGCAAAAACATAATTTGTTACTATTTTATCTATCTTTTATCTACTCTTTTAATATACACATTTCTCCACAATGGCATTGCTCTCTTCATGTTTCAAGAGTTAGACTATCTCTGAAGAGAGGGAGAGATAAGAATGATCATGTTAATAAGCTAGCACTGAATGGTGAGGATGAAAACTT
The DNA here is from genome assembly GCA_013399915.1 of Illadopsis cleaveri. Lineage (NCBI taxonomy): Eukaryota > Metazoa > Chordata > Aves > Passeriformes > Timaliidae > Illadopsis > Illadopsis cleaveri. The sequence goes on along the minus strand of VXBB01025229.1, from coordinate 243,353 downwards.
GAATGGAGAAGCTGTGCAGGCCAGAGAACTCAGAGCTGAGATACTTTAGGCACTCACAGGCTGGAACATGAGCATGGCAATGATGTGGGCATAGAGTTGAAAGTAAATACTTTGTGAGTTTTCCTTCTGGCATTTTCACAAATTCCAAGGAAGACCCTAGGCTGCTAGTCTCACCTTTATGTATCTCAATTTCCTGTTAGTAACGTATCAGTCAGTAATGTTTAGCTGACTCACAGGTAGCTTCTGAAGGTTTATAGTTGTACATTTCTTTGAAGACATGACAAAAGACTATTATTTAACAATCCTGAGTGAAGGATAACAGTTTTCCAGACTCATCCACCAATGCTCAACTGGCTGTCATTACCAAAATCTCTCTGAAGACTAACAATTCAGAAAGAAATGCAGAGCTAAACACAACAGCTTACACCAATGTGATACTTTTTTTCCTGAAGTGCTTCACACTTTGTTAAATAAACAATTAAGAGATAAGCATATTGCAAAAGTTGCTATGTTGAAATTAAGGTCATTGTGTCTTTTCAAGTTTGTTCTTTACACTTGACACTGAGCCTTTTCCCAGACGTTCAAAAAGCAAGATGACCTAATGTTGTTCTTTTTTGTGTTTTAAAACCAGGATTTTTTAGGATTTCTGGTAAGATACATATTGCATGGCTTACTAAGTAGCAGCAGGGTTCACAGTTCGATTGTTTCAGAGGAACAGTACATTTTCTGTCTCAATATTGGGAACTCAGACTTTTAACTCAGCTAAAAGACGTTTTTGCTCTTCTGAAAACTTAAGGTTTATAGTAAAATATACTGGTTTGCTTGGAAGGACAGAAGAAAAATGTCCTGATGTTCTGGTATCTATACAGTATTTAGGTAGCACAGTGAATAGGCACAAACATTGAAGGACAGAACGGAGAGCTCTGGAGTTCAGAGAATGCTGTCCACAAGGTAATAAATTAAACGCTGTCTCAGAATTCTACCATACGCTTTCAATGTACACACATTTGAGAAGACATTTCATACTATCTTTAGTAAAAGCTGGAATCGGGATAAAAGAAATCACTTTCCACTTTTCCTGTGTCCTATTCAAAAGTCATGGTAGACCTGTTCTGCTCTTTAAAGGCACTAATTAATTGCAATCTAAAATGTACAAAAATATCCATTACATGTCTGGAAGCTTTTTTTTACAGCAGACTCAGATACATACCTTGTGCTGATAATTGATAATGATTTAAGTGCATTTGTTAGCCAGGAGTCTGTCAGAGCTTCAATCTCTGCTCTTAATTGCAACCATGCATCCCTTTTAGCAGGACCCAGGAGACCTTTTAGGTAAGAAAAGTGAGAAAAATAGAATTAAATTCTGTATGAAATAGGGTTTATGGTCATTGTTTATATTTTAAATTTCACTACAACTTGAAAAAAAATCAAAGAGAAAATCTATTGTTTTCAACAATCAGGAAATCTTAGGTTTTATTTTTACTTCACTATATCAAGGAATGTCAAATAGTATTTCAGATAATAATAATAGTGATTAGTTGATTTTCTTTATATATCTTAGCCTGCATTTCAAAGTATTCCTTTCAGAAACATGTATTTTTTAAACCAGCTCCTCCCACATATGTTATTCTCAAATTATCAGAGGCAGTGACAAGGAGATCCATGTCACTGGGATCACAAATGAAGACGGCCACAAAAGAAGACACTTTAGAATAAACTGACCTTTGCAGTACCTGCTTATGTTTAAGACTGCCCTGCTTACAACTCTGCATATAGTATGAACCTCAGGTTCACATATGGAAATGTATTTGTTTGCTGATGGCTTGCTCTTCATGTCCTGTTGTAGCTGGTTCCTTTTACAGCATTTACAGCCTGAAATGGCTGCACATCTTATGTTCTCATATCTCAGTTAGTCCTTAAAAGTTAGTCCTCAAAAATCTCTTTTTGGGTAGACATTTAAAAATACCCAGGCTATTAAATGCTGAGATATGAATTTTTTGGAACCAAAGTATTTTAAATGTAGGTTTAGTCATGGAAGAGCAGGGAATAGGCTTCCTGACCTTTAGTATCCCTCTTCTCTTTCACACTCTATGTTCCAACAAGTGATGATGACTGTCTTCAAAAATCAGAAGTGAAATAACCTAAAAATATATGGATTAATCTTGCCTTCTGATACTTTCTAGCAGCTCTGTTGAAATAAACAGATACATATAAGCTAAAAAGATTATTTAAAAGGCTAAGATGTGGAGGACAAATGAAGACGCTTGCCCATTAAGGGTGGCTTGTATTTCAGATGCAGGATATATGGGAGACAATAAAAACCTTAATCCAGTGCACCACATATCTGCACTCTTTTTGCAATTTTTGTTCCTCTCAGTGTATTTCCCTGTGCTGTGCTCTTGGACTTGTTCTCTTACCAGTGTTAAAAGTTTTATGAAATGCAGCCGCTTTAGAATCTTAGATGCATCAGGAGATATAAGAAAACCCAGTAAACTTTTGGTTAACATTGTTTCAAGAATTATTAATGTATAAAAACTCTATTCACAACACCAATGAAGGGCAAAGTAAGGCAAGTTAAAGTCAGCCCCCTACTACCACCCTTCAGTCCTATTGCTTCATCCTGTGGTAAGGAGAGACTGAACTACTAAGAGTGAAAATATGTGACTGTAGCAATTATTGAAGACTTCTATGTGGCTCCTGTCCTCACAGCCTATTGTTGAGGGCGTCAGCTGACACATTCCCCTTCTCAGAAGAAGGCTGGTTGTCTCTGCAAGTCACACAGGACTCTCCAGAACAGATTCTTTTGGCTCTACTGCTTGATTGCCTGCAATCTGCTGGTGCAGACATAAGCGAGTCCATGAATTAAAACAGCAACAGCGAAGTTCTTGTCCCAAATGAGATTTGGACTTATTGGAGACCAAACTGCGTAAGCTACAGAGTCAACAAAAGGGGCTATTGGCATGGCAGTGATAGAATTTTTTTGCATCCACTGGTGAAAACAGACCAGCAGGTACCCAGCAGAAAGTTCAGGCAACAGTGTTGTTACCAACCAGATCATGAAAATGTAGGATGGAAATGGCCATCCACAACCAATTTGTGCTGTGAAACTATGCAATATCTTTCCTAGAACAACAGCAAATCTGAGGTAGAATAAGTGGTTCACCAAATCAGTAGGGTAAGACTAGCTGATTCTGAAGGAGGAAAATGGGCTCTGTGGAAGTTAAATGGAAGCTTGCTTGGTTTTCCCAACTGCATTTCTCCTGCACAACAGCATGTGGCCTTGCCATTACAGTCAGTAGCTTTCAACAGCCCATGGTTCAGTCACATCACTCTTCATTCCCCCTGTGGCTTCCCAGGCTCCTTCCCTGGGTGGTAGCTCATCAACTTGCAGCTTAGACTGATCAACATTTGAATTTGTTTTTGACAATTGAACTCACCTCCTATGTTGTTCTTGTAAGTATTATACAACTCTTTTACTCTTCTGTAACGGAAAGCCAGCTTCCTCATCCAGTCAACCCCTCCTCTTACACCTGTTGGCAGACAAAGGTTTGCACTACTTGCAGCTGCATGGAAGCCATCAGTTGCAAAACTGTAGGTACTGCAAACACCCAAAATACAGTAAAAATAAATACAATGTATTCCTGTAAATGCTCAAATTTTTTCATCTTAAAAACAAAAAGAAGAAAAGGAAAAAAAAATTCTGTATCTTACCTTAGATCTTGTCCATTATCATCAGAAGAAACATCATCTATATGAACTTGATCACATTCCTGTTAGAAAGAAAAAACAAGCAAACCCAAATGAGAAATTTATCTTACAAGGGAGTGAAATCACCATTTCTGGGATATGGGTTTAGTGGTGAGCACAGTGGTCTGGGGTAATGGTTGCACTAGGTGATATTAGAGGTATTTTCCAACCTGAGTGACTCTCTGCTCACCACGGGCTTGGTATAGATGAAGAAATGACTGGTGCAGGCCACTGGCTACACCAGAAGATGGCAGCCTGTGCACACCCACAGTTTCTTACTGCCATCAACCTCTCTAAAATAGTATAATCTTCAACTCCTACACAGTCTAAATCACTAGTTAAAACAGACCTTTAGGAAAGCAATATGCAATTTTGGTGTGATTTTAGGGAATAAATTTATTTTAATTGTAAAGCCACAAAAATTGCAAGTCTCATTCACAGTATCCCTAGTACATCAATAGTCGAAAATAACATAAATCTTGTTTTCCCACTCCCTAAAAGCAATCAATGGTAAACCTCAATAGGCGTAAAACTTATGTTAAGTAGTTTGGACACTTATCAGGTTCTTCTGTTAATTTATGTGAGTGCCTTTGGCTGGAAAATCGCATATAATCAGCAATCCTACAGAGCTTGATTATTTCCTGGCCTTGGAAGGGATGGAAGGAACTCGAGGGAACTGAGGTACATTAGAAAAATAAATTCCCCTCCAAGATGGTTTTACAATTGGACAGCTACCAAATATCCTTATCTGCACAGTGGTTACAGCACAAAGACAAGAAACTGTGGTGAAAACAAAAGTAAATATATAAGCCAAGCCATCATGCATCATATAATTTTTTTCTGTAGTTGCTTGAACTAACATCCTAACCCAAAGACACACCTGAAATTCAGTTTCCATCAAAGTCAGCACTTAATTCAGGCTCTCTGTGACATGCATGGGTATGTCATTCTAAATTTCCAATCTTTCTCTCATAACAGTGGTAAACTGTACAGATAAAGGCTAAGTCTGAACAAAGGAGTGATTTCCAAATGTGTAAGCTACAAGTTCCTAGAGTGTGAATTTAGGGAATTATCATTCCATCTTTCTGCTTTGTTTCAACTTGAATGAACACAAACTTAAGAGACTTTAACTCGCATGAAATAAGTTGTTAAAAAAAGAGGTAATTTTTTATAAAACAAATACACAGAATTTAATTTTCAAATACAAAATTTCATTGCATCACACAAGCAATTATAACTTAAAATATTGGGTCAAAGCTAAAAGAATGAGTTGCCAAGCTCTGCTCATGTGGCTTAATCCATTAAGATAGGATAATAGTGCTGTGTTCAAGGAACAGAAATGAAGCATTCCTCCCCTCACTGGAGAAATAAAATTTTTTAGTTGTGTCAGAGGAGATTATTTTGAGCTGTAGAGTATTTTAGAGAAGCTACTTTTGGATGTAAATAGCAGATGAAGAGATAAAGTAAAGGGGAAGTGGCAGCTGAAATAAAAGATTAATTTTTTAATCATTATCAAATATTTACAGTCCAGAAAAAATGCAACCATGCTTCACCCAGTGTAGGACAGAAACTCAAAAACTGGACCCTACTGGGAAAAAATTCTGACTCTATATTTTTGCAATATCTGGGCAATATATGGCTTCCTAATCACCTTCACAGATTTCCCTGGAACTGGTGAAAGTGTTAAGTGTAAAAGTTGAAAAATGATTCCTGTGGATATGAAGGTGTACTAATTAAATGGAAGGCACACAAAAGCCTTGATGGATAAGGAATGTCTGCTGCTGTTTGGATTTTGTTAAGCCTTTCAGCTACATTGTTCCAGCCTTGAAAATTCTAGGTAACTGTTCTACTGATAATTTCATTATTAAGTTAAATATGAGTGGGCGGCAAAGGCTCAGCTGTTAAATGTTTCTGTTCCACAGTTTGTTCATTGTGATTCTGTGACTGACTCCAGGAACAGGATGAAGGGACCATGTAGTTTTCTGATTACTCATTCCCTTGTCCCTGCAAGAAGTTTAACATACAAGTTAACATGTATGTTATACAGGAGATCAAACCCAACAGCACTCTCCAGCTTCCTCCTTTTCTCCCTTCCTCTTCTCCTCTGGATCTATGGGTCACCTCCTCTCTACATGTTGGCAATACACATTTTCTGACCAACAAACAAGCTCATGTGCCCATCACTCCTTGTTTTCTCTTACTTTGTTTACTTGTTTACTTATCTGCTTCAACTAAAACGTTTACCTTTTACAAATTCACTTACATGTTGTGGAAAAAACTTGCCATTAAAAAAAGCAGACAGTTTGAGCAGATTTGAGATAGTTCTCTACTTTTCTCAAAAGAAACAGGAAACTGGTGGCACAACATTGTATCTGAGTGTGCTTCTAAATGACGCCAAACAGTTATGGGAAAGAAGGAAAGAAAGCAAGCTGTCTGTCAATTTAAATATTAAGGTAAAATACTTTTCACAACAGCTACAGTACTGGTTAAGCTCAAGTCACAGTGGCTGTCAGTGCAACGTCAAAACTAAGAAGCATAAAAATACATTTCCTATTAGAGCAAATGCAGGAAAGGAATCTAGGTATAATATCTAACTTTTGCTTAAAATGATACTAATTTAAATTATATCTGAGGGCTGTCAATTCTTTGCAGCAATTTTTAGGGCCCGAAAATTTAAGAGTAAAGAATCAACACGTCATCCATAAAACTTAACATCCTGGACTAGACAGTAATTTCATTATCCAGTAAAAACACTGACTTGCCACACTGAACACAAAACTGTTTTTAATGAGGGGATATTCAGCACTCTGCTTTCTTAGGCTATGCAGAAAACCCCTTTTAATATATATGCTTCAGTCTCTGTTAAAACTAGTTTTACCTGCCTCCCAAATTCTGAGACTTACCTAAATCCTATATTTAATTTCTCATTGCTATTTCTAATGAGAAAAAAAGGACAAAATCTCCTTTAAAATATGGTAGGATAAGGATAAAAATGGAAATATAATTCAGTTTGTTTGAAATGAATACTCTGTTTTTTTTCTTCATTGACCTGAGAGTGGAGTGGAATAATGGAGTTGGAAGATCCACGTCTGAATTATTACTTGCAATTTGCAGAAATTGTTTTTTTCAGTGTGCATAACAGGCCTTACCGGTATTTCTAGATGCTGTCTTAAAATGAATACTGAAATATGAAGAAAAACTCAATTTTATTCCTTACCTGGTTGAAAAGAGAATGCCTTAGTTTGGCTATTATTATAAATCTGAGTCCTATCTCTAACTGTTGTTTAGGCATATGAACTTTCTGGAACACCAGATTCCTATTTTCATGGCAAAACATCAACCGCCCTCCCAAGCGATGCTTCTCAAGCTAAAGTTTATACCCTGAGAATGCACTAGCTGGAGAGCAGCCTAGCCTGAAATAAAACTGCAGCTTGGCTGATTAGAACATGGGTTACTGGGTCAGCAGGGAATGTCTCAGCAGACTGGAATTTCTGCATTAGCAGTCATTGCAGTGAGACAGATTTGCATAGAGGAAGGAAAACATTATTTTTCTATGTGGTAACTTCAATGGCTTGGTTATTACTCCTAGAACCTGCTATGCAGTGTTTGTAACCAAGAAAGACAGAGGGAAAAAGAAAGTTTAGAGGATGTAGTGACTGGAGTAAATATTACAGGAATACCAGTTCAGTAGTACTTCACAGTCGTCATGTCCAGAGCCACGAGGTTTACTGTGGGCTGAAGATGAAAGCAAGACAGAACGTGTGGGACCTGAGGGCTCATCATCAAAAAAATGACATGATGTACAGATAAGCAATCTACCTGCCTAGCAAATAAAGACCTCTCTCACTTCCTCCAGTGAGAACTGAAGGTCTCGTGTCTCGATGGCTATGGTCATCAGCAGCTCAGCACTCATTTCTGCTCCCCCTGGGGGAGGACAGAGAGAGGAAGACAGAGAAAGAGAGATGGGGAGAGGAGGGGAGATGAGGGAAAGACCCCAAGTCAGACTCTGGGAATTCACAGAAGTTATGATACATACATCATGCAGATGCACTGTAATATTCATTAATGGCCATCTGCTCTGCAAACAGATTTGAACAGGCAGGTTTATTCATTAGCATATGGAAGGATGCCTCTACATACTTGGGCACTTTATCCTATTTTTTAAGAAGATAGAAAATTGCTGGTCTTCTCCCACAAATGTATGCATACAACTCATTGCAGCATGTGAACTTTGGAATTTTGGAAATTTTGTAAGAGAGTTCGTTTTGAGACCAAGATGAATTCTGGGCCATAAAATACTAAACTTCTTGTAGAAATTGTGATTATTAAATACATATAAAATTGCTTTTAATAAAATTAAACTGACTGATTTATGAGACTCTCTAAGACAGCTCCCAAGTAGTATTTTTTGATTTATCTAAAAGTGGAAACTGTTCAAGCTCTCGAATGAGGTGGCATATGAGTTTTCAGACAGGGTATTAAAACCATCCTATGAAGATTAGCCAAAATATAATGATCCACCTATGACAGCTGAACTTGTGATCTACAGACAAAATAAATAATGAGAGAAAGGAATGATGTTTCAATGGCCATAAGCAAGAATAAAGAGGTATGCAAAGAGGGCAAAGTTTTGCTGAACTCTTCCACCTGAACTCAGCACAACACTGAAGAACAGATTCTACAGAACAGCTTAAATTTCATGCCACATAAAATCTGAACATGCAGGGGAAAAGGTCTGCTAAAAAGAAATCTAAGAAATGCTTAGAAAAATTTATTTGGAATCTCTCCCTGGTACAGGGTGCCAGAAGGAGACGTTCACTGAATGTACTTGCATTGTCAAGAGATGCCTCACTAGGGCTGCAATAAAGCACACACAGGGAAAGGCTTGTCCAGGGCTTTACTTTCTTAGATTTCTGCTGTCGCAAGGAGGAAGTGCAGTTCAGATGTGGGGTGAAGTAGATTCCAGTTTCTTGACTTAAAAAGAGCAGAAAATAAATGAGGTCTCCAAGGGATGACTAAGACAACCGCACACTGGTACCTTCTGCTTTTTTTACTGCCTACTTGATGAAGGAACAAAAGACAAAATCAACATCTCAGTGGATGGAAAAATTTTACTTTTCTTTATTTTATCTATTCACTCACCAGAGACCTTTCTCTGGGATTCGAAACAAATGTCTTCCAACTCCCATTCATGGCAAGTATCTGTCCATGGAGGGAAGTCTTGAATCTACTCTGAGTAAGAAAACAACCATTTCAGACCAGCAGAAGGTCCGAAATGCCCTAGGTTAATTTGAAAACTGTTTTTCACACCATGTCTTGACACACATGGTTGTAGGCTGTCACTGTCCATGCCTGTGAAGGCCAGCTGACAAGGCTGCTTCCCAAACCACCATCTGTCCTTGTGAGAGTCCATCCATGTGCTTCTGACAGGTGAGCTGCCCACAGAGGGCACTTCCTAGGAGAGGTCTCTTCCTTCTCTGACCAATTGCCAAATTATATTCCCTGGGTATATTGTGACAATACACTGGTTGCCTGGTTACCCTGGGAAGAGACATCACTGATCAGAACATCTATCACAGTCCCAGCTCTCTGATGCTTCATTCTTTGAGGTAAATGAAGAATATTCTACATTTGAACAAATAACAGGGGCTTGTAGCCAAAAGGCTGCTCAGGTATGTCAAGAGAAGAACAGTCTCTTCTGGTCAGATGTGGGCACCCACTGAAAGCAAATGAATATAGAGAACTTCAAGAGAAGAATGTGAGAAATGTATGGCACCATCCTGGAAATGACAGCAGGCAGCTTTACATAGGTGGAAACCAAAAAAGACGGCTACAGGACAAAGAAAGGAATGGGCAGTTTGCAGATTTTCTTTCTCTCTAAGTTTCACAGAAGGACTCTGGTGCCACCGGAAGTCAGTGCCACCTGGTTAACCTCTCTCTGATTAGAGTATGACAAACCCAAAGACTACACAGAAATGTCACACACAATAAACACTAATGCACAACAAAGCCACTAAGTTAAAAATCAGGAATACCAGTGCTAGCATTCCTTTGACTCTTACCTCTAAATCATTAAAAAATAAATGTGTGTCAGCAAGATTAAAAATCATTTCTTCCATTCGCAGTCCAAGGGTCACTGCCATGGGTGGATCCTTACAAAACAAAAAACAAGGTTAGTTAATTACATACCTCTAAGTTATGTTAGAATTACTTTAAAAATTGATGTATATAAAGTGTTTTGAAGAATTAACACTGTAAGGAATTTCCCTGAAATCCTTTCAGTGTTAAGCTATTTTAATATAATTCTGTAAAAAGACATGGCGGAACCTCTGTTTGTGAGTAAAATCAGAGAGCTGTGGATGTTGAAAAATCAATATTTTTAAAGCCAAGCAATTTGCAACCTGGCTGAACTGACAGGAAAAAAACGTGGTTGCCATAAACATATACACAAATATAAACATAAACAAGTATAAAGAAGACTGGAAATAGGGACAGAACTTTTCATAAAAGATGCATGTAGGAATGTACATTCCTGTGGAAAGCATATATAAGTTTGTTGCTTGCTACAGATCATCCCTTCATTGCTGATGAAACACAGGAATCCCGTCCCTGGATATGATTCATTCAAAATGTTGCCTTTGTTTGTAGGTCATCTTTCACATTATCAAATTGCTCTGCCTCAGCAAGACACCACAAAATCTACCCATCTGCAATAACACTGTCTGAGAGCGTTAGGCGTACAGTTAAGGCAAGGTAATTAATCTAACTTTTCTAGGTTTGCTAGGAGAGAGGTAAAGCAGATTTGTGTTACCTTACATTTGGTTTAGAGTAATGGTCTCTGATGCTTCGCTGACACCTAGTAATTAGTTTGATTACTGCCTTAATCATCTGCCTGAGCTTGTGAGGGTCCGTTAACTTTTTTTATGCTTAACATATTGCAGTGGACTTTTAAAACACATGTGGTCCTCTTCTCATCAAAATATGAAAAAAGATACATATTTCATCATTTAAACTCTGATTGACAGAAGCAAGTTTTCAGAAATCCCTTCTTAAATACCTTGAGATTTAAAGTCTAAATGTTTACTAGCATGTAGCAACAAAATCTCACAAAACCTCAAATGATCATTTGTTAGCATTAAGATGAAAACCTTCCCAACAAGGATCAGACACTCACTATTCCAGGGCTTTGCAATGACAGAATAAAAGATGGCTTCTGCATTCAAGCACTTAACAACTAATGGTAAAATCTGAAACACTGACATACTTCGACTCCTGCTCATGAAAAAATTATACTTGAAGGGGAGAATAGTGTTCAGGAAGTTGTAATGATCCAAAGTTAGACCCAATTCTCTGGCAGTGAAAGGAAACATTCTTATGTTGACTCTTGAACTGGTCTAGACTACCTTTCAGAAGCAAAAAACAAATGCAGTGCCCAGGAAGAGAATTTTTATCCATTCTGCCTTCTGTAGTTATGCTCATTGGATTTGAAAGTCACATGGCTGAAGGCAGCACCAAGTGCAAAGGTCAGATTTCCAAGTGGATGATTAAGGAACACCATTAACAGATTAGCAAAACTCATGTTAGGCACTGAGAACACAAATCACCAAAATACCTTGGACTCACAAGATTCCTCATCAAGCTGTAACACTTTCATCAAAATGTCATCACATATAAACATGTTTGTGTCTTTCGTTTGCGTTTCTTTTCTGTATGTTAGAAACTACAAATCTTTTCTCCCTAGATACAATATAACAGAGAGTATTTGCAATACTCCTTTTTACCTTAATCCTATGAACACTAAGGCATGTGCATAATTTTATGCACAGGTGGTAACTCATTATTATTTATATAAGTTATTCACTGGAGTGCTTCCAAAACTAGAATCTCAGACTTCTAATTCTCAGCTTTTTTTTTACCCCTTCCTGGATAGAAGCAGTCTTGAATGCAGAAATCTCCTATAATGTATTCTGTTATAATTCAATTTGTTTTTACAGAAACTACCAACTATGTATGACAATTTCCTGCCTTGCATAGTATAGTTGAAAGATGTAAATATGACAAAGCTCTTATGATTTTTTTATTAACAGTAGTTTGTAACCAATTATGCCTATTACTACTAAAATTATATTTCCTACATTCCTGTTTGGATAAAGGCATGAGAAGCCTATTGCTAGGTATGGTAAGTAAAATAAAATAAAGCAAAGCAAAGAGAATTTATTTCAGCTTAGCATAAAATCACTATGGGATCTCCCTGTAACAACTTCTGCTAGGGAGAATTGCTGGAATTGAATTCTCAAGATATGAACAATTCTTCCCTTAATAAATTGGCCAAAACTTTGCACTGCAACTGTTTAACAAAAATTAAATATCATGTTTCATCCAGCTCTTGCCATGTTAAGCTCTTTCCTTCACAAACAAAAATAGACAAGTAAGCAGATTTGTAAAAGTCTTGCGTCTTTATAGTGTTTGCACAATATATGGAGGAACATGACAATCATCATTTTACTGTCTTTCAGCCTGAAGCAGAAATTACAGACTGATTCAAGTGGCACACGGGACTGAGAGTTGAAAAGAAAGCAAGAAACTTGCAGTTGATAAAGATTTTAGCACAGCAAATTGAAAAATTTAGTAAGAGGCAGAGTGAACTTCTGGCAAAATTGTATTTTATGCTACTCTGCATAAGCACACACAATAGAGGAAAAAATGATTAAAAAAAAATCTGGAAGTTTTCTCCAGATAATTCACAGAACAAAGAACAACCCTTTGGCCTGCAGAGGTATGATGTTAGCCAGATATCATTAGTGTGCAGAAGAATCAAGACCAGTTACAACACTTCTGTACACCGAAATACAAATTACTTATGTTAGGATGAAGGCACTAAACTGGAGCCAGACTGTCTGTCTGTGGAGTTCTGTACCAGACTGGTCCATCCATCGGAATGCCTTCTGGGAGACTAGGTAAAAATATCCTGGGAGGACCAATACTTAAATGTTTTGATCAAGAGGAGAGTAACTGGAATAAAGCCCCAAAAGCTTAGTGTCCAACAGTGGAAGAATCTATTTAATACTGTATTGGAATGTCATGTGTCAGCACACGTTCAAAATAATTTCATTTCTTGGGAAAAAAACCCAAAAACTTCAAACACCAAAGTGACTTTAATAAAACCTTAGAAAACAAAGAGATAAATAGACTGTCAGGTAGATTCATTGCAACAGGAATTTGCATGCATGAAGCCTTAAAAATAAACAAAAAAAACAAGCAAAATTTTAAGAAGTGATTTTCAATGGGTGGCTGTCCTGAACAGACTTAAAACAAAACTGACCTCAGGGAAAAAGTGGAAATGCTCAAGTTAAGTACCAATATTTTAGCTTAAAGAGACTTCTCTATATTATGTAGGCATCTCAGATTTAAGTTCAGCCCTCACTCTCTCATAGGGGACACTTGTCCCAGGAGAAATTCATATGGGTGGCAATGGAGGAACAGGAACATCTCTTCTTAATAACCATAGCTGGTGGCTGAGTTGATGAAGGAAAACTCACGTACTCCATAGGGAGTTTCTGTTCCACGCTCTCTAGAAGGCAGTAGGAAAATCAACTCAGAGGTCTCAGACAAGGAGGGAGTGAATGGAGAGGACAACTGGAGGTGATGAGAGATACACTATTAATACAGGTGGACAAGAGAATATTTATGAGTGAATTTGGGAATGTCATAATGGGTGTTAATGGTGACAAAGTTTCTCTGTTTAATGACCAGACAAGCAGGCAGTGAGCAGTAAAAAGCTTCTGAGCCCTTCCCAGAGAAGTGCACAAAGTAAATGAGGCTTCCCTGACAACTTTCTGTCATTTACAAGGTTATAAAAAATGGCAAAGTATGATCATCAAATGTGGATTTGTTTTGATTTTTGCACTTGGAAATCACATTCTCTGTCTTCTAAGCTCACAAAGGAATTTTATTCTTTTTTTAGAGTCACAGCATTTATCTGGGAATCCTTGCCCTCTGGATTGACCTGGGAGAAATGAATGAAATATAAGCGCTTGGAGCTAGACAACAGTCCAGCTTAATCATCCTTCAACCAGCAAGAATAACTGGAATGCAATGGAACAAAGAATACACACTGTTCACAGGGACTAAGAACGTACCTCATAAACTTTTAAGAGATGATGACATCTCCTAACACATGTCCTGTCACATCAACAAATGCTCACTTTAGAGCTCAGCATTGTAGAAAACCGTATCTGTCAACTGGTGCTCAGCTGCAAAAACCATCATCATCCACACAAGTCATAATGTAACAGCTCCAATGCCAACGTTCACAATTTGCTACTGCAGTAAATAATTAAAAATAGAAGCGTACTGGTTTCATGAAGTACAATGCAGATGAGCAAATAAGCTGAAAAGTGAGAGGTGATCTTACTGCTGCACAGCTTCCCTGAAACCTAACACAGGTGTACTGCAGTTTTTATACTCTATGTTAGTAGAATAACCAACATACCAAAAGCCACAGAGAAACAGGCATAGGTAGAAAACAGCAAGGCGTGGAATATTCTTCTGGGAAAGCTTTATATTTTAAATGCACAAGCAATACACTGGCCAAGTTCTGGCCAAATCTCTCCCAGTTCAGTTGGATTTAAAGATAAACTCTATTGGCATCCAGATAAGTAGCAGCAATTTGCCCCATTTTTAAAAGAGATACTTACAGCTGCATCCTTCAGCAAATCATTAATTCTGTTTTAACATGGTTATTATAAAATTTTGACATCAAAAAATTATCCTAGAAAATTCTGACATCAAATAATTATCGTACCATGCAAAGCACTGAACAAGTATATACCAAAGAAAGTGTCCAGTCTCAGCTTCATAGATCCCTAGGCATAAGTCAGAAATCTGCAGTTCTCTTGACAAATACACAACCTGAAACTGGCCTACTGGATCCAGGCCTTCCAAATAATCTCTGCCAACGAAAGCCCTCCTTGCCTAAGGAGATGCTGGTTTGACTTTCCTTTTTCTCTTATACTCCAACAACTTGTTAAACTTTAGAAATCTTTTGAAAGTGTTTATTTCCAGATACACCTGCAGCTCTCAAGCACTCCTGCACTCACATGTGGATCCCTGTGCCAGTCCATAATATGCTGCACCTCTTCTCACTGCATGTCTGTGCAGCCTGAACTGCAGCAGAATAGAGAGATTAAAAGACCAATTTCTGGTTTGTTTTTTTACCCGGTACTCAAAGAAACAGGAAAAAGCTGATGAAAACAAGGAATGAAAGTTTTCATGTCAATGAGTACATGGGAAAGAATTGAAGGTGAATATCCTTGCCTGTTTGTGTATTCCCACTAGCTCTAAGCTCAGCATGACACTCCTTCTAAGGATGAAGTGAGAACACTTGGTATAAGAAATTGCCTTCCCTTAAAGCAATTTTTGCTATAAAGACACAATATTGTCATGTAGAAAATTAAAAATGGGAGAAGGAGAAAATTCTGCTTGTCCTGCAAGTTTTTGGGTTTTTTTGATGTGGTTTCTTTTTTTTGTGAGTACCTTGATTATGTTATACAAAATGGGCTCATGAAATATATATGGAAGAACATGGTATTTGCAGCTGAGCATCTGTGTGATATTAGATGCCTTTACTTTTTAAAATTAGACAGCAAACCACCACAGTTAAATAATTTACTATCTCCACTATTTTACACTACCCTGTTTCTTTTTTCATTGTTAGTCAACAATTTTATACCATGTTTCCAGGACAAACAGCTCTCTCAAGAATTTTGAAAGACCTGTGTGCTAACAAGACTTCTGCTGACAACCTCACAATTCTTGGAGCATTTACTCTCCTAGCAACCCAATTCTCATAACAATCCAATCTTCAGTCTGCATTAAGACCTTGTATACAGATGGAAATCATATGCAGAAAAGATAAGGATCATATGCGCTAAACATGTCATGTACCAGAGACTGAATGAAATCTATCTGTGGGATCTTTAATTTCTCCCGTTTTTGGGCACTTAAGCTGAGACACATGCCACCTTAAATTTAGGCAACACTGCAATGACATGCAAAAGCTAAAGCCTATCCATTATAAGCTCTTCCTGTATTCCGTTTCCTACTGCTCTAGCGTCCTTGCAGTCAACAATATTTATATTGGACTTTCACTGGTAATAACTCATCACAAAAGTTCTATGTAAATATGGCAATGGCAATCACTGCAAGAAGGAAA
>VXBB01025229.1:173636-227366 GCA_013399915.1 Illadopsis cleaveri | reverse complement strand
AAAAAGACAAAAAAAAAAAAAAAAAAAAAAAAGACGGAAAAAAGAAAAAGAGAATTTTACTTAAGAATTCTGCAATTCCGCACCTTTTGCCTCATTGTCATCCGTGACATTTGTTTACTGATGTTGATCTCAGCAGTGTAACTACATTAATTTCACTAACCCTTGAGACACTTTTGGTTTATATAAGACTGTATCTATTGTCAGTACTACTGTCTGTTAATATGCCATTACTAATATACTAAGAGGAATTACATTCCTGTTGCTGTTTCCAAAACAGTTTTTAAAGTTATCCACAGATGTTTTGTAAGCTACAAAATGTGCTCTGATTTTTAAAACTATGTGCTACAGTTGATTTAGGAACATCCAAAGGGCACAAACAAAAAAAGAACGAAAGGAATAACTTTATCACTGTGACAATTCAGCAAGTCCTGTTGGGTGACCAGAGTAGTCTATGGGCTACTCTCAAAGTGATACAAAAGCTCATATTCAGCTAGGTTTCTCTCTTGTTTTGATAACTATTAGTTGGAAATGGTTCTGACAAAGCCACTGTTGCTACAATGTCTGAAAAACAGCAGTAGAGGAGTTTTTGACAGAGTACTGGAAAGTGCACAGGTCTGGCACTGTGAAGCTGCAAAGCAAGGAAGGCTGTTTTTACAAGACACGAGTACCTAATCCTTATCTTAGCATTCCAGAAATTCAGATTTTGCACTTGGCCCGTGACCTTTCTTGTTACCTTTCTTTTTTAATAACCGCAAAAGGTCGATTGCATGGAAGACTGGCCCATCTCTGGTTATAATCCACAGGTTCTGGTTCAGGACATTTCTAACCCACTGGTAGGGGAGGGAGTTGTGAAAAGCATTACTGTAATGTACTGTTTCTCACATCTTTTTCTCAAGTATTTGATTCTGGCTGAAATAAAGATGCTGAAAACATGCTAAACAAGCCCCTTATCTGAGGCAATATGGACATGGTTATGTTCTTAAAAAGAAATACCTTTGCATTAATTTCACTTGTAGTGCACAGCACAGAGAAAACGATATATGTACATACTGACATCCCCTTTATCCATTTTCCTCCTGCCACATATTTGTTTTGATTTTTTGTTTTATCCAGGCCTTTAGCTCTATCTCTCCCATTATTCTGCTCCTGCTGCTACACACCAGACTCTTCTGACCTTGCCCAAGCAGCCATTCCCTCGACTGCCAGCACCAGGCCCAGACCTCCTGCTCCTGCAGTCTGCCACTGCCTCTCTTTGCATCCTGCTCTCCCACTCACTGCTCTGTGACCTGAACTACTTTTGGACTTACTGGAGGGGAGGGGTTGCTTAAAACTACTTGGGAGAGGGTTTCACTCCCTGACATTACTCACCTCAGAGTCAGCCAAGGGAATCAAATATTCAGTGAAAAAGGTGGGGAGTCAAAGAACATCTGCAGCTGGCATTGAAATAAGTCAGACTCTTACTCACCCTATTCATGAATTTCCTGGTAAATTCACCCACCAGCCCCGTTTCTTCCTTCTGCCTCTACTCTTCCAGATACTGTCAGTTATTTGCATTTGTGGACTTCATCTATTAGCTCCCTGCAGTGCCTCTTATAACGCACGTCAGGAACCTCATTCTTGTTCCTCTATAAATTCTCCTCTCATTTGCAGCATCTGCTTCAGCCCTGCCTCATGTATTGTACTTAGGGTCTGTGTCTCATTTCTCTCCTTGACTTCTTCACATTAACCCTCTGAAAATGGGGTTTACTGTACACTTTACCTCTAACTTCATCCATAAGAGCCATAAAAAACACAGGGGTGAAATAACATGTACAGAGTCAGGCCAGATAGCTGCAGTGAATTGACACAAAATTCACAGCTCACATACCTTGCCATACTTCTGTGCATACGATCCTGTAAGCAGTGAATGAAAAACTATGATTGTTTCATCCAAATCCCAAACAAATACACGCTGAAAACAGAATTGAGGAAAATGTTATTGAACAAGTAACATCACAGTCCCACCACCACACCACCCAGAGAGGCTAAAAGTCAACTGAGCCTTAAGAGTTTAACTGAGTACTTATTAACTGAGCAGGTTTTCTCTGAAAATCAGCAATAACAGTGTATCATGCGTGGTAAAAAGTCAAAAGGCAGTGACCTTTTAATTCTTCAACTGTTTCTTATTTGTTCTCTAAAAAGCTTTTCACAAAAGCTCTGTAATACAGATTTCAGAAATGTGATGGGAGATCAAACATAATTGTTAAGGACAAACAGTACTTTCTCTGCAAGTCTTACTGATTCAAGATTATTTTTATTTTTACTGTATAACTAATATCTTGGGTAAAAGTGCTATGTGCCACTGCCATACAGAATTTAAATAATACTGTAGGATAAAACTGATTATTTAAACTCAGTTTCATTCATTCAATTTCACTCATTTTGATTTTCATTGATAAAAATAATAATTAAAAAAAAACCACCAAAAACAAACCCACAAAAACCCCAAAAGAAACCCTGTAAGAACTTAGTTTCCACACTGGAAAAATTAAATGCTCTGAAAAACAAAAATAAATACATGTAATTAAGCTGAGCAATATATTTAAGATTTCCTATTCAAAAAACTGCAAGAAAATGTGACAATTTGGTGTGTAGATTTGTGGTTCTATTCCATGAGAAACTCCTAGATTTGTAATCTGAGAGCTAGAAAGCACAAAGCTGAAACACGCTTACCTTTCTGCCTAATTTTGTCATGCAGAACAGTAAAGTCTCGTTGTACATGTAGATTAAAACAGCTACTGCTCTCTGTTACATTCAGTTAGTGAGACTAAGGCCATGATGTCTTAAAATGCTTTAAGCTATTTTCACAGCTGCAGTGTTCAGAATTTACACTTCATCAGAAGAAACCTCCACATTAACATTCATCAATTACCACAGACATACCTCCAAGTCACTGTCTGGAGGGGGTGATGGATTATTCTTCCGCCCTCTACCCCGAGACTTTGACCCAGAACTCCTACATGTTCTCTCATCAAGATCTTTGATTGGCGTGGAGGGGCTCTGCACTGTGTCAAACTCCCCTGTAGAGTCAACCATTCATGTCAAAATTAGTGCTGGATTTTTAAATAATTAACTTTTTTTCCCTCAAAGTTCAACATGTCTGTATGCAAACTCAATGACAAGAGACATGTAAAAATGTTGTATAAAAAGAATGATAATGTGACTTGTCTTATGTAGATCAGCAGATGCCACACACACTTTTGACTTTACCAAAGAAACACTGTAAACCTTAGCAGAGTAAGACCAAAATTAAAACGACACATATACATGTGCATATACACAAATACACACGAGCCCAGGCAAAAACCAATATATACAAGAAAGGTGCATTTTAGAAGTCATACCAATGGCTTCTCAAAACATGAAGTGCCTTTTAATTAAAGTAGTTAATTTCCCATGTTTTCAGTTCAGCTAGACTTATTTCCAAGTCCTGCTTTACTTTTACCAGAACACACTTTGGCACTCATCCACGATCCAGAAAAGCCAGGCAGTTTCCAGCTTCATGTCCTCCTCACATGCCACCTGCTCTTTAGTAAAGTTCACTTTTTTCTTCACCATACCTCAGCCCATAAATTGTCAGAGGGAACTCATAATATTAAATACAATATTCCAGTTAGTACCTGAAAGAGGATGAAGTTGTACTTGCTGTGCTCTGATCATCTTTCTCTAAGTATGAGACATTGTGGGCTGCCACAGAGATGGGCTGGAAGGGCCTTTGATCTGGTATGGCATAGCTGGTCTTAATCACACTCAAGCACATCCCTGGCTTACCCATTTAATGAAGCTTAGCATCTTCAGCTTTCAAAACTTCTAGCAGTAAATGCAGTTTGGCAAGATTCCTGAGTGCTAAATGACAAAAAACCCTCCTTCACCATTTATCCTATTAATAATGATTTGATTTTTCTCCATTAAAGGAGGAAAGGGTACAGCTTTGATCTGACATCTAATACAGATTTTGATTCAAGAGAGTCCTTGAGCTGTCTGTAATTGAGCATTTCTAGGCCACGGGCAGTGTTTGTTAAAGTGCTCATGATGGCAAATATGCAGAATAAATTAACGCTTGGTACAAACATTTCCCAAAAGTCATCTTTGATGCATCTGATTTTGAGTTGGAATCTGATTTTTTTTTTTTTTTCATTTTTACTAAAGAGGATCACTGAGTGTCCAGCAGATGAAGGAGACTGATTTTTCTGCTCTGTTCTGAACTTGCAAGACCACATCTGGAAAAATGCACAGTTTTGGGTCCCCAAGTAGAAGAGAGATATTGTCAAAGTGGAGTTAGTTCAGGTGACAGTCACCACAACAGTTAAGGGGGCTGAGGATGGAGTAAAAGAGACTAAATGACTTTTCATAGAGTTATGCAGAGAAAGGACAAGACACACAAGCAGAAATCCCTACAGAATGGGGAGAGAGACAGTTCTTGTTGACTAATCATTTCAATTCCCAGCATGGTGTGGATGTCAGCAAGGTCACAGCAGGCAGTGAAGCAATCAATAAGGATCACATTATCTTGGCTCTTTCCCTATAAGAACAGCAAAATCTACTTGAGTAATTACAAATGTACAAGAAGCATCCAAATCAGAATCCTTGTGCAGCAAAAACCTACAATGTCTTTAAAATAAGTACTGAATGTGCAAGAGCTCTGTGCAAAAATAGTTTCTTGGACTTTTGTGATGAAATGGAAAAATTGTCCCAAACCAAACCCCCAGGAAAAAAAGGCAAAAACTAAGAAAGTGAAGATGAATGTTTACATTCTTACCACAAAAGTCTTCTTTTTTATAACACTTCAACACATTACAACAAAATCAAGACTCATTTCCACAGTAATGTATTAAAACATCTGTTCTCAATGACTATGTTTATTCTAATCTATCAAAAATAAAATATAAAAAACCCCTGTTCTAAATTTTCTCAGAAATTACCCAGCAACTGAAGTAAATAACTCCAATTTTCATTTAGCATTAGCCATTACCAGTTGCTCTAGGCTTCTGCTTGGGTCAATGCTGTACATAACTGCATAATTATCTATTAATCAGTACTGTAACTAATCGCTGTTCCTTGTAAAGTCTAGATATTTAAAGCCAACTTTATTTCATTATACTAATCTCTAAATCAGAATGAGCAGCTGTCTCTGACTTGAGTGCAAGGTATGCATCTATTTTAGAACGGCAGAAGTCAGCGGTGCTTGTTTTTTTAAACAACTGTAAGCTTAATTGCTTGATTTGCTTTTTACCAACAGTAGTCTAAAGGAGAAACTGCACTTTTCTTATCCTCTGTTTGCTTTAGAAATAAGATCAATGCTGACAAAATGAAAAATTATTAAAAATTCAGCCCTGTAACATAAAAGAATGTGAGAAATTCTAGTACCAGAGAGTATTGAAAACATTATCATCATGAAGAGCTCCTACTGCAGCTCATAATTGATAGAAATTTTTATTACAATGTTTGAAATTTTTTAGCTTTTTCAATATTCAACACATGCCTAATAAATATACCTCATAGCCTCTTCCCAGTGGGACTGTGAGCAGTGCCAGTGATCCAAGAAAACAGGAGGAAAATGTTAAAACCAGAATATGGAATGACCTCTTTATCACAGATGTTCTTACACATACTCATACACTTGGAATATGAAACTTTTCATGATTTTCATGCTGTGGAGACCTTGCAGCAGCTCCAGTTAGAGGACAGGGAATTACAGCACCAAGTTACAAAGGGAATTACAGCGCCACGTTATAAATGGAGGTGGTCTTTCATATCCAGAACATTGTTTCCTATCTCTAGTTTGATGATGTGAACACCCCTCCTCCTTGTTAAAACACAGTTCTACGACTTAAGAAGGGAGAAAACAGTTTGTGCAGTCTGAATACAAACCTAATGAATTTGTGGGTACCAAATTAAGCTTTGCTGCATCCCAGTAATGGAATGGGAGCTAAAATCTCATAGTGTTTTACCTCCCCTAGCCCTGGATATATGATAGCAAGGTGCCTTCACATGAAGCTTTTATCCAGGCCTATATTCTCTGCTAGAGTTTTATCTGCCCTAGATGAAATGTACTCATATATTCATCAAATATACTCCAGTGTACTTATCTCCTGAGACCTCACCTCCCAGTCTGTCTGAGTTATCCCATTTGAGGTGAAGTGCCCTAGGAGACACCTATTTATCTCACAAATACTCTGTGGTAATGAGTGCATTTTGAAAAATCTTAATATAAGGCTGGCTCAATGCATGCTCAGAAGAGAAGCCCCTGGTTTAAGGAGCTGAGCATTACACAGATGTGGAATGGATGATACTGTCCTTACAGACTGACTTTTGTTACATACCCTTACCAGACAGAGCAGCCAGAAGACAGCCTCAACATTACAAGCCTGCTTTTTTTTCTGACTTGTAATGTGTTATTGCTTGTCATGAAGAGCAAAAAGAGTAAAGTCTATTCCAATTTTCATCTCATTTTCTTTACACAGTCAATAAATAAAATTTACTTTATTAACTCTTGATCTGATGGGGCTTTCTGATGCAAATGAAAAATCCTGTATGTGCAGATAGTACTAGAGGCTTTGATTAGATATTTGAATTGACAGCTAGTAGAGATTCCAGAAGAATGAAGTGCCTTGCTGTGTTCAGTCTTAGGTTTTTGCTGGAGTAAGTCTTAAGGACTTGTCTGACAGCAAGAGAACACAGTGAGTGCAAAAGAACTGCAGTGTGATCTATGACATCTGAAATTATCTGCAAGACACTGCCCCTTACCAATGGAAATTTATTTTTACTGTGACACAGAAGGGCACAGGCATGTCATGCATTCACAAAGTGGGCGTTTCACTCTCAGCAGAGGGTCGCATGACCACTGCAACGCTTCACAGAAATAAGGAGCAGATGGGGGGGGATTTGTTAAACTCAGGTGCACAACCTACTTAAAAAGAGAGTAAGTTCATATGCCTAAACAATCCACAACCAAGAAAAATCTTTACTGTGTCACAGATGCGAAGCCTTCAATACTTTTTCAACATGTTCAAACTATTTAAGATTCCTTTTTTTTTGCCAATTCTATTCAATACTAATGGTACTTGTAATAATACATTATACTTTTATACAGCATTTCTAGGAAACAGATACCTAGGGGAGAAACAACATGAGAAACTGTCTGATTTTTTCAAATAAATATATGAAGGAATAATAAAGCAGCAAATAAAACTACACAGGACATACACAGTTATCAAAACATAACTTGTAACTTGTGAGTACACGTCATACTCTTTTAAAAATTCTTTACATATGATTTGTGTCTGTTATAGATACCCTCCACCTGTGGAAATTTCACTTGATTTCACATTACCTTTAGGTTTTTCCGAGATTTGCATTCTGAGACTACTGAACAACATTACACTTTTCATCAAAAATCAAGGGAATACGTATCTCCCCACTGCCATTCCATACCATATCCATATCCATACCATACCCCACCCCAAACATACAAACACATACACTGTTACACTTTAAAAATCAGCCTGAGGAAAACATCTGGGTAGGAAAAAAATCAATTAATTTAGTTTAAAATTCCAGTATTTTTAGCGAATGTAAGCAGTTTATATTATGTGTGGGTCCTTGCTTATACTTTTCTACACAGTGTAACTTTTCCTTTGTACAAATTGATTACAATAATACATTAGGCTTTCTACTGTATTTTTCAGTAAGGGGGTGCAGTTGTTAGGAAGATTTATGCAATAAGGTGATTTTGTGACCAAAGCAAAAATTCCTCCCCTATTAAGAGCCTAATCCAAAAGGCAGTTTGTTAGTCATTTTAGAAATACTCACAGTCTGTGGGCATGGCAGACACTGCCCATGCTGGCTGAGGGAAGCTGGTGTCCCTGAGTGAGACTGCTCTAAGAGTGCTGAAGAAAAATGAAGAATTGCCACTACCCTCCAGGGATGTCCTAAGAATACAAGTAGCAGCCTACTGTGCTGTGGTGGCTGTGCACAAGAGGGCAGGGCTGGGCAGGCAAAGGGAGCCTCCTTATGTCTCCTGATAATGCCCTCCTTGCAAATTCAACTACTTCAATACCTTTTTTTTATGGTGCTAATAACTAATTTCTCTATTCTTGGTTACTTAAATTACTGAATTAGTAAGCATGATTTGTACACATTTGAATAAAGCCCATGTGCTCTTGCCAGCATGGCTGGGGCACAATTAAATGACAAACGGTATCTTGTTTTAAATTATTTACAGCAATACTTCAGAATGTGTAGGTGGAAACAGCACTGTTCCACTGCCAGTGATACTGACAACCATTTCAGTCTGCAAGAAGTTTTCTTTAATTAGCAAAAAAAATGGACAGGTTTCCTAACTAAGCAATAAAAAAGTTTATTTTGGGTGGTTTACATGACAAAGTTTTCTGAAAGGCACAAACTTAAAATATCAATATCCATGCAAGCTGAATATGGAAATCTTGTCTTTATACAAACAGCGAATAAAATACAAAAATTGTTTTCACCTGAATGTAGATCTGTACCTGGTTGACTAGTCAAGCCAGGGAGAGAGTCCTGTAACTGGTAGGTTGATGATGATGAAGTGCCATCAGCCGTGTTGTTTGAGGTCATATATGCACCATATGTTGATGCTGAGTAATACTGTGCATACTGATTTTGGCCAAAAGCTGTGTATGACGGATAATCCTGAAACAGCAGATGCAGCACAGCACTCAATTCAGTACAGTAATGAGTGAAATTTTTCCATTAAATGTTTCTAAGTGTACAATCATATGACTTTTGCGAGTGTTTTGAAGGCTTGGTTTAGCTTTCTTTAAAAAGAAAATAATATTTAGTGGTTTTTAATTTAAAGATATTTACTAAAAGACTACAGGGAAGCTGCTGAAATATTTAAGTGCTAAAATATGCAACTAGGTTTCCAGTAAGATTTGGATAATTTTCCGCAGAAAATAGCATTGAACCACAGTGACTCTCATTCAACATAACAGATTTAAATTAAAATAACATGCTATCTCTGGAGTTATATAAGCCCTTTTGAAACTGGCAAATAATGGTAATATTCATACCTGTTGTGAGCTACTGAAGTTTGTAGAATTTGAAACAGAATTGTTTGAATAAATAGTGGACGATGGTGTGAAACTAGAACCTAAAATTAAGAAATACAATTAACTGTGAGAACTTGCCCATGAATCAAAATAAAATTCTAATTAGAATATTCCATGTTAAGATGAAGATGAATGAGAACAAAAAAACAACTCTTGTTTTCCATTAGAAGTGTAAAACATTGTAATGAAACTTTAAAATAAATTAAATGCTACTTCCACACATACAGGCATGCATTCCTCTTCACACCATCCAAGAAAGATATCAGCAGTAAGCCATCTCACCAATTTAAAAAGCATTTTTCAGTTTATTGCATTCTCACCTCTTCTCAAACACTGTTTTTCTCTTTTGCCTTCATTTCTAATACTTAAGTGTTACATTGTGAAACAAAAACCTTTTCAAAAGACTATATCTGGGTGTTTTTAATCAATCTGTAATGAGGCATGTCCTTGTTTTCAACATAAATCAGATGATTCATATTGCAATTTGTCATACGCAGAAGATTAACCATTGTATAAGAAGCTTAAAAATTATCCAAATAAAATAGGTTATCAATGACCAGAGGGTAATCAATGAATTATTAACTCAATAGTAAATGAAAGAATGAATATCAGTTAAGGAGAAATTCTAAAAAATTATGTTAATCCAAGAAGAAACAAGTATCAAATTATGTCATACTCAGGAACATAAAAAGAAGGAAAAGACACTTGTGTATATTAGTAAATATAACAAGTGCTTCCAGTCCTGCCACTAAAAAAATAAGTGGATTTCACTCCACTAAAAAATCCGAAAGCAGGTGCAAGTAGGGACTGCATTCCATGACCAGATCCAAACTAACAGATGATCAAAGTGAATACACATATGCCTACTATCATACTACTGGGAAGAAATACTTAGCTTTAGATTTTAGAGGTGGCTACTCACCTGGCATCTGGTAAGAGTAGGGTGTTTGGCCTGGCTGTGGGGTGGAAAACCCTGGGCTGTAACTGAGGCACCCGCTCTGCAGTGGAGACTGGGTTTGTGAGAGCCCACTTTCCGTCTTGATGCCTGGCAACATTACACCCAAATCTGTATAAGAAATTAATTTTCAACTGATTCTTTAAAATATTTTGTCGCAGTTGGGAAAACAAAAGAGAAAGCAAAAAGAAACAACATTCCAGTTGGCATTGCTTTCAGTTCTACGTAAAGTGAAGTAATAAGTGGTGAAATACCGTAAGTGGGTAGGCTGTAGGGCTGTCCTGTCTGTGAATAGGCTGTGTAGACCGCAGGCTGCTGCATTCCCGAATACTGGGTTTGTCCCGCATAGGCAGACATGGTTTGAGCTGCTGGTGTAGAAAGAATGTGCGGATAGGGCCTAAATATCAGGAAAAATAGCATTACTGTGGCAACAAATACTTTGTGTGTTGATTCAAGCAATAAAGTAAAGAAAAAAAGTTTAAAGATGTCCAAAGGCAGTTCATTATTCTGCCAACTGCTCCTCTTCTGGGATTTATTCCATCCCCCACTGAAATAAGCTGAAAGACAGTCTGTCCCACATTCCCCAAGGCACACTGAATATTTTACGCTGTCCCATCACTACAGTTTAATTCTTAACCTACTGTGTCCACTTTTAGGTGGGCTGTGCCACCACTGCATGTCTTTATATGGATTTAACCTCCTTCAGCTGAGATCAGAATGCTTCAATTAGAAAAGCCTCCACATTTTTTTAATCCAGTGGAGGGAAACTTGGACTAGAAGAATAGAGGAAACACAAGAGATGAATGTTGAAGCTAGTACATTATGTCATCTGTGTAGGTTCTGCTTCAACAGACGTGTAGCCTCTAGCTTCAATGGGAGATGGATCCTACCCATTGAGAGCAGCATAAAAAATACTGAGAGCAATACTTTGGTAACCAGATGGGCTTTAAATGTTCGGAAAATATGGGCTAGGAAAATAGAATGGAAATAAAAATGGTCTTTTATTTGTGAATACTGAGGTTTTATAGAGAGATTGAATAAAATCTAGTTCAAATTTTTTGCCCTCCAGAGTTGCAAAAATATACAGAGAAACATTTTTCTTGGATTGTTTTGTAAGTCAAATAAGACTTTATGGACCAAGAGTTGAATAAACACTCTGCAGAATTACGCTAACTGAAACCTGGCCATTAAAAGCCATGACTAAATTTCAGATTACAATTTTTAATTTTTTTTCTTTCTAATTAATTCAGTACAGTTGGCATTTACTATCAGAAAAAGATTACTCATTAATTTAGATGCCAAAAAATTGTAACAGTAGATTAAAAATTCTATTAAACCTTGTAATGTATTTGGCCAAAAGTATCTAATATAGTTTTCCAAAATCTGTTTTAAGTGCTCTTACTTCAGGCACCTACTTTCTGTATTAATAAATTTTGGCTACCATCATATGAATGCAAATTTGTTAAAAAAAACAAACAAAAAAACCTGGCCCTTGAATCTTTGGATTCAATGTTTTCTCTGTACCAAAGTCACACTGACAGTTGTATCAAATTCATGGAAACAAAGAGATGGCATACTGGAGTCAAGAACCCTTATGCACAACACTGATCACAGGACAAGCAAACTAATATACTGCCAACTGCAGCAGTTTCATACATCATCTTTGGTGTTTCTTCCTAAATTTCCCACTCCTTGATTTGTGTGATTATTCAAGAGTCATTTCCCCCCCCACAAAAAAAACCAAAAGCGTGAAGAAATTTTCTATTTCTAACAACATCCATTGGCTTAAAAATAATAAGATTAAAAGCTAATCCAATTTATTTGATTTTTAAATCTTATGATATTGGAGAGCAACAAGGAAAGGGTGGTTCATGATTGTGGAATGTTTGGAAGCATTTGGCAATGCTGGCCATGGAAGGGTCAGGGACAGGGTTACCCCACCCAGTACGCAACTTGTGCATGCAATTGTGATTTCTATATATAAACTGACTTCTTCAAAATATATCTCTACATATTCCCTGCACGTGCTGTTAATATGCTGATGTCTGAGAATGAAATAGTCTGGTTATTTTACTTCTGTTGTGTGCTGATATTCAAGGGTATTTCTTGTGCATCAATACTGCACAAAGCAGGATCTTACTCTGTAGACACACGAGGAAAAAACAAGTTGGAAAGGGAGCCAGTACCGGAGTCAGTACCGTGGCTTAAAAATTTTCCTTTTTCTCTATTTCTCCTGCTGAACACTTGTTTGCAACAAACCACAAAACTGCCCAGAGC
Organism: Illadopsis cleaveri; assembly: GCA_013399915.1. NCBI lineage: Eukaryota > Metazoa > Chordata > Aves > Passeriformes > Timaliidae > Illadopsis > Illadopsis cleaveri. The sequence continues at coordinate 215,006 of VXBB01025229.1, read as the reverse complement.
CAAGGTCTATAAAAGACTAGAAGAGGTGCAGACACTAACTTGGAGGGATATATCTGTGGAGAGTACTGGTGCGCTGATCTGGGACTGTAGCCACTACTTGTTATTACTGCAAAACAGAAAACAAAGTTAGAAACACCATGAGACCTACACAGCCACACAGTGTGAACTAAAGCAGCAACATTAACAGAGAAGCCTATTGAAATAAACAGCCTTTCAAGGAAGCAGATGTCACCAGAACTGCAACATCTTAAAAAAATATTAAAAACTCCCAAATCTTTCACTGTTGTGCAGAACTCTTCAGTTAGCATGGGTGTGTCACTCTTTCTCAACTTGACTAACACATTTCTGAGTATACTGCAGAGGCATGTATTTTATACATCACCTGTGATCCACATACTGTTGATCTTTCAAATCTGCAAGTTGTATTAAAAGGGGTAGTTAAAAAGAATCTTGTGATTTAACCTATTTCATGGGATTGAAATAATGTACACATACCTTTATAGTCTCACATTAACAAGAAGTTAAATTTTAATACTGGATAGGAAAAGCATGTTTTATATGGTTGTGACTAATTTTAGTTAGGTTAGGTGATGGAAGATACTAGATTGAGCACTAGAAAGCAACTACCACACTTTATCAACTGGCCAGTTAGAATATAACCCCTAACAACAGCATTTTTATTTTAAAGTATGCATAAACAGTCCTGCTCAGTAGCCATCCAAATAGTGTGTATCTATATTATTCACAGCTGCATTCTTCCAAGAAAGCTAACAGAACAATAGTCATAACCCATTAAAATTTCATCCAGAAGCAGTGCTCACATTGGATTAATTCCAAGTGTTTGGAAGTTTCCCTTTCCTTTAGCCATCTGTCTTGACTAAGACAGATGTATTCCAAATATATGTACTCTAAAGTGTTGAACCAATCCCTTCAGAGCAAATCCATACTGGGCAAACATACAGAGTGTCTTTATTAGGCCATCTGCTGTTCATTCACTTTTCAAAAGATTAAAGTAGTACACAATGAAGCACTGGAATTTCTTTAGTCTAATCAATCATAGTTGTACTTCAAAGTGTACCCTCTTCCTGAGTTATTCATAACGGTAGTAGAAATGAACATTCAGAATTTTATAAGTGACAAATAGGTTTAGGTTCCCAACTATTTTATGAAACGTGATACATTTCTACATCCAGCCCTAATTAACGTCTCTCAGATCTACTGCTTTGAACATACACAGGACTTCATATTTTTAAAGATAGTTTAAATGCATTTAGAATGTGTAGGACTTAAAGGAAAATAGAGTAGAAAAAACCAATTAACTTATTTTTAAAATGTCCAGTTAAGTACGGCTTGAAAGTAAAGAAGAATTGGATAATAACTTTTAAAACATGTGCTATTAGATTTCATAAAAGAGTTGCTGTTTGAAAAGATATTGAGGGTTTGCCTGTGATGGAAATCTGCTAAATTTCATTTTGTGTGGATATTTTTTGAGGGTTTTTTTGAGAATGCCTTTCCATGGTTTAGGCTCAACCCACAGAGCAATCCACTACATGTGCAGGTAGCTATTTCCAAAGTCAGACAAACCTGTAGCTGTTTCTATCAACCTAACTGGTTCATAGAATTCTAAAGAATGCTCTTGGTTATTTAAGGCTTGATGAGTAATTAGTCTTCCCTGTTGTAGCTCTGTGACCTTTCTAAAGACAAGCAACAGCAGCAGAGTGACCTTGGTGGATCTCAGGGCAAGAAACTATTGTGATCCATTATCGGCTTATCGGATCATTTTTGCCATACTGCTTCACTTTTTGTCTCATCATTTGCTGGATGAGAGCTCAATCAATTAATCAGTTTGGTTAAAGCACATTCACCATGCCACTCCACCTTACGTAAACTACAAAAAAATTAATTACTATTCATTCAAATCACTGGAGCTATCAAAACATAATACTTTTCAGCAAAAACTGTTCTGCCTGCCTTTTCATTTCTTTCTGCATATACCTTATTTTTAAAATTCAGACAAGAAAATAAAATACTTTTGGAATGTGTCTGGTATTAAATTTCCTTGTTTTTATCCCCAGTTTTCCCTGATGATACTACCAGTTGTAAGGAAGAGAAAGAGTCAAGACTAAAAAATCTGTTCTTTTCACTGTTTCTCTGTAGCTTGTCCCTTACAATTTGTCCACTATATTTCAGACTTCGAGATGTTTGAGAAACAGAGTGTAAGTCCTATCATAAGAGAACATTATGACTGAGTGGAGCCTGTGGACCACACCTGGATCTATCTCACAGATGAAACTGCTAATTCTAAGGGTTATCAAACTTTTAACAGCTTTGGCTGCTGGACAGCCTCCTAATGTTTCCCTCTCTGAGGACTGCTGGCAGTGGAGGAGATGGTGGAGGCAGGATGCTGTGGGGTTTGTGGCACTTTATATAGGCATTATATGAACAGGGCTAAATGCTCTTTTGTGTTGCTTATGTTAAAAAAACCCCCAAAACTGTTTATTCTCTGAAAAACTCAAATATTCCTAAGACTTCAGTACTTGAAATTACCAGAGGAATTCCCTTCAGGGCAGGTATAAGACAGTTCCCATTAGTGTTGTTTCACAGAAGAGGCAAGCTGACAGCCAGCTCTTAGGAGTTACAGTCTTAGTTCAACTGACCAAGGTGGTTGTGGAGGATTTAAATGACCATTAATTGTTTTAATAGCATGTGTTGGGTTCAATATATTAATATGGGCTGGAGTTTTGTATTTTTTTCCTTATACATCTGGAAAATTCTGTGCAAAAAGGTTAGGTTAAAAGGATCTCATTTAAGTAAGATCACAATCTCTATGCACAAGGGAACCAGCCATAGGTTTAACAGCAGTTACATATCCTGATTTCACCTTTATAGCCTTCAGAAATTATTTTCTGTATCTACAAACTGTATTCTATATCATGTGTGTAATAAATACTAAGGAAAAACAATGAGAACATCAAATAACTCTCTCTCCACTCCACTAAAATGATAAAATAGTTCTCAAATTAATCCACTATTGTAAGCAATATACATACAGTATTACAGTACAGCAGCTGCAACAAATTTATAGTGTATGAAAATCTCAGTTAAGGGCAGCGCACCTCTCCCAGGCCTGTGAATGCCCACCCCAGTGGGAGTATGCTGCAGAATCACAGAGCTGCAAACTGAGGACACTAATTACCACCTGTGCCTCTTTGAAGAGGAGGAGGAGGACGGGGGGTGCACAACGTGACTCCTCACCTGGCTAACCCGTGCCCAGACGCACAGGTTCTCCCGGGGCAGCTCTGCAGCACAACCATGAGCATGAGCTGCAACTCATGGGCTGCAGCTCTGAACAGGACCTTGCCAATCCCAGTAGCCAGGGCAAGGCCATCAGGGGAACTGCCACTCTAAATTCAAGAGATCTACGTGCTTTATCTTTTCAGCTTTTCAATCAACAGTTCACAGAATCACCATCTTCTGTGAAGTCTAATCTGTCTCTCCTGCCCCATACCTCACACAATCTGTTTGACCATCACTTACGGCTGGTCATTAGGGACAGAGATTACTACTTTACACCCTACAGGGCTTGTTGAGCCTTCTGCTCAGTTCTGGGACAGGTCACGTGTTTTGACTGCCCTTGGAGCAGGGAAATCAATTTTAATGGGTAGAGTGTTTGAAGGAGAGGATTTCTGCAAGGCAGACTCCCAAATGCATCTCAGCACCAGGAGTTCTCTTTTCACCCATGTCTCATTTCATAAAATTCGGAGAAGTGCTGGCATCATGACTTTGCCATAGTTGGGAGTAACACACGTATGTCCCTCATTTTCAGGAAAAAACAAACTTTTCACTGTTGGGCTTTGTTTTGCATTTTTTTCAGTCGCAGGTGGCTCACTTGAAACAATATCTGTCTAGTACTCAGCATTTACTGTTTTTGGCAACTCACTGAACTTCCCAACTAACCAGTTAGGCTAAAAAATCAGAGAAATTCTGATTTTGCTGAGTTTTTACTGCTCTTTAGATTCTCTCCCATAAAATAAGAGCAAAAAAATTGTCTGATTTGGGAGTACAAATAAAAGGCAAGCGCAAAAGTAACACATTCAATTTTTACGAAAGGCTCAGTACGTTATCAGGGCAGCGCTGCATCTCGCTCTGATGATGAAGACTGCATGTCACCCAGATAGGCAGACTATCGATTTCCCACTGAGAATGACTGTACTCATTTAATGCTTGAATTTGTGCACTGAACAGAGAATCAGGTTCATGTTTCTTTTGAGTACGCAGGTGGCTAACAGGCAAAAAAGGACTGTGCAAGGCTCAAATTCCTGCTGCTTTTTTTTTTTTTTTTTTTTTTTTTTTTTTTTTTTTTTTTTTTTTTTTTTTTTTTTTAAGGCACCAACTTTCCAAACATCCAAAGGGTAGAGATCGCAAGACTTCTTTTGAAGTCAGTGAAATGACGGGTGAGTGGCACCTGGGGAAATCAAACTGTTACTTAGTTATCTAAACCTGAGCTGAAGGCTGCAATTCTTGGCACTCCAGTGTTGCATTAGCCATAGAATACAACTCAGCTGCCTTTAAATACATGGTAGAAGCTGATAAAACTTCACCAACAATAAAAAAATCATATATAGAGTTGGATATTTTATGATTTGTAATCATTACTAATAAAATTTTAGCACTGAGTAAAAACTGAGTGAAAAAGAAAACCTAAATTTTAGCCCAGACTATTTAATTTTATGGAATGTTTTAGCCTTTAACCTGAGGTTCCCCTCAGTATAATTATAATGGGGACAATGTTTTCATTTGCTAATCAGAAATAGTAAATGCTTTAAGTCTCACAAAATACCTTTTCTTCAGGCCTTAAATTAATTATAAATACTTTTCTGAATAATCGACTTTTGGGTTTAACTGATGGCTAAAATACAATTCCAAACCCCAATTAAAAAAAAATTAATTACACAGAAACATTGTGATTTACAGAATATTTTAAATAGGACTTGATTACCTAAGTCTACCAAAGTAATAGTAGCATCAGTGTGGAATGGTGATTCATGACTTTGGTGACGTTTCAGTTAGGACATTACTGAACTGGTATTTCCAGATGCAAAACTTATTCTCCCTTCTCTCCTTTTTAATATTATTATTAAAAGGATTCAACTTAATGACTAGAAGGCTGATTATCTGTACTTTTCCACAGCTCATCACATTTTAATAATTTATAGGGATCTACTTAAACCTCTGTTTGTTTGAATTTTTTTGAGAAGTAATTGAAGCCTATGATTATTTAAAGTAAAACTATTTTCTTGGAAAGAAAGTAGCTCATCTCAGTGGAAAGAGACTAATACGGCAATCTGGTCAGTGTTTAAACTAACCCACTGTTAATAGGAGTAAAAGGATTAGCACTGAAGTATAAACCTTAAGATTTAAAGATTTTAAACCTTTAAGATTTAAAACTGTTCAAATTAGCATGGCTGATGCAAATACAATCCCATTTTCTTTCTAATATCATACAAGACTAATGCTGAGAAAAAAGTTCTACAGTACGATAATAACAGCATTATTTTGAGACTTTTGCAAACAGCAGTGGTCTTAGGCATCATTATTAGGCATTCTTTAAGATCACATCTCATGTAAATTGCTGAGTTGCATTTACAAAAATAAAAAGGCTATTATTATTTCTATTATTATTATTATGTATAAGATACTATAATATTTTATAGCAGCTTTGTAAAGATTGCTTCCATGCAAATGTTCATTAGTGAGGGTTATTAAATGCTGCATTAATGTGCATCTAACAAAACGTCATTTTATTATGGCTTTACCTGACCCAGTAAAAGTGTCAAGCGATGCATCTCCAGTTGTTGTTGCTGTTTCACTGTTGTTCATGGGTTCTGTTTTGACTGCAAGAAGAGACACTACATAGAAGAATAAGCAGACATGAGATTTTACTTCTAGATTTGTACTGCAGTCCCCATGCCAGTCTCACTAGTGGTAGCCCATGTCAAACAAGCACACGTGCAACAGCTTCAGCTTCACTCCAGCACCACACTGGGACAATCGACAGGAATCTGACAGGAATGCCCATTTATCCACACAGCTCTGCATCTGTGTGTTCATCCAGCTATCAGTTTTAGCAACTGGAATATCTTCTGGGGAGATTTCAACCTAAATCTAATTGATTCTAACAAATCCCTAAGAGTAGCACAGAGGAGGGAAACATTAGCTGTCAAGGGATGTAGCCCATAACAAAAACAGTTTTGCCTGACAAATGAACCAATTACAGTATGGTTTCATGCTAATACAGAAGCAAATCACTTTCACAGTACCAACATGTTGCCTTTCCCTTTCCCCTTTTACAAAGTCTGTGGGGGCCTTTTTGAGCTAGGTCACCAGCAAGCAATTTTCCATAGCTGAAGAGAGAAGTTTGAAAGAAAAAAAAGCCAAAGAACTAGAGAAAGACACAAATGACAGCCAGGACAAGTCAGCTTCTTACTCAGAGGTTACCAAACTGTTTGGTCTACTCTGAATTCAAATTTATTTCTTAGGGATCATCATGCAGCCTTACCATCCAAGCTGTAAGTGAAAACACAAAAAGCACCACAGAAGCAATACAGATTTTGTTATTTAACGTTACCTGGACAGAATATTTGGCATGGACTTCTGTAATGGAATTTGGGAACCACTCATCCAACTGATGTGGTGAGAAACAGCAGCAGAGAATACACTGCAGCTCCTATCAGCTGTCTGACTGGCAAATGTGGAAGCCACAACGTATTAATGCAATTTCTTCATGAAGATCAGTTAGGGTTGGGGATGAACATTCATCACATGCTTATGGATATCACAGGTTGGTTCCCAGAGGCACAGAGTGAAGAGGCAATGAAGACCTGCACAAGCAACTACCAACAGCTGCATGCCAGGTATCCAAATTCCGAGGGAATTGTGGGATTTGTGAAGAAGCCTTTTTGCTGTGACAGCCAGCCTGGCAGAGGCCCCCAGCAGGTCTAACATAGGCCAAGGAAAGGCGTTCTCTGCCAGCTGGTTACCTGACGCCTCTGAGAGGCCTCAGCTAAGCTGTCCAAAGCTCTCATCTGTCAACATCTCTGCGTCCACGTTTGACTGTGCTGGCAACAGTATGGGAAAGGGGGGAATTTCATGTTCTGAGCTGGCAATGTATTTAAAAACTGTGGCTCAGATTCAAGTCACCTAAATCAAGTGTATAAAAGGTGCCTACTAGTCTCCCTTTATGTTTAGCTGAGAGGTACTTCCAGAGGTTGATTCAGTCCAAATGTGGCCTGAGCTGCCCCCAAGTTCACTATCCCTCACACAGTCTGCAGTGGAAAAGGCAGCGCGTGAGCCTAATAAAGGATTTAGCTTCCTCATGGGAAAAATGTCCAGAACAACACCTACAGACCCACTACAGAATCACAGAATGTGTAGGTTGGAAGAGACATTTAAGATCATCTAGTCCAACCCAGCCCTAACACCTCAACTAAACCATGGCACTGAGTGCCACATCCATTGTTTTCAACATGTCCAGGGATGGTGACTCCACCACCTTCCTGGACAGATAATTCCAGTACTTTATCACTCTTTCAGTCTAAATTTCCCTTGGCACAGCTTAAGACTGTGTCCTATAGCTGTAGGAAAACAGTGAGGCTAATCCTGCTTAATATGCCTAATCCTGTCATCAGTCAAATTTTGTGTGGTGTCACTTCAGACTTGTACATTTCAGGAAAATTGTCCCCAAGTTTCACACACAGATTTCACACAGAGTCACTAGGTTGGAAGAGACCTCCAAGATCATCATGTCTAACCTATGTCCTAACACCTCAACTAGACTACAGCACCAAGTGCCACATCCAGGGATGGTGACTCCACCACCTCCCGGGCCGACAATTTCAGTACTTTATTATTCTTTCAATGAAAAACATTTTCCTAATACCCAACCTATAATTCCCCTGATGCAGCCAAGCAATAGCAATAGCATTCTGCTAGTCTTGCCTGGGTCTGTGAGCACTGTGAGTTGTTCATTAGAAATTCCACATCTACCAGTAAAGCTGCCTGTGGCAAGTTCTTTTGAGTTACCTCTCCTGCAAAATCACATCCCATTTCCAGTCACACTGCCTAATTGATCTTAATTCAGGAAGTCACATGGGATGCTGCTGATGTCTACAAGTGACCCACACTGAAATCAGAGGGACACCTGTTTGGATCAAGCAGGATAAATTGGGATGCATTTGTCACTGTGACTGGTAGACTGCCCTGCAGCATTACCTGTGCACCAGTGCCAAACAGACCAACAAAACCTTCTGGTTTCATTCATACAGTTGTATTTTTCCATTTACTGTCTGAGAGTAACAAATTTTTGAATGTGTGTCTTTTGAATGTAAACTTCTTTTCATTATTGTTTCTTTTTCATAAAGCTGCCGTGTCCAAATAGTCTCCCTGCAAGCAGCAGGATATTAATTCAATATTAGGGAAGAATTTTAGCCACATTTTTTCAAGCTGTTGTGTACTCCTCATTTCACTAGCTTTTATCTTGTCATTAAAAAAAAAAAGCTGTGACAAAACCAACCCAAAATGAAAAAAAACATTTCTTAAGAATAATAGAGTAATCAGTCATTTGCATTTCTATAATTATTTGAGAAGGATGTGATTTTATTTTCATCATATCAATAAAACACATACCAAGAAAAAGTTCAAGGGTCACTTGAACCCTTGAAATGATGGCCTCTACAAAACCTCTCAGTCGTGGAACATGTATTGTTGCCTGAAGTATCAAAAGTATCTAAATGAATTTATTTGCTGATTTCTACATACGGATGCCTCTATGTACTTCTGCAAAGTCTGGGCATCTACCCACACGAAAATAAGTACTTTTTAGTACCTTTATCTCTTTCTGTTCAAGAAGATATTTCACTACTGACCATAGTGAGGTACAGATGTTCAGTACTGCATCCAAGAAGACAGTATGTGTTTAAATGTTATTTTTAACAAAAACTTCAGTCATGAATTGAAATATTTACTTTAGAATTGTGTCTAGCTCTGGTTAATGCCAGCTACACTGCACTGCCATCAGCACGAATAGACACCATCTTTTTTCTTTCCCTGTCAAGCAAATAATCTAAAACAAAAGAAACTCTCTCCTGTACTTACCTTGAGGAAAAACATTATATTGGCACTGAGTTTTGTTGGAAAATACCTACAGAAAGTGTTCTTATATGTGTTTGATTTTAAACAGTTCTACTTTTTTGCATTCAAATTTTATGACAGTAAGGAATTCATCAAGGTCCTTCCTCAGTGTAGCTAGAGATTTTGACTATGACCCATTTTTCTTTATGTTGTATGTCATTAAGCAAAGAGAGGAAAAAGCACAAAGCTAACTTCTAACAAAATATTCTAACATCAGTTCAAGAGAACTATTTTTTTTTGTTTGCTTAACATATTGAAAGAGTGAAAATAAAATGAAAAGCAACCTCTAACTGGAAATGCCTTTGAGTGCTGCTAGCAGTGAAGACTGCCTGTGTTCTGCTCTCAGCAGGGATAGAGCAAGCAGCTATGTGCTGCTTAGTTGCCAGCTGGGCTTAGACCATGACAACACAGTGACAGAGTAGAGCTACCAACATCATCACGTGTTGGGGCATGTGATGTACAAGGACACACAAGAAGCTGAGCTTGTTCTGTCCTAGGAAGAGGAGGCTGAGGGGAGAGCTAATTGCTGCCTGCAGCTATCTAACGGGAAGGTGCAAAGTTGACAAAGAACAGAGGCACACTCACCTCAAAAGGTGCCCTGGGAAACAAACATGTGGGAACAGATACCAGCTGCACTAAGGGAAAAATCCAAGTAGATATAGGAGGAAAATTCAATGCTGCCTTGAGCAACACAATCTAACAGCGAAGTTGGCTCTGTTCTGAGCAGTGCTTGGCCCAAATGACCTCCAGGGATCTCATCCAAACTTCATTATTTGAAGGCTAACTCAGAATACAGCTCCCAACAAGCAACAGCTTCTACAATATACCTTGGTGAAAGGACTTAGCAGATCAAAATAACTGCTACTCTGTTGACCCTTTTTTTATTTTCTCTGAAGCATTCCTCTGTGTTAAGGACTGAAAATGAACGCAGAGTTTTAGAGGCAAGAGGTGCTACTACTATGCATGAAGGAGGACAAGCAAGTGCAACAGAAGTTACAGCAAACAAATCTGATTTTAAAAGCGCACGTAAAACAATAAACTACACAGCTTGTCATAGGAATGATTTTCCTCTTTCTTTTAGCAAACCTTACGAGATTTCCTGGAAATATACTCAACGAGAAGGACAATTCTAAACATTCTACTGCCTACGGGAAATCAGATTTAATGCAAGTAACATATTGTATTTCCTCACTTCTAATAATTAGTACTTAAATTGTTCCCTTCCATATTTACCTGAACAAGCTGAACAGTTAGATGAGGTGACAGACCAAGTCATCTCAGTCTTCCTTAAACTTAAAATCTTGTAATTGAGCAGGAGCATTCACATGGAACAACTTATTCTAGTGCAAATGATCTTTTGTGCTCAAGTCAACTTTTTTTTTGTAAATTTTCTTTGCATATTTGTTTTACAAATGGCAAGCTAATTTTGAGGGAATTTTTAAAAGGGTAAGTTTTCGAAATCTTCCTAACTTTAGTGCAAACCTGCACAACTTAAACACCTTTGCAATGACTTGCAGAGAAACATGATACAAGTTTACACCTATGATTAATCCCATATGTCCTGCAACAATGTCACATATAGAGTTATTATTAATGCTTACAACTTATGACAATTAATAATACATGTCAGGAAACTCATAAATAAAAACAACAGCTTGGAAAATTTGGCGAAAATTTTGTAAAGTGGCAAGTTACATGTGGCAGCACATTAGACATAAGCTTTGATTAATAATGGAAATCTTAGTAGGAGTAAGAACAATACTTTCAACTTTGACTTGTGCTCAGGTAATCATGCAATGCTCTACTTAAAAACAAAAGAAAAGCAAATGGGCATTCTGTCAAAATTCCTTCGGTCTGATTTCCACCAATGCTGACTACTGGCAATTCCCAGCAATGCTGAACACCACGAGACAATCCCAGTCACTCAGAGCATGTAGACAGCTAAGCTAATTATAAGCAGGTTAAATTCTCCTTGCTCATCAAATGACTTTCAACGCGTTGTAAGATAACTACTTGCAGCAACTTCCTAACAGTTTTCTGGCTGTGGGAAAAGCCTTTGAGAAAGGGTAGGAAAAAATGCTCGGGGTGAGGGGGAACCCCATGAGAATCTTAAAACTGGACAAGAAAACACTGGAGCAAACGGAGAGGGATGTCACACAGCAGTCGCGGAGACACACCACACACGCATGCACTGTACCAGGGTCTCTCATACTTGTTGCAGAGGAGGGAGTACTGCAACTCAGCAACCAGTCTGCAGTATTTAACACAGTCATGTTGTCTCCTGAGAACAGCAATGGTACAACAGTTCATTCTCCTAATGTCTGCTCAGTGTAAATGAACAGTTTTCAAGGCAAATCAGTGTTTTGGCACTTTAAGTCAAGCCTTTTAACGGAACTGTATTGTTTTTATGGGTATTATTTTAACTGGTTTATTTATGCATATTGTATAATATAGAGGCATCCAGTTACTAGTGTTCTTTAATAGCATGCTTGAAGTTTTCTATTTTTGCTGGAATAAGGATTCTGTTTAAAAATATGGTTTAGTCCTTCTTTGCAGAGCTGTTACCCTCCCAGGCACATTCACTTTCTATTGACATTGACAGACTTTTATTTAAATAGCGTAAGTGAATAAAATGCTCTACCTTGTGGCCAGAAAGAAAAAAACAAAAAAAAAAATTCTTAGTACCAACTGTTAAAATAGACAGGAATGTATAAACTCTAAAAAAGAAACTCTAGTTTGACTCATATCCATGGTGTCACTTTCATGGACTGCACCTCAGAATGTGGCACCCTGCCTCCCACTGCTATGGCAGAATTGGTGATCTTAAAGCACTGGAATATCTGTGTTGTAGTTGCATGGCAGTGCTGTTCCTACAGTATCACCTACAGCAGCAATGACCAGCTACTGCTGAGGAAAATCTAACAATCTCCTTATTACACACTTTTATTAATTCCCAAGAAATGGAATTCATCAGAAAAAAAACCCCCTAAGTCTAATTTTGATGCACATCTCTTGATAATGATTTTAATTTAACATAAATGCATGTAACTCAGGATATAAGAGCAAATTTTTACTCATCAAGGAAGTATGACACAGAAAATACAATTTATTTTGTAAGTTACCAACAGGTATAAGCAAACATTTAACGCTGTGTTCAAATCAACTATTCAAAAAGTTTCCTTACTCCATCTTTGCACCTTGTTTCAGTTCTACCTCTTACTTCAGTTGGTGCAAGTCAAAGAAGTGATGTTGGAATTAGAAATTTACATTAGTATGATGCCGAATTTTTCATAATTCTTGCTGGATTTATAAATGGGCATATGGTAATTCTTGAAATTACAGTAAAAAATGCATATGACTAAAAAACTTTGTGTGCCAGCTGTGTCTTATACTTACCTCCTGTTCCATTTGTTGTGACTGATGTGCTACTGAGATTCGATTTATCCAGTTTGGAACTACCTGGTGCATCACTACTTCCAACAAGATTATGAGGACTGGCTAGATCCTGCATTTCCATAGACCTGTTAAAAACCAAGGTGACAGTATTAATGCACTGTGATACTATCTAAAATAATCTGTTTTTTCTAAAATAACTTTTATTTTTTTTAATATATGGAGAGTTTGCAATGCATCCAGATTAACAAATCAGTACAGGTTCCTTTGACAGTTTTGCTTTTTACCAAACCTAAGAAAGCAGGTAGCAGCACAATGCCACTATTTTCCACTTTTCCTTTAGGTATTATGAAGTGACACAGGCTTATGAAAGTGCCACTGAAACACATCACTGAGTTTGTGCATAAGGTAGTACACATATATGGAAGGACAGATGGAGAAATAAATGAACAAACTCAGGCATACAGGTGTTTCTTAGAAGAAAATAGAGAAATTAGGTGAAAAGTCAGGCATTACACAGAAAGGCGAAACAGGAACTTCTGCCTCTCATTATCTGTATTCCAACCACCAGCAGTTACTGCACCCACAGGAAATTATAGGAACAGACCATACAAGTGAATGAACAGAACTTTCATGTACATCTGGAAAATTCTTCACTCCTACAAATGTGTATATTCTTCTTGGATCACTTGATATTTGTCTACTTCTGCGTAATTTCTGGGAAGCTTGCAAAATTTCAAGTGGATTTAGACTGCAATGAATTCCAGCATCACAGTTACACCGGGGGCCTGCAGATGGCTTTCATGCAGTGACAACAGATCTGCCTTTCTCAGACAAAGACAGAGCAGACAAGTAACATTTCTTGTTAGACCGGTAATTGCAATCCAATTTGCAGTGTGTGCTCGCCTATTCCTTGCTTCATTTATATATTAATTACACTGATTTTTTTTTTCCCCAGAGAAACAATTTTATATATATATAAGCAAAGTTGCCATCTGTAACAAGAGAATGATTTACCATACGTATACTCCAAAGGCCAAGAGAAAGATTGTCTTACAGAGGATGTAAAAGCCCAATTACATTGTAGAAGGCTGGGATGGCTACAAAGGGATTAACAGTTGGAATGATTTAGTAACAACAACAGCTCCCAGGCATTCATATTCTGACCAGGACAATCAATGGCAAATCGTTAAGCACAACACTCAACGTCTTAAGAATTTATTTCAAGTTTCACTTTGAAACTGCCTATCTTCTCTGCTCCACATATCCTCCTTCTGTGGAAAAATAAACAAACAAACAAAACCCCACTACCTTTCCATCAAATGTGGGTCAGCTGGCTGAATCTAGTTTTTTCCCCCTCCAGAAAATGAAATTATCTGGCTTTTGTGCTCCTAATTCTGCTGATGTCCTGGATGATTTACTCCCTCACATTACATTCATTTAACTCAAGACAGAGATTCAGGGCTTTCATGTATGGAATATATTCGAGAAAATGTAGGAAATACTATATCTCAAATGGGAAAATAAATGAAGGCCTTACCCGAAGCCACATGAAGCAAAGAAACCCATTTACTCAAGTAAGTGCCTGAGTCAACAACGAGATGCACTGGCTGAGCCACTGGCAGGATAGCCTGCCCAGTTGCACTCTGGATGAGCAGGAAAAAACTGGTATTGCTGCAGGCCATGCATCAGCAAGTTAGAATTTTACAGACATATTCAAGGAAATGCAAAGGCATAAACTGAGATTTGAACTGCACTGAACCTGATTTCTTCATCTAATCGTGTATGCACTTCTACACATCTGTCAGCAGTGCATTATATTTATTGTCTACTGGAAATGTGATCAGTGTTAGATGAAATAAAATGAACTCAGGCTGTTTACAAATCTGCCAGGTTTTGTTTAGCAGTTTCTGTACAAGTATAGCAGCTAAAGGTTAAAAAAAGTCTATGAGTTTCCATCTTGTATGTATTTAAGGGAGCAGAAGAATGCTACACAAAATAAACAATGCGTGTTTCACTGCATATACAGTGTAATGCTCCCCACGTGTTCACTTGACAGTTTTAAATATCATGATTTCCTGTAGAAGTATGATCAGCACACAGATACTTAATGAGCAGGTCCAGCTTGGAAAGTTCACATGTGTTTTTTTCCCTCGGTTTGCATGAAAGTTACAATAATTTCTTTTCAGACAGGCATATATCATTGCCACAGATGCAAATACTTCAAGTGGCATTTTAGATGCAAACTCACTGATTCACCTACCTAGTCTTTTAAAGAAGTATCCATTTTAGGGACTTTTCACAGTCAAATGAATCAGATTTTCTTAATCAAATCAGATTTATTTTTTTTAAAATCAGAAAAATAGCTCTACTAACACTCATTTTCTTGGGAAAAAATATAAACAATCAAATTTTGTAGAATTAATACTTTTTGTTCCAAACAAGCATGAAAGCTTCTTTGCAGAGAAGTACTTTTATTGCCCTAAATAATTTTCTGTAACAAATGGCATCCCATCCACAGACATGGCAAGTTAATTAACTAGAATTATTTTAAAAGTAGTGCCTTCACAAATAGACATTTTTTCTGCATGAGCAAAAAACATCTTGTAGTTATTGGTAGTCTATCAAGAATAAAAAGGATATCCAAACCAATAAAAAGTTTCACAAAACCATGTGTATACATTGTATTATCCTGGGTGCTCCATCCTGTGTGAACAAGAACAGGGATTACTTTAATATATCCCAATGTGATTTATTTACAGAAGTGCACATGCTGCCTTCTGTGTAACACATATAATTCAATTCACTTTTCTGGATGCATTTAGTTTACCTTTAGCCTAAAAATTTCCCAGGAAGATGCAACAGACCTGCTAAAATCTTATCTTCCAGTGAATGGAGGATTCAGTAAAAATGCTTAGTAAAATGGACAGAATAATTCCAACATCTTGAATTCATTTTGTCAAACTAAATGTTTATCAGAGTCCTGCTTTCACTGACTTAATCAGAAGCAGGTTCAGGTTCAGTATGTGCTTTCCTGCACTAAAAAAAAAGTTTAAAAGAAATCTCTGAAGGAGTAATTAATACTTCTAAGTTTATACAGCTATTTATTAAAGACTGCTTTCTAGTAAATGCAGTGTGTTTCAATTTAGGTGGAATAAAGTTTATTGTTAAAGGTGCTTAAAACACTACACTGTACAATTTAATTTTACATATTTTGTTTCTCTGCCAGGCACATAACTAAGCTGGGAGTTTCCCCCCTCCTGCAATGTCTCAAACTGCTTTTTAGAATAAGTAAAATTCTACTTTGTATATAAAGATACATTTTGTCAGGAAATGGATTGCTTGATAAGAAGATGTTTTAATTATTGCTTGACTGTTTGAGGAAGGTTTGCACTATCCCCAGCTCCTAAGGAAAAACCTGGAATCTGGCAAGACAAATTTGTCTTTTAATCTGCTTTGTTTAAAGTCTTTGAAAGCTGGTATTTGCACATGCTTAGTGGAACATTTCAGAGCCTTACTGGAAAAATATCTACAACATCCCATTTCACAGAACAGTCTCCCAGATCTCAGTGGGCTTTAACACCAACCTGTGGACAACCCTACCCAACTGAAGAAGGTTTGAATCAAAAATATGTCTGTGTGGGGATTCTGGGCCTTCCCACTCAGAGCATGTTCTGTTCTCCACCTTGAAGTTACATCTTTTCAAGGGTTAGCCCATGCTCAGAAGTGGATTAAGGAAGAGCATCCAAAGAGACAAATTCCACCCTCTTCTGTCCCATCTTTACAAGTGTGGATGAACAGAACTTGTGCCCCACCCCAGACCACCAGAGTGCACAGCCCAGCACCATAACCCCACTGTGCACAGGAAGGTGTAAGCAGGACTGATTATGATTGCCCCATTTGATAATGGCATCTCTCTATTTCTGTATAGCTTTCACTTGTGTTGTTTTAGAAGTAAAAAGCTCAAACCAGCTGCTTTTAAAATTCCTCTTTCCCCCTCCCCTTCATTATAATCACATATTATGTTGTGTACTGCTTTTCTTCAGTGGGCGTAAAATTTATTTTCAGAAAATCTGGGTTGCTTTAACTGTGTTATCCATTCGCATTTCCAGTTTAACTATTATTAACATGGACTAAGAGGTGGGTCCTTCCACAGCTTGCAACTCCATTGATTATTTATTAATTCTATAAGTAGAACATATTTACATGATTTTCTTGAAAGAGATGATGTTCTAAAATGTAAAGTTTTTCTTCATAATCCAGTTCAAACTTTTTTACCAACAAGATCAAAAGTATGAAATAATTTATCTAAGATTTATAAAAGAATAAATATTCTAATATGAAAACTAAATGTTTCAAATTCTAGCTTAACCAGGATATTTTACAAATACCAATTCCTTTGTGCAGAATTTGAAGCAAATCCAAATTGCAGGAGAACTGAAAGAAGGACTAGATGGAGGCTATTGAAAACTGAATAATTTAATTTAGTTCGTAAATAATCATAACAAAAATTTTTAAAGTATTGAAAATTCTTTGACAGGAAATTTGCCACATACATTTCTTCAGCAGAATCTCACTAAATTTCACTGAGGCGAAAATGCATATTGTTATTATTACTATTATTGTTAGGTTTGTTTCCCCCGTTTTTCTAGTATCCCTCCTGTTGTAACACCAATTCTTAAACATTCCATACCTTCTCACAGAAACATGAAGTCTAGTCCATTTAAGTTATCAGCTACCCTGGAGGTTCTGAAATTAAGCAACCTTTATTTCAAATTAACTTTTAGTGCAACAGGAAAGTTGGATAATAAGAACTGATCAAACTTGGCTACACCTGTTTCCTACTGGTATAAGCTCAGCTCTCAGATCAATTGCACTGTTTTGAAGACAAGTGGATTAATTTTTTTTTTTTCTATTTCCCACATAAATTTTTTTAGGCAGATCTTTCAGCCATGTTCAGAAAAAGACAAGTGAGCTCACCTCTCTTTCATATGCAGTCTGACCTAGCTCATACAAGCCTTTATTCCGACAAAAACAAGCAAAATGGATGTACATACAAATATGTCATTTGTCCAATCTACATAAAATTGGCAACAAAGTTTAAAACAATCAATAATTTAGATAACACCACAATTATAAAGACCTTCTTTTTTTTAGCATTTTGGGATTTTGGTTTTGGGTTTCTTTTTCTTTTTTTAAAATTACATTCATAGTTAGACCAGATATTTTTCATGTTTACTTTTCACATTTACTTGCATGTTTATTTACAAGAACTGTACATAACACAATTAAAAAGAAGTTACACCAACCCTTCAAAGGCTACTGTGGGCAGTAAGAAAGAGGGTGAAGAGAGAGAGATTCTGGATGATGGACAAGTTTCCAGGGAATATGCTGTATACAGCCATATACAATTCATGTACACCCACACACAGATACATCCAATCTTATAATAATTCTTTGGTGCTCAGTATACACAAAGACACGAGTTTAAGTGTATACACAACAAAAAACTTCCCAACACCTTTCCACAGAAGATCGCCACCAATAGTGCAACAAAACACACAGCCAAAATAAACTCCTCAAATGACTAACATTTCCAAACATTTCATCAACCCCAAAATACAGGTTAATATTTTCTTTTCCAGGTGCTTTTACACTGTTTATAGCAGCCTTTGTCATTTTTTTTGTCACTGTGAAAGGTAAGCAAGGAAGAGCACATACAATAAATTTGATGTAAATTTGAGATATCTCAATAAATTTGAGATAAATTTGTTCCACTGAGACAATGACTCCTCTTGTTTTCCCTGGCTCATCAAGCCCACCTATAGATCTTCTTAAGCTTAAGTAGATGGCCAAAATAGCAGAACTTTTGCTATTCTAGGCACAATATTGCAAAAGCTGCTCCTCCAACACACAAGTTTTGTAAGCTTGCCAGATTTTAAAACAAATAATAGTACTGGACCTCCTTCCTGCTCTCCTTGAGGCCTCCTTTCTTAACTTGTAAAGCAATACAGTGCTAAGAAGCAGTAAAATAATGTCATGTTATATTGATAAAAGCAGCAAATGCTCCTCAGAGTTTTATTTTATTAATTTATTTTTTTTTTAGCAATTCAGAAAACAAGTGCTAAACCTTTTGCAATCATTTGGGGATAGGAGGTGGATTATAGCTGTGTAATTTCTGTTTCTTACGTGTTTGTAAGTACAATGTCAACATTCATATTAAAAAAGAAATGGAAAGAGGCAAAAGTAAAGTCACGTTGATATTCCAAGAATAAAAATACTTCCATCAATCTACAATGAATGTCAATCAGACAAAGGATATCAAAGAGAGGGAACCTCTTAGTGAAACAAAGAATTAAAACATCCAAGTTTTTCTACCATATTAAGGAATACCACACAGGTAATAAAAAAATAAAAATATCACAATGTTGGGCTTTGCAAAACTGTAAGTATGAAGTAAGGACTGTACTAGATTCCCTATGGACTATTCATCACAAGCTTGAGTATCACCATGCAGCTTCCCAGCACGAGTTCAAGCTCACAGGAAAAGAACCCATACCCAGATATTGCAGTAACTGCACTGTGGAGAGGGTCCTTCTAGTACAAAGGAACAACAATTTGAGGAAAACTCAAAAGTGTCTGAATTTGTTTAATAGTTTTTTGATCTCGAATAAACTGCTTGTCCTACAGAGGATAAGACTCCTTAGGTAATTCTTTCAGGGCATAAAGGGGCACAAGTTGAGATTATATCTCAGTTTTGCTTTCCTGCCTATTGTTCTTCACTTGGCTATTCAAGCCTAATGGTAGGAGAAAAAACCCTCATGCAGACAGTATTATTTTACAGGAGCTGTCTGACAGGCAGACAGTGTCAGTGCCTGGGATGCACTTGATGCAGAGGACTCGGCTGAGAACGTGGGCGAGCAGGTTTGGTGACAAAGGCCGGCATTGTAGCTCGTCCCCTTACACCATTCACAGCTACAGAAAAGGAGATTTCTTTTAGCAGCACTGCAGCTTCTTCCCCACCCCCCCATTCCCATTTTCCCAGTTAAGCTTCTGCTATCACCCTCCATTTTTTGACCCTGTGCCACCTTGAGCTTCTCTGTGCTTCCTAACAATTAGGTGTCAGATATTTTTTGTCTTTAGTAAATCTATGCTTCCCTCTTTTCTTACTGCAGGAGCAACTGTCAAAAGCTGAAGCTTTTGTCGATCTAGTACATGGCTATTCCTTTAGTAATAAGCTGATACTATTTTTTTTACTGAAAAAGATATATGTATTTGTTCTTTGTGAATCTAGTGAGAAGATATGACTAAATACTGGAAAGATAATTGCTTAAAATTTCATGTTTATTTTTGTCAGAAAGAAAAACTGGAATGTTCTTCTTGTGCCTCAAAGTGAGAGTTTTAGTTTTCCTCTTATGATGATTAAACACACCAATGAATTTAGACATCTTGGACTGTTGTGCTATATAATTGCTGAAAACTATTATTTGCTTAGAAGTCAGTAACTGCATGGTTTCCCTTGTTTCTGATTGACTGAGACATTTTATTTCAGTTTAATGTCATTTAATGTGGTTTCTAGAAAACCACAGAAAACTGTCTATTCTAGTGCAGTTCAGTCAGCCACAAATCCACATTACAATAATTTTTCACTGCTTTCTGACTTTTATTGGGAATGAATGTCATTTCCCTGTCACAATTAAAAGACAATGTAAAATTAATTTTGATTTCCACACTTTTGGATAAAACATAGAATACCTAGGAACCATTCTGGATTCTCCTGTTGGACATGTAGCTGACTTGTCCAAAGCCAATAAGGATTTAAATAAATAAATAAATAAAAATCAAGACAGATCAGAGGGAGTGGAATATACTAAGTTATTTACTTCAGCATAAACTTCCAGCTCACCCGCTCTATGCTCAGGAGATTGTTCAATTCCAAAAGACAGATTCAGACTAGGGAAATAGGCTGACACTGAAAAGGTAAATAACAGGAGGCATTTTTTTTTTTTTCCATATGCTCCTCTTCCACATCACCTCTCCACTCTGTAGTTTAAAAATGGTTTGTGTTGATGAAAGTAAATGATAGTTTTATATGGGAAACTGTTACATTCTGATATAATAGACTGATGCACACACAAAAGGCAAAGCTATGCAAAACAATACCTTCTGGCCAGCTGCATCCCAGCCTTTGAGATCTCTTTTCTGGGCTATCCTAATGTGACAACAACAGCTTTGATGGAATGCAATTTTAGCTCAGGGTTTACACTCCAATCACTGGAGGAAGTATTTGAAAAGAGGTAATGTGGTGTCTGACTACGTAATTCCTTTCTTCTCAAGGAAAAAGGCAGCTGGTTGGAGAAAACTACTCCAGGAGCCAGAGAGAGAACATCTAAACTAGTGAGTGTCAAGGACCAGGGACTGAAGGAATAGCAGAAAGAGGGGCTGGGTGCTCAATTCTTTTACTCCACATAGAGACTGGCCCATCCCAAGCTTGGGCATGGGAACAGAAAACACATAAAGGTACACAGGCACCTGCTACTCAACAAAAAACAAAAACAAACAAACAAAAAAAAACCCCAAACAAACAAATCAAAACAAAATACTAAAGTAGATTTTGAAGTACTTATATGAGTATTTAAGTAAATCAAAAGTGATAATGACACCACAGTTCCATGGGGAGCTGTCAAGTATCCAGCTTACATGAAATATAAACTACCCGTTTACAGATACATAAGATCTAAGTGCAAGTCTTTGGATCACAGGACCACATTTTCAAAGAGTAGTTCTCTCAACAGCTTCTGATCACTTCCAGATGTGACAGGCACTTGCAAATGCTGTGGTTCTGACAACATGATGTGCTGTGTCATAAACAAATAACAAACACTTCTGTGGAGATGGCTGGAATGCAAACAGCAAGCCTGTGGCCTTCCCCACTATGCCACCACTTCTGCAGAACAACTGCTCAGAGTCACATCTGAAAAATCCACTGGAAATTTCAGAGTTCCTTCTACATCTCTGAGAGGTGACCTCGTTGGACATAAGGAACAGGTAACAAACCCAATGACTAAAGGATCTCACACAATCTTTCTTTGGTGGTTTTGAGTCTGATTTGAGCAACAAAGACTGTTTCTCAAATATACAGAGGAACGTGGAGATGATCAGCTCTGCCAATTACTAGCCTGTTGCTAATCTGTCCTTTGTAAAACACAGCCTTCAAAATGATACTGCTTACTGCAGTGATAATGTTATGAATTTAAATATAATAATGTCAACTGTATTCATGTCAGACAATATTTAAGCAAATATAAAATTGGGAAATCAGGGGTGAAGAGCTGGGAATTTTGCTGTTGGCTTCAGTGGAGCCTGGACAGCATGATGTAAGTGTGAACTCATATTTTCATAAAAAAAAGAGCAACGGGTGGGTTGTGTCTGACTCACCCTAGACTGAGATGTCTGTTGCATTTCAAAGCAGTTATTGTAACATGGTTCTTCTTCACCAGAGAATGTCCAAAGCAAAAGAAGCTCTTTCAGGTGTGCTGTATCAAGAGTGACCATACCTCATTTCAAAGTAATTTCTTTAGCCACCCGTACAGGGGCCTTGCAAGAACTTCATCAGCTTCCAGAAAGGATGAGTTATGATGACAGACTAGGCAGAATACAGGAGTTGCCACAAACTTGTAGTTTTCATGCTCTATTTGTATTTTAATGCAAACATTCTGAAATGTCTCTTGGTAAATACAATATACAGGGAGTTACTGGCAAGCAGTCTTAACGTGGGAAACATTAACACATCTCACTTTTAACAGTGAAGTTCCCCTTTTAAGTTAAACCTGATCTGAATCTTGGCTCCCAAGACAAATATTCTGTAGTTGACCTCATGTGGAGCACATTATGTTTGGCTCCAAAACAGTTTGTGTCAAAAGCAATTATTTCTGTTCTCTAATGACCGTCCCAACAATGAGTTTGGTTTAGAATATAAAGCAAATATATGCAACTTGCTGACTGCCTGATGCCTGAACTGATTCTGCATCTGATCACTGTAAGGTGTAGCTGGGCACAGCCATTCTGGATGGCAAGGTACACTAGGTGTGCTGCACACACCCCTTGTCATGTTGCAGAGGATGACCTTATTGCCTGGAAGAATCTAAAAGAACTTTGCATAACTAATTACACTCAAAGCAAATTCCATTATTCTGAGCAAGAGAGAGAATGATGCTCTGATAAATGCACCGATGCTGGCTGTCCTTTACAACTGATATAAAAGGACTACACTTCATTTTGCTTTGCTGTTTGATTTCCCCAAGTTATTTTATAATTTGAAACTTAAAGCATACACACCTTTTTCATTTGGGGTGAAGCAGGTGATTTTTCTAAGAGTTAATAAATACGTGTCGCTGAGAACTCTGGGGCACAGTTCCCCTCCCCTGAATTATTCCCTTGGGCCACAGGAAGGGGCAGGTAGCAGCTGCAAATCTGTAACACCTCCATTTCCAGCCTGCATGCTGATAATCCAGCCCCCAGGCCAGGGCATACCTGCCTGCCTGCCTGGCCAGAGCCACAGGAGCAGGGCACTGGCAGAGCCACCACTCCAGGCTTCACTGCCCCAGCACACACACAGCAGCCCTGGGAACCAGCCTCTCTACTGGTTACCCTCCTTTATAGCTCCATCTGCTCAAAACACGGCTTACACCAAACAGTTGGATCTCACCAAGACTTCTGACATAATGCTTAGCCTTTTAAAATCATTAAATATCCACTTCTGTCCAAGTACTGAGGGAAAAACAAGGTAGCAGGAAACAAACCCTACAGTGCTGCTGGTTTTTATGTCCACCCACGTCCATATTGAAGATACAAGATTGCAACTTTACTGCATTTAGCACAGGTTCCCCACTGGTTCCCCAAGAACCTGGTTTGCAAGACAGGGCAGGGTGTCAGATGTTCATAACAACATGATTGCTTTTCATAATACATTTATTGCTGCTTCTCAGCAAATGTTAAAATATTGCTGTTGGGAAACATGGTATAATAATGAAATGCTAAGAGGGATGAATGTGCTTCTCTGGTACTATTTTGAGAAAGTCATGAAAAGCACTACATCTTTGAGAGCACAGGGGTTTATTTTCTATTTAATTTAATCTACATAATTAGAAGGAAAATAAGACATAAGCCTGAAATAACACAGGAATAAAACATGATCTTATGTCTAGTCACCTGCCAATTACTTCTACTCTGAAAAGCAAATAAAATCCCAAAACCCTTAAAAATTAAAGTGACAGAGATTTAGTTGTAAATTGAAACAGAACTTAAACGGAATTCACCAAACAGGATGTTCTCCCTCTCTGCCCTCTTCTGCACTCGCACCACACAATAAATAATTCTGTTAAAAAGTTGATCCATGGAATTGCTTTATTTATTTGGGCACTGCATATGCCTTTCTCCACAGCTCTGCCAAACATACCTTCCCACAGACTTGCTGCTTCAGTCCTGGGCCTCTCTTAAATGGCAGACACAAATCCCCTATGAACTAGATTGAGACCATCACGCTAATTTTCACATTTAACTAAAACCAGATTTAAACTTATGTTTTCAAAGGTGGATGGCTAGTGGAAGGCAAGTATATTTCATGCTTGAAGGGGAGGTAAAGTTACTTCTGCTCTACAAATGACATTAAGAAATTCCCAATGGAATTTGACAATAATACGAACTCAGATCACAGTAAATTATATCACTTGGCAGCTAAACTGGAAAACTAAGTACAGAATTGCCAACAAAACTCAAGACACACGTTTGGATATATGGAAAGCTTTGAGAAGACTAACAGAAAGGAGCCTGCACAGGCATCTTGTGAGACCCATAAAGAACCTTATCAGTTTGGAGTTTTTTTTAATAAAAGTGTTCAAAAGGAGAAGATAGAACAGACAGACCATCTGCAATGTAACCACATAAAAGACCCCTGGGCAAATCCAAACCCATTAGCAGAAGTGCTTGACAAATCTGCCAAAGAGCCAGATGCTGCTTTTGGAGGAGCGTCTTCCCCTCCTTGTCATCTGGATCCTCTAACTTCTGTTCCCAGAGGAGAACACTGACTAGTGCTCAGACTAAGCTGTGTGTGGAGGGAGCTGAGGTACAGAATTGCTCTCTGGTAAGGCTGTCTTAACATAAAGAAGGGAGGCAAAGCCTAAAATATTACAGCAGGCTTAACACACATTTGTGTAACGTGTGGAAGATGCAGGTGGCAGAAAAAAAGAAAGCAAACTTGCAATTACCTTATTTACATGTGGTCCCAATCACCTTATTTGCACGTTGTCTCTTTTTATCTGGATTTTTTTTTTGTCCATTCTTGTCCTTTGCTGTGGTAGAGTTAATTTCTTCCCAGTAGCTGTGGCAGCGCTGTTTTGGATTCAGCATGAGAATGTTTTGGTTTTGGCAAGTGGTTGTTTATCCTAAGTCAGGGGCCTTTTTCTTTTATGTCTCACGCTCTGCCAGTGTGGAGGTATGCAAAAAAGGCTGGGTGGGAGCATAGCTGGGACAGGTGACCTGAATGGACCAAAGGGATATTCCACACCATGGAATATCATGCCCATCTTATGAACTGGAGGAGTTACCCAGAAGTGCAGATTATCTGGGTTCTGGGACAGGGTTTGGCATTACTCAGCAAACAGTGAGGAACTCTATTGTGCCTAACTTGTTTGTACATTTATTTTTTTATTATTATTATTATTACTATTATTATTATCATCATCATCATTATTTAATATGATTAGATATTTTACCTTGTTTCAATTATTACACAGTTTTATCTCAAACTACAAGTTTTACTTTTGATTCTTTTCCCCATTCCACTGGGGTGGGTGTGTGGAGGGTGAAGTTGCATGGTGCTTGGTTTCTAGCTGGACATAAACCATGACAATTCTATCTTTATTTCCTACTTATTTTTTCTCTAATGGCTGATCAGGGTCTAGTAGGATGGTAAAGAGGTGAATTCTGGTATGTTAAATATGAGCACAGCATAATAACTGTGTGGTGTTAATTAAATGCTTAC
This sequence comes from Illadopsis cleaveri, assembly GCA_013399915.1. Classification (NCBI taxonomy): domain Eukaryota; kingdom Metazoa; phylum Chordata; class Aves; order Passeriformes; family Timaliidae; genus Illadopsis; species Illadopsis cleaveri. The sequence continues at coordinate 189,382 of VXBB01025229.1, read as the reverse complement.
TGAGTACAGAGGACTGACTGACGACATTTAAAATGTGAAACATCTAGCCAAGAAATTACACTTAAAAAATATTTGAGGAAAAATGTGATTCATGTAAAAAGCAAACCAATCTCAGAACAAGCAGTCTGGATCTCAGTGGCCATTTTATTTTTATTGTCTACATTCTTCTTGGAATTTTTTCAGCTATATTTGAAGTGCAAAGTAGGTGGAATCAAATACTTTTACTATTCAGGCTCACCAGTGGTAAAATATATTTAGAGTATACAAGAGGTCAAAGAAGCTGGAACAGAGTCTGAATTAGTTCTCCTGTGTACTGCTGTAATGTGATATGACAGAGCAAAAAATAGACCACTGGAGAAAGAAACAGAGCTCCTTCTCGTTGTGATTATATGTGCTGCACATGTAAGAACAAACACTGTTATTTTATGGCTCAAAACCCAGTTAAAATTTTAGGATGAGGCTCTAAGAGACTACTACATTAAGCAAAAACATTTGTAGGTGTAATCCTAGGTTATCTTCTTTCACTCAAGTATTTATCCTATCTAAGATATTGCTGCAGATTCTACCATTATAAAAGTTTGATGGATGGATTAATTAATCCAGAAATCCGTCTCTCATTAGAAAGTTCAAAAATCACAAGGCGCTTTGATCTCCAAAATCTTCAGGTCACTTCCATGAACACTTTCACTAACGTATCTTGTTTATCCAATTTTTTTCAATGTGGTGATTAAAAAAAAAAAAAAGTTCAAAACTTAGGTTTTATTGCTTGCATTCATTCCAAAGTCTGACCCATCACTGACTCAGGTTAATGGAAGTCTTAACAGGGACATGATCTGGCTCTGGATCACAGGGATAAATTATTATTAATATCACAGAAAGTATGCTATGCCCAATATTAACAAAAAAACCCAGGAATTTTTAACAGACATGAAATATAAAAAATAAATTACTTTTATTGTTATAAACCCCGGGGATCTGTTAATATAAACCATTAAAATACTTCCCTGTGATGTCATCAGTTACCATGTATTTGCACTCTAAATAGATTATTGTAATTTCTGTAAACATATATATATATATTTTTAGAACTCTTTGGGGGCATGATCCAGAGCCAACAAAAACTGATGGGCAGACAGTGACCAGCTTCAACAGGCCTTGGGTAATGAGAAAACTGAATTTCTAAAGTAAAGAATGAGAACATCAGTGCTCAGAAGGCAGAGAGATAGCACACAGACTGATCTAAAAAAAAGAGAGACTTGCATTGCCTGAAAACTACATGCCTGAAAATAAAATTCACATAGCAAGGCACTACTCCTTGTAGGAACTGTTGTGCAATTGTCATGGTTGCTGTGTGTCACTCAGTTACACGTATGAGAACAATCATCTCCCAACCATGTTACTTTGATTGATTCCAACTGCCTAAGTGGCATGCAGACTAAATGAGTGCACCAAAACTTTAATAAGTACCAGATTTGTATAAAACATTCTCTGAAAGCTAAGTCTCAGTGTCCCAGAATGCAGTCTTTATGAGAAATCTTATTCCACAATGTAGTTATTTTAAAATTGGAAAATTGTTGTATGTTTTTTGCCAGTCACTGTCTTGACTGAGTAGTTTGGGCTTGATCCTGCCAAATATTTCTCTTAGGTGACATGCTTGTAACTGTAGTGGCCTCATTGACATGAATTCTATACTCTGGTATATACCATCCCTCTTATTGACTAGTTTTTCTTCCAGTCCCCAAAATTATTTGTGACAATCTTTTGATTTAATTATTCTGTCTTTTCATATAAAATTTGTTTTGCTGTGTCTGTTCCTCCTTATAGTCTGCCCCAAGCCCAAGAAATACCAGAAATCAGTCAAAAATTATTTTTTACTGGCTAAAGATTAATCTTATTTTTGCAGGTATTCCCTTCTGGAATTGACCAGTTTTGCAGAAATGCTGAATCTATAAAATTGAAAGAAATGCTTTCATTTCCTTTGGTCATATTGTGTATCTAGTTGTCTTACAATAAATCAGCAAATCAACAGGTGATTGCTGCTGGAGTCTGCATGGTTTCCCAGAAGAAGAGGGATACAGTAAGATGTCAATAGAAAGAGGTTCAAAGAAATGGCATATCAAAAGTGCCCACCTTACATGTCTACTTTAGGATGAGAGGACTCTCACCTTCAAAGTCTAAATCAGAGTCTTCTCAATGACTCATTTCCTCAAATGACGCCCATTCATCATGTCATTATGATCTACAGATTATTCAGTACGGGATACAGTGACTGACTCAGCACTATCCTCTGGTCAAGGTAAGCCACATGTGGTTCACAAGACAACAAACCCTTACCTTCTAAAAAGGCTTCTAAGACATGGGTGAGAAGAAAATGAGGGAGACTAATGTGTTTAAACAACATATAAGAAAGCCAGGTAGACTGGTTTGCTCATTTTCACTGCACAACCAATACTATTTATTTTTTCTATTGTAATTGCTGAAACTTGAATCACAATTTCCATAGCTATTGCTGGCTTTTCTTCCTCAAAAGCTCAATTGCAAGCTCCTTTTTACTATGTAACAATAATGCTGTGCATCTCTTGAACTGCAAATGAATGGGAAGGTACTGTCGATTCCACTCTACTAGGAACATGTCCGATTCCACTCTACTAGGAACGTGTCAACTGTTTTCAAAGTCATGGAAAAGGTGTGAAAGTTTCATCACAGAATCCATCAGATAGCTGTAAAGCTTGAATTTGGGCTCAGGAGTTTACAGTGTTAGATCTGGCAAATATGGGCCAGCCAATGCCTGACTGAAAGAATGGACCATCACTGTGATCATTCAGAGATAAGACTGTTAAGGTCTGGTTGAGGGAATTAGTTGGCGGAAGATATCTCTGGTATATTTTAGTTGAAACTGATGAGAATGAAACACGACTATTTGGTTGACTGGAATAAGATGCAGAAGATACATGTTACTTTTATTTTTATTTTTTACGTGTATGAATGGTCACAGAAAGACCGTTTGGTAATGCATATATGCAGCATTAGCATAGCTCAGACACAGTGAACACAGTGAACATTGCATCCACAACACTGTGCCCAAACTGCAGAGGAAACAAACTTTGGTCAAGTGAAGTGAATGGGAAAACTGTGGTAGCTCTCACTGAGATTCAATACCACCTATTTACTTGTGAATGCATTAATGACAATAATTGTCTCTGGATGTATATGTGCACTCTGTATCCTGACCAATGAAAAACCATGAGTAGGTATCAAAATGAGACCAGTGAGAAAATGTGAAAGCCTACTTCTCATTCAAAATGTTTTAAGAGAGACTTTTAAGATGAAACAGAAACAGGAATTTGTATCTTTTAAATCTTTGTGTACATAAAGGCGTGGGTGTTGAAGAACAGAACAGCAATCATCTGATGAACAGCTACAATCTATGCTAAGAACCTCACTGAAATCCATATTGAATTGAAATATTGGAGGCCTTTTTAAACCCATAAAAAAATCCCTGTGCACTTTTTTGCATAATTGCTTTATCTGGCATTTTGGTCTGTGCATATGATTCAATATTTACCAGTGATCATCACTGGTGCATTTGTAGCTTGGTAACACATCGGGATGAACCCATCTAACAGGTATCAATGCAGTAACTGTAGTGCCCCTGATTTACACTCTTCTTACAGCATCTGATAGTGTTTCAAATGGGAGGGTTTACTTAAGACTGGTTTCATTTCCTTTACCTTTGCTTTTAGGATTTTTTTTTAAAGTATGTAAAGGAAAAGTCAGGTAGAATGGATATTACAGGAAATATTGGATCCACAGGTTTGTAGTAAATAAAAATCATGCAATAAAATGGAGGGCTTCTTGCTCTACAGGTCTTAATTTTAACTTACTGATACAAAGATCCATTGTCCTTCTACAAATACACAAGTAATGTATTTTTGACACTATGTATCCTAGGTTGATTTTTCAGGCAACTTTTATCCCTAACTTACAAAACTACTCATCAAAACCTTCAAGTTTTCCCTTTCTTCCTATAGATAGCTTCATCACAACATAAATACCATAGTCTAAAGAGGGAAAGTATGTGAAATATTCAGCCATTTTCCTTTACCCTTCCAGGAAAAAAAGTGTTCAAACTGTCAGAAAAATCTCTTCATTCTGCTGCAGTATTCCATCCTCTCCAGATGCTATAAAAACCATGATTTTTTTTCCTATAATCAGTGAGCCTTGTAGAAGACCCTGCTGGATTTCCATTTGCAGTGACTTCCTCTCCCTCATTTCATTTCTCTCCTCCCTATTTCATTTTATAGCCCAGAAAAAACAATACTTGCTCTCATACCTCAGCTCCTGACATGACTTTGGACTTGCAGTGGAATCTCTGGCAGGCCTGGTGGTACAAGAAGGAGGATTTGGGGGTAGGAGAGATGCATTCATCAAGCAGAATGCTATCTCAAAGATAAGATGCCACCCTGGGATGTGTGGCCAAATGGAACATGCTGTTGCTGAGTGTGAGCAGGAATCTCGGAGTTCATATTTATCATTTTACCAGACTTCAGAATCACACATATTCTAGCATTTCCACAGGTCATATGGTAGGAGGTTTTAAGTGTAGCTTACAGGTTTTAGGGCAACAAAATTATTCCTTATTAGAATTAAAATGGCTTTTCTATTATTTAAGTAAAAAGGAAGGTCATTATTTAAGCAAAAAAGGAAGGATAACTCAAGTTCACTTTCCAACACTGCACTAGACTTCAGCAATTCTTGCATGACATTAAATTTCATGTAGGAGCTGTTCAGCACACTTGGGATTGATACCATTGTAAAGCTACCTGTCATACAAGAAAATTAAGAACAATGTATGTTTGTAGGTTCTGAACACAGGAACTTCTCTCCCAGCCTCCCTAGTGAATTGGATACAGGGCCAGCATGTCAGAATTGGTCCACCATGCTACTCCTGCCTGCTCCAGCCTTGTGCTGGAACAGTTGGCAAATCCCAAGTATTCACTGCCTCTGTGTTACACACCAACATCCCCAGAAAGTATTTTGCATGACTGGAAAACTATTCAGGCTTGCAGGGTGAATTTGATTTTTACTACAGAATTATGAAGAAAGAATGTCATAATATTGATACAGCCACAATGCCACCACTGTAAGGTACAATGCCACCACCAAGGTATAAAAAGAAGTATTCACAACCTCTTCATAGGGATTTGATAAAAAAAACTCCCAAGAAACTCTGACAGAATTTGTAAGACAAAGTTGTTTGTGACTCAAAATGTCTGTCAGTGACAATGAAGAGAGAGTCATATGTTACCTTTCGTGTTTACAACTCACCTATTCACCATAACTTCAATTCTTAACCATAGATCCCTCTCCCTCTGCGCAATTTACCTGTCTGTTAAGACAACAACCACTTTAAATAAAAAAATGCTGGCAAGGTTGATTTTTACTGCATGTATAGCTGGTAACTTCTGAAAAGCATTTTTTATATGCTGCATAAGTTAGTACATCCCTTAAAAAAATTTAGTAGTCACATCTGCAGTTTGAATGTTTCTTTCTAAAAGACAAACCCAGGCCAAGCAAGACAAAGAATCTGCTGATACACACATGTCACTCCAAGAATTCTCCTGACAAAGTTCCCACACCCAATTTAATTACTTCCCTACTGTAAAAACACTTTCCATCTGCATTTATTGTAATAGTTTCAAATCCAAAACTAACAGACTATAAAGCTAGCTAAATAAATGAATGATATTGGCCTTAGGTCCCAAGCCAGGAGCTATTCTGTAAGGCTGTGTGTCTCCAGCATTCATTTTTATGCTGACGTTTCATTTTATGTGCAGTGTTTTCACTTAAGCCTTGTTTAGAGAAGAATTACCTTGCTCCAGGCTCTAAAGTGTGATGTGCCACACAGAGCCCTCTAGTGCCCCTCCAGCCCGAGGTCTGTCAGAGATTCCCTTCAAGACCAAAAGTCACATCTCAACCAAAAAACCCCACTTCAGGCTTTATACACAGCATTGTGTATGCTCAGGCTAGGAACACTAATTTCAACTCTATCTGATATATCCTCTAACTGAGGCTGCAGAGCTCAAAATGAAAAGTGTTTCTGTTTGAAAACACAGTTCAAAAAATGAAACAACCTGATTGACCATTTGTAACATGGGTTCTCTTGCACATTCAGGAGGAAAAAAAAGTATCTTGTTCCTCAGACGCAGCATGAAGAATTTAACTACAGCTTGTAAGAAATTTCCTGATACGCAGAGATCGTAACAGTACATCGCATTCTGGGTTCTCAGGTTTGTTGCAGTTTGTTTTCATCAGACTTTGATAAAATTACATCAGACTGGAATTCATAGTTTTTAAAGGCTTGAGATACAATAGTCTCTTTTGGGCAATCACAACACTTAAAACTACATACTTGTATGAATGTTATGCTAAGTTGGGATTCTCCATGGTGTCAAAATACTCAGAAAGAGCTTGACCTTTATAATAAATTGTAATCCAAAGCACAGCAGATAAATTTTTCATTTAGAAGTTACAAGTACTGAAGGGCAAGGCAGGTTTTCACTGAAGTCCAAGTCAAAACTGCTACTGACTACACTGAAAGTATACTTGGACATTGAACTATCTCTTCCCTTTTCAGTTCTTACCAAACTAAATGAAAAGACATATTAATAACAGACATGAGTTAATCAAAGAAATTCAGATGGTGCACAGTGCAGTTCAAGGCACAGGTACTATAATGGCCTTGGATATTGCAGGTGATCCTGAGAGGATCCTGCTGCAATAATTAAGGAACATAGTTAAGATATAGGTAAGGATGTGTTTGGGGGGCAAACCTTGAATTATTTAACTTTTCTGAGTTTTTAGTGATTGCGTTAGTGAAACACCAGGTTTATTTTGTGGGTCTCCCCTTACAATGAAAGCTTCTGAGATTTTATGACACTGAAAGAGTCTTCTACACAGAAACAAGACAAAGACAAAAAGCACTCACTAAAAATTGAAGAAAACTATCCACCAGTTTACTAACCACCAGGAAGATGTGCATCTAAAACAGCTACTAGTTCACTTACTCAAAATTATCCATGCACATACATACATGTGCAAAACATGGAAGTTATATCCATTTCCTTTTCCCATGTACATGAAATTAGAAATGACTGTGCTGGAAAGGAATGTACGGCTTCTTTCCAGCTTATGAACACAGCATGTTTTTCACATGTGAAAACAAAATGAAGTTTTGGTAAGTGCAAATTTTCCCAAATAAATAATTCGTTTTCCACACTGGAAATCAACTATATTTTCAATAAACTTCAAGGCTCAGGTATGCAGAAAAGGGATAACTGAAGAAAGTGAGATCTGATCACACAAATTTCCCTACACTATTTAACAGTTGGGATTCTATTTTAATTGAACGCCGCCATTCAGTATTATGCCATCATTTAAACTCAACCACCCAGACTCTAGGCTGCACCTTTGACTGGGAAAAGAGAAGTACGCTTTTCCAGAGCGAAAACTATCACAACTGATCCAAGCACTCATTCTTTGCAAAATGTGATGCTACAAATCCGCAGCACAGCTCGACCTCGCCCTCCGCCGCCGCGCCACAGTCAGTCAGCGTCAGCCCTCCAGTGCCATACCTGGGATTCTGCGGCTCTGAACCATCGGACTCTGGACACGGCTTCTTTACCTGCAAAAGCAAAGCAGGGCTGGTTACTCTCACTTGAAACACAACTTCCTGTTGCTCCCCGTTCAACGCACTTACAGTAGAACTTAAAGCGGATCTTGCTCTGCTCACCGTGGATCTCTATAAAACATTTCCCGCACTTTACTGCAGAGGTTTGCAGCACTAAACAGTGTGTTTCATTATTATCCCATGGACAGCTGCCAACTGCACTTCCCCAGGCTCCATTTGTAGGTAAAATGTCCAGCTAAAATAGCTTGGGGAGTAGGCTTAACTAGGAACAAAGAAACCAAAGAACCAGATTCACCACTTTGAAATGAGAAAGCCACACTGTTCTCAGCTTGGCCAAGAAATGTTTCCCCAATTGATACTGCTTCTGTTTCCTGCTAAAGCTCAAAATAATAAACACCAGGTTCTGGGGCAAAGCACACCGTTAGTTAAATAATTCATGTGATATTTTTAATTTTGTGAATCTGCTAACTGTATGTTAACTATATTTTCCTATTGCATCCATGAACACACGCACTGTTTTCACTCATATTTACAATACATACAAAGAATTTTAGCTTCCAATTTGATCTCCACAATACACTGCTGTAGGCTGATTGGAGGTGATAAAATCCATCACTGTCAAAATAAAAATAGAAAACTGTTCTCTTGCAGACTAGGTATCTCCTTGGGATCTTCATGATTTCCAGCAAAAAATTTAATTGTACCTTCTGGTAACCTAAATTACTTGCATTTTCAGCAGAGGAAAAAACATTTTGCTCACTAGCTTGCTAATGTAAAATCCAGGGCTCTGTGGGAGGTTTCAAAGTTCCAGTTTTAAAGCCACCTAGAAATACCACTCACTGAGGCCCGCTTGGTGTGAGAAACACAATTAAAAAAACATTCCCTTTACAACCAGCAAGTTCGATGACAAGTTTCAGGATACCTTGCATCAAGAAACTCTGCTATAGTTTTTTACTACTTTAAAAGTATTTCAGAGGAAAAAAAAGTTACTTTGACTCACTTCTATTGAAATAATTGAAAAAGGACAAAACATTACCAGGCCCAACAGAAAAAAGGTTTAGCCTAATGCTAAATATTATACAGATATGTAAAATCCCTTAGCTGAATGCCATGCAACATCACTCACAGAGATGAGCCACTCATAGGGCATGAGACACAGTCAGGGCTCACACAAACCAAAACCTGACAGGCACTATTTCATAAACATTCAGATGCAAAGATCATTGCTATAGTTTTATGTCAACCACAGTTATTAAAGTAGCATAACATCTGAAATACAACAAAATACTTCAGCTATATAAGCATATGACCTTCTACCATGAAAAATGCCTTCAGTGTGAATTATATACAAACATGAGAAATTGTTATTCAGATTACTGTACTGAGTGTCTCCTGAGTATCAGTATCAGAGGGAACTGTTCAAAAAACATATTCAAAATCATTTAAAGACCCTGAAATTACATCAGCCTCTTCTCAACAGGACGTGTATAATTTCAGGAGCAGTTTGTCTCAACTGAGTTACAGAGGATTTGACCAGAAAAATAATATTTTCATTTCACATATAAAAAGTAATTTTAAATTATTGAAAACATAATGTATTTAGACCTTTAAAATACATTAACACAACATAATCAAAATTAATTAGAAAAATAAGTATATGCCTAGTAGTTATGTAGTACAAACCCCAGTTGAGCTTCTTCTTCTATGTCCCTTTAGCATATACTCACTTATAGCATATTTTTGCTATCTCCTTGGTCTTAAATTTACTGGCATTTATACATTCCTTTCCAATTTCTTTGCTGTTCTATGGTTACCACCAGTAGCACTGTCTCTCACATTTGCACTGGGGCTCAAATCTTACTCCCCAGGTCAGGAAAATTCAGCCACTCATTTTAACCAGCTGCTGGAGAGTCTGTCACTCAGACACCCCAACACCCAGTTTTTGCAAAGTGATGGCATGCCCTGTGGTGGGCAACTACCACAGAAGCCCAAACATAGTTCCAGCACACGTTAACAAAATCCGAGCACTTTTAATATACAGAATATATTAAGACCCCTGATTTTATTGCAAGATGCAGTAATTGGGTACTCACAGACAAGTTTTCCTATCACAGCTCACACTACTACTGCATTTTGTTTTGACCAATATTACAAAGCAATCAAAATATCTTAAAGATTATGCTTTATCTGCATAAATTAACATTAAACATTAAATTAACATTAAACATTAAAAAATATACAAAAAACACCAACAAAAAGCCCAACTGATAAATTTTGATAAAAGTTGAAAGGTCATAGCAGAAAAGCCACTGATCAATTGTATCAAAACTACTCACTTCCTCTGTGATGCAACAAACTTGGGGAGGAAAAAAGGAGTATTTTTTATTTAAGAATATTGCAATGAAAGCAAAATACTTTAAAAAGTGAGAATATTTCAGGTTTGCTGCTTGGCAAATAGATGATGGAGTTCATCTATAATCATTATCTGAAGAAATGTGCAGAAGCAGAGAGTATAGATTTGGCTTTCCCTCTGAGACTAAATGTAAACTTCATTGTGTATCTTTAGGGTCCCTCTTTGAGAGAAAAAATTTAATAAATAAAAATGTTATTTCTTAAAGGACGAACAGGCATGGGATTTTCTTTCAACTGGCCATATGGAATGAACACCATTTCTCTTCAAGGCTACTCAAGTAGCAAAACAAATTCTGTTATTCATAAAATTATGCCAGCCTTGAAGGTGAGCAGAAAATAACTGTGAAAATGTCTGATCAAAGACTAAATATTGTTTCCTTTGTCTTCAGCTGCACTGTTTTACCTCTTAATCTGCCTTGCTGACTGTTTTCAAAATAATTAACTTTCACTAACACCACATTTATTTACATTCTCATGTGTTAAATGCTATAAAAAGAACCTTTTTCTTACTCCTGCTCTGTTTTCCTTTCCCCCCTCTCTGTTTACACAGGTTTTCTCACCATTTTAGTTAAATGCATATTGAGAATCATTCACAAGAGTAAGATTCCAATTTCAGTTTGAATTTTGTTGAACTGCGCTGAACTTTCCTACTCTGGTTGCCTGCTACAAAATGTTTGAAAAGTTTCAGCTAAAAACCTTTAAATACAAATATTTGTGAGAACAGGCTGTTGTGTTCACGTTTTCAATATCAATATCATTACGCTGCTGATTGGCTTCAGCACCTGAAAGTTGGAGGCAAAATCCCAAAACTGAAAGGGGAGGGGGAGAATTACCAACATCCAGGAATTACAATTTCTGTGAAATGGTGCCCACATTTATTTCATTTTGTAAGATTCTAAAACGCCTGTTGTCACACTGTTGGTGAACTCCTGTTGCAGTCTGGCTCCTGAATTTCTGATGACCCTATCTGTATTGAATACTCTCCACCTCAAAGATGCTGGTGCTGAACGAGCCTTAGGATTACTTCTGAGTGCCAGGAGAACCCCATGCCATGAGGAAATCTGACATTACCAAAACTGTCCGTCTTTGCTTGGTCCATTCCATCTCTCCCGGTGTGGCACCCTGGGTACAGGGTACCCAGGCAGTACCCTGAAAGAAAAAAAACCCTGTAGACTCAATGAAGGGAGAAAGAACAAACAAAAAAAAAGAACAGGGAGAGGGAACAGAAATCAGGAGACAAAAGAAGAATGGGCTCTCCATGGTGGCAAAACTAGAGGAGAGCAGAAGCCAAGTGAAAAAAAATGTGACAGATGTAGTGATGTGGTGTGGACAGTAGAAGAATACTGGGACTGGCTGAGATGGAACACCACAGTTTCCTTTCCTCTCTTCTAGATTTGGGACTAAGACCACAAACACAAGCCTAGGCACTCATCAAATACCTGTGAAACGCATTACAGAAGTCATTAGTGACCAGTCTGCCCAGAGCAGCAGCCTAGTTTTGCTACTGTAGCTGTATTGATGGCCTAATTAATGATCCAAGCTGGGAAACTACACTTTGAAGATTGTGAATGAATGTTACATTTATGTAGGAAAAATGAAAGTGTCATTTGGCTTGAACTTCTATTAAAAATAACCAAAGTTTATACAAGTTCTACCTTCACCTCTGACTTGGTTCATCAGAATTCAAACATGAACTCTGTTAAAAGCGTCTGATAATTTGAGGTCACTGTGAAAAAGACATGCATTTATTAGGCAGCAAAGAACTGCAATAAAGGTATATATATGATAAATATTTACACGATGAAGGATTTTATATTGATTGAGGTTTGGATGCTTCATCTTTAACAAAGATAGAGTGAGGAACATTAAAAGAAAAATCTAACTATGCATTCACTGAAAAAAAAAAAAAAGACACCTCCTGGAAAGCCTAGGATGTCAGGTAATAAGATCTGCACCATAATGCGTAAGAGGCTGAATTTCCACAGGCCATATTAATTCTGGCATTTCCTTGCTTCTGATGTTTTTCTTTGCAACATTAACATCTTTTAACATGATTTTATTGGACCCCATTACACTAAATGTTAAACCATGAAATGGTCCTGCTTCTATGAGGTGTTCTCACACACACACACTGGTGGTATTAAACTCGTAATGCAACACAGGTGAGAAATCCCTTCTAACACTTACAGCTGAAAAATCTTGCCACATCAGCACTAAATTATTCTGGCAATGAATATGCTGAGTTCCCTCATCTACTGCACCAATTATGGCCTTGAGGATCCCTCCTAAATCAGCAGAGCTGCAACAGGGCTGAGTAGAGCTTGCAATGCTTTGGGCCTGGAGGAAGCAGCTATGCATGGTGGAGCTACGGAGGCTCTAACATCAAGGAGACAAGAATGAAGAAAGAAAAGTACTTTTTGTGGACCCAAGGACAACCTCAAAACACATCTTTGTGCTTGCTCAGCCTGTGTGATTGCTCTGGAGTATGGGCAGGGCAAGTGCACTTTCACTGCCTAGATGACTGCCTACAGCACATTGCTCTGGAGAAAGCTGACCCATCTCTGCTGGCTGTCCAGGAAAGGGACTGTCTGTAGAACAACTCCCGGAGAGGATGGCACAGGCAGGAGAACAATCTGATGGAAATATCAGGTAGAAGCACATAACTCAAGATATAAGTGACACTGCGATGAGAATGAATAGTAAAGAAAAAGTTCTCCTCAAGTGTTTTTTAGATACTGACTTTGATAGTGTTGACATGGAGTTTTATAACCCTCTTGACAACAAAAACCTTAACAGAGACTGTCTTTACAATGCCTTTGTATATATCATTTGCCCAAGATTTCCTTTGCTGTCATGACGTCATTGATACCACAAAACAAATTATGTCATTTTCTTGACCAACAAAAACGGGACAAGGGCTTCCTTACAGATACAGTGCTGGTATTTAGTCACAAAATGTAGCCATGCAGAAAATATACATGCTTTTGATATAATTAAAAAAAAACCAACCCACAACCGAACAACAAGTATTATTGAAAGTGAAGCAGTTTTTTGATGACTGAATTAAAATAATGCTCCAACTATGTATGTCCTGTGAAGACGAAATCTCAGTGAAGCTTCTGCAAAATCAAACATATGCCAAATAGACCTAGAGAAACATCTGAAAAGAATTCCAAATAATCCCTAGTTCTGAACCGATTTTTTTCACAGTAATTCACTATTCTGCCACACTTCCATAAATCTCATAAGGATTTCACTTACTTAAAACTAGTGACAATAATAAAATCATATAATTTAAAGTTTGTATTAAAATACAATATTAAATTAAATTAAAATGCATATGAAAATGTAAGACTATATAGTTGTGCACAAGCAAATTTTAATTACATTTCTGTTGTAGTTAAAAACTCAAACACTGATGCTACTGTTGAGCAAAAGAAAGCAATAGAAAATTGTTTTTTTCCCTGTTTTTCACAGTGCAAAGAATGTACACAGCTGTGTTTTATCTGAATCACATCCTGAAGTAGATTTGCTATATTTCAGCAGATCTGAAAACAAGAATTCTGATTGCAATGGAAGAATGAGGAAAACTATGCTACATTAATTAATTTAAAATTCACTATTAAGGAGTTTTTTGGATGTTGGTTTGTTTTTTTTTTAATAAAAGTCTATATGAGCTAGTTCTTTAGCGGAAACAAAATTTCTGCTCATCACCTAAACTAGGTTTAGCTATTCAGTGATCTCTTCTATCTTCTTAGTAATGAAATCATTATGCCATCAACTACAATTGACAACTCTAATCAAAACAAAATTGAGGTTTGAATATGTTTTTTTTTTTTTTTTTTTTTTTTTTTTTTTTTTTTTTTTTTTTTTTGAAAGTAAAGTGCAAATTATTTAAAAGTTTTGAGTAAGAAAGCAGACCGCTGATGCTGACCTTTGCATTTTATGTAGCACAGTAGAGAAGACTTCATATTCAAAGATATCAGATATGTTTCCATGCCTCTAAGGGGTGAGGGCAAGGGATAGGAACAAGCGAAGTCACTTCTCTTCCATTACTTTTGTTTTCCATGCAAACCTTTCCTGATTTGTTCTCAATGAAATGCATCATTGCTACCCTCCTGTCTCCCCTCTCTCTTGCCAGAGTAGTACAGTAGTAACTTTGGACTCCATCACTATGAGATGCACACCTGACTTGCAAGGAAAACTAATCCAGAAGAGATATATTTAGTATTAAATACCTACAGGTCAGGCAACTAAATCAGTCCAGGCTTGTCATGCAAGGTTTCCTTTACATCTAACAGAAAGATACAGATGTATTTCACCAATCCTAGAGTAGTCATCTATTTCAGACAGAGGGGAATTACATCAAATGAACTGTGAGTAATGGCTTCTACTCACCACTTACCTGCTGAAATGCAGGTAGTTGGGAATAACTGAGGAAATGGAATGGTACTGCAAAAGAGAGAGGGACAAAGCTTGTGTGTCTCATGACATGCTCCATGAAATCCTCTTTGTTGGCAACACTGATTATAACAATGGAGAGAGATGGCTCCCATGGAAGTTGCATGTTTTAGAGCCTCAGCTCCTTTGAACCAGTCACTGAACTTGATAATTTTAAGAAGGAACTATGACTTAAAACGTATACAATAATCTTAAATGGTTCCACTTCTTGAGATGACAATCTTCATGACTCTCACAATGTTTTGGATTTTCTGTACAAATTGCCATCAAGAACAGCGTGGACAAATCAGGAACGGACAGCCCAAAGAGCTGCAAAGAGGCATTGCATTTCCTTTAGGTCTTATTTCACCAGGCTGAAATGATGAGCAGTGACACACTGCTGGTGTGCACATTACATACATATTGAAGTTAATGGCAATTTAATCAATCCAGGTAAATGCCTTTTTCATACTTCCACCGAGACTATAATGATCATTTCTTTTAGGCACACTGCATGTCTTACCATTGACACAAGCCTTTGTAAAACATAAATCAAAAAGTTTTATCCAATATAAAACTGTTTCTATTGAAAAGTTTTAGAGAATGAAGGTATCATTAAAGTGACATGAATTGATAAAACCTGTGACAACTTTAACTCCTCAATTTTCTTATTCATATGCTATCGTTGGGGACTAAACATTCCTTCCTTGGTAATTTCTTGCTTGTGGAAGGGTTTCCTACGTGTTTGTTTTTGCAACATGACTAATGGGTTCACACAGTTCAGAGCTCTAAGCGTCTTTAAAATCTTTTATACCTGCAAACATTTTTAAAACACATTTTAAATTGCCTTTGGCACAAGCACACTAAAAATATCAGAGGGTGTAACAGTTAAGTCATAATTTAAGCGATTGGAACCTGTAAAGTACTAACTTCTACATTTTAAAAAGCATTTATGCATGCACTGTGGGAAAAAACTGGCATTCTTTTTTTCTTTTTGTTTGTTTGTGTAAAATGAAAGAAGGAAATATGCCTTCCCTTAACTGGTGGGTCAGGCAGGGCAAATGCCACACTACAATGGCACTTTTTGTTTCAGCCTGGGTTACCTAATAGCTCAGAGCTCACAGAATGCTTTTTCTCTGCAGCTGGGAGGGTGGGCCTGGCTCGCTTTGAAAAAGAAAAGAAAAAAAGAAAAGAAAAAAAAAAA
>VXBB01025229.1:144935-173578 GCA_013399915.1 Illadopsis cleaveri | reverse complement strand
AGGCATTAGCTCCCCATTCAGATGTTCCAAAGGCCAAAAGTTTGGAAACTCCACCAGCCTGGAGCTCATTTATCAACAAATTCAAATTCAGGAAAAAACACTAAAGCACTAACACTGTTTTTCTCTCATTTTCTTTTCTTTTGTTATATCACATTATTTTCCTAGCTCTCTCCCTGCCCCCACCTCCACCATCTCCTAAAAAACGTTGACATCAAACCAAACACAAACCTTTGGCTTTTTTTTTGCCTTTTCAAGTCAGCATTATATCTCAGTGAAGCTGAATCTGCAAGTATACCCTTGACGTCTTCCTGGTGCCTTCCTGGTATCTCCAAAATGGCACTCATCTAGAAGATACCATTCTTAATCTAGACATGGAAAAATGCTTACTCTTTTTACTTCAGTTATGTTCCCATTATGTCCTCCAGTTTTGTTGCAATCACATTATTTTTTTTTAAGTGTTTGCATTTTAAATGTCAGTATTCCCAAATAACATTGATCTCTTTTCAGGGAAAAAAACCCAACAATACAGAAAAACAGCTATGTTGTGCAATGCTTTCTAGATTTCATCTTCTGATTCCTCAGCTCCACAGAAATAATGTAAGTAAACTAGGTGTATCAAAACTGCTTTGGAGGTATCATTGAATATTCAAAGGAATACCAAGTCATCTCCTGTTATATGCATAAAATTCAGAGCCCCCTCAGAAAACCTGAACTTATTTTCTTTCCTCCTGCTTTTCAAAACCAACCAGGGCCAACAAATGCAAAGAAAAAAGAGTAAACTTTGAAGCTGAAATTTAAAGCAATGAAAGTCAGGAAGTTCAAAAGTTAATGTTCCTATGGCTGTGTTAACTTGGCCATGTTGCAAATAGATCATGCAAATACTTCAAGCTATTTTGTTAAAGACCTATAGTACTGTGCCATAAACCATAATAAAACATGCTGTTTTCATGTGGAAACCAACTCGTATGAGGAACAGTACAGTGTATTTCTACTGCTAATGCTGACTTCACCACAAGTCAAGTATCTCTGCCTCAAGGCACTTCTCTGTTCTAACAATGCTGGTGTCTCATTCGAATCCAGCTTCCCCTTAGTTCACCCAAGAGCTTACACACTGACCCCCGCAGGAACAAAGGACAACTTCTCTCCTGAGTCGTTTGCCTCATCAGAAAATAATCTGTCTTTCCCCTTGAGATCAAAGAACACTTGTCACAACTTTTCCATCCCTCACTTAGATGAAATTGAAACAAATGGCCTTGTCGATCATCTTCTCCTTTCTGTTCTTCACTATCCTGGTTTCTACCAAGGAGCATATTGATACCCCAGTGCAGTAAAAAACATGATCTCACATCTATCAAATACTCATCCCCACTACAGATGATGAAATACATACGTGTAAAAAATTCTGATTTAGCAATGAATTTTTTGATTCTCCTTGTACTCTTTTGTTTGTCTTCCGTGTTTTTAATATACATATTGCCATGTGCTATGGTTAAAGGAGATCAGCCCCCAGAAAATGTGCCTTATTCTTGGTCATATTTATATTTCTTAGCTTCATTGAGAGCTAACCCACCAATGCTGGGTCAGTGTTAAGTAAACAATGTCTGAAAAACCACCAGTTTCACTATCCTCTCTGTCTTGGAAAAGCATACTCATCAGCTGCATTCTTCATCCCAGAGCTAAAGACAAGGATTGTGGTTTTGAACTGTATTCAAATAGCTCAGGGAAAGAAAAACAGCTCTAATGTGTTCACAATACCCTTACTTGATGTGACCTTTTTACCAATTAGTTTTCAAGCACTGAATTCTTCATAGAAGTACAACCTGTTTAAGAATGAAAGATACCTGACTCAGAGCATGGTCTGACAGAATGGGTTGGAATAGTTTGGGCACACTGAAAGCATTGTATATGGATTCAGGTATATGACAGCTTGATTTATTGGCAGTCCAAAAAAGTTCCTAGGTTGAGGTTTGAATTATTCCAGACAACATGGTAAAGCCTTCCTACAAGCTCTTCCAAGTTTAGCCACTTGTTCACTGGTTCCAATTTTGCTCAGATACTTTTCAGCCAACTTTTCTTCACTTTTGGTAGTTTTACCCAAGCTGCATGAGCCAGACATAATGGTAGGAGACCAGTTATTAACTGCAGTGTCTGCCAGCATAATCCACCTTGTGTGACCTGTCCATCCCACATGTGCCATACAGAATCAGAGGTAATGCTGCACATGTCCTTCAAAAAAGGAGAGAAACTACTGCAGATTTTCAGTACACTTCTTAGTGTGCAGCAGCTAGTAAGAAGGACTCTGGTCACTTCTTTGTTTTATGGATCCTTCTTCATCTCTCAGGAGAGAGAACCATATTCAATTGACAGTATTGTAAGCAACACAGAGTACGAGAAAGATGAGAAAATGTAACTGAGTATAATTCACAGACAATTAAGAACATCTGACTTCTTAATTATCTAAATGTTGATAATTTTTTCAGTAACAAATATCTGTTATTCACTGTGCTCCTTCACAACCCTAAAAGGCAAGTGAGTACATGTACGGAGACCTGAGAATGCAGAGTGTCATCAACTTTGTGACCGACTGCAATGACTGCGGAGTGAGATCTAGCTCTGCCAAATTCTGCATGGGCTTCAGCAACAGCTGCCTGAGGTGATGCTGTATTCACTCCTCCAACAAAAAGCATTCCCTGACCAGAGGGGCTGCCAAGCTTGGGACAAGCCCACAAAGATTTAAGCTCAGGCCTAAATCAGATCACGGTGGCTTGGCCTGTTACTGTCAATGCAACAATTCAGAATAACAAAGGGAAGTCTGAATATGCCTTTGTAGGACAGGAGACTCAATTAGTGCCAGGAAGCAACAGCTGGACAGAGCAGTAAGACAGGTTGGAAGGAGATGAACAAGGTAATATGAGCAGGTAATATGAACATGATTTTAGCCCAGCACCTGCCTACCTATTAACAGCTGTCAGAGTCCTGTAGGCATTGTGGAAGATGGGAATGATGTTAAAACAGTTCTAAAATAAAATAAAACTAAAAAAAAACCCACCACAAAGCCTCAACAATAAAAACTGTTCTGCTATTCTGTGGTAGCTTTTCTCCTGGTAGTAGATCAAAGGTATACAGCTACAAATATCTGACTTTTCCACAGATAATATCTATGAATCTGATCATGAACAAATAATTTGGTCTATGAAAACAGCCCAAGCTGAAGTCATCAGCTAATTGTACAACACTAGTATTTTTTGCATAATGCACTGAGGCCATTCCAATTAAAACCACCTGCTTAAAGTGTGTACAAATGACTATGCTACAAATTATTTTAAAAAGTGTGTTCAAAACTTTTGAAAAAGGTGGAAGGAAAAGGTAATAAACAATTGCACATCACAGTCTACTTAGAAAATTACCAAGTAAATCTCCTGTACACTTACAGTGAACAGCTGTGCTTTTTCCTAGCTTCATACATTTCTGTTCTCCCACATTACAGAAACTAATTTGTTTAGAATTTTAGCAACAATTTCTAGCAGCTGTTGTAACAGTTATAAACTACATCAGATAACTATGAACTTCAGCAGTATATTTCTCTCATAGTAAGAATGCAAAAGATTATTTGTAGTTCAAACTACTTGATGGTGAAAATGAAATAATCAGTTTTTATGGCTCAGATGTTATCCAAATGGTGAAAAAATAATTTGTTAGAGCTCAGATAAAAGGACACACAATGCTGCAGTGTAAAAATCTCACAAACATTGGATATAAACTAAAGACCTATTCACATGCATTTGTATCACCAGGGAACCAAATTTACTTTGTTTCTGATTACTTTAATTTTCAGTGCCTTTGGAACATGTCAGTAAAAGTGAAAAAAATGCTGCTAGGAAATGGGTCTTTTATGTTGTGGTTTTTTTTTTTTTTTTTTTTTATTAAGCNTTTTTTTTTTTTTTTTTTTTTTTTTTTTTTTAGATATAAGGAAAAGAATAATAATCTAGCAAAGGCAAGCCACAGATAAAATCCTTTCTAATAAATACATAGGAAAATACACTGCACATAATGTGCACTCTAGTTACTGTATGCTAGGAAGCATCACAGAAGCAAACTCCTATGCAGTAAGACTACTTTTTATTCACATGATTCAGATTTGATTATTCAAATATTAATGAACATTTACAACACATTTATTGAAAACCCCAGTAACATTGTAGGGTTAAAATGTCATTCAGGGAAATTAATCATAAAAGGATAAATTATTAGTAGTATCTATAGACAGGAATACAACATGCATTTGTGGTTGTATACTAGTAACGACAACAGCCACAATTATAAATCACATTATGAATATTTAATTTTGGTTTAATCACTTGCATTATGCTGTAGTTCTTAGCACTAGTCAGATTAGCTATATTTACAGCATAAAGTATTTAAAATAAATCTCAAACTATATTCTAATAATATATTTTTCATTATTAGCCAAGAGGAACAACATCAGAGGCAATATTGCTTTTAAAATGCTACCACAAGAAAGAACCACTTGACAGATCATATTTCAGCTCACATGTAGGCCAATTTTGTCTCTTTTTGCAAGTTTGAAAATTTGACTGGTAATATCTCACTACAGGTCTTTTGTATTTCCAAAGAGATTTTCATTTTTTAAAAATTATTAACACTGCTATATTAAGATGCATGATTTTAAAATATCTGAAAGTACGTTTTAATTTTAAAGGTGTCTTATACACAAAATAGTTGAACTAGCTTTCCAGAAGCAATCAATTAACTTTGTTGGGGTTCGTTTTCCCAAATTCATACCATTTTGTTTACATTTGCTGTCCTCCAGTAAATTCTTTAGCCAGCAGGCAATTACTTGGAATAAGGAATTATTCCAATTTATTTTGGATGGTTTTATACACCCATCTCAAGTATTAAAGAAAAAAAAAAAAACCTCTTTAGTTTAGGAAAATATAACAGCCAAGATTCCCTAAACTCTCAAAGCATTCAAAACAAAAATAAAGAGACAGCTTCATAGTGACAGATGGATTTCATGTGTCCAGGGCAATGCCCAGGAGTTATAATAAAGTACATTTTCAATGCATCTGCAGCCATTTCTCCCACAAGAGTCTGTGCATTCGCTTCTGTTCCAGACAAGTGAGCAAGTGTCCTTTGTCTCCGGCTCAAATCTCCTGCATCTTTCCACTCTCCTCCCTTCTCTCCTGTTTCCCCAACCTGATCCTGGAATGTTTTGGCCACGAGGTTAAGAAAGATTTCCCCATTTATCACAACCTGCCAAGCACAACAGGGTCACAGTCCCAGCCCCAGTGCTATCACTTAGCTAATCCAGCCTCGGCACAGACATGAAACTTCAAAGATATTTTGCCACGGGCAAAAGTTAGTCCTTATTTGCTTTAAAATCCAAGTATCAATCAAGTTAAACTGTGCTTCAGTGGAGCTAACAGTTTGAATGTTCAGAGCAACATGGACATTTGGTTCTTAGCTGTGGCTCTAATTGAATGCAGGGCTCACCTGGGATAGCAGTACAAACACTCCAAGTACAGAAAAAAGTCTCATAATGGGACAATTCACTTTACATATGAGAACACTCTTGATAAAAAGAATTGTTCAATCATTCAGTTCATGTAAACACACAAAAGCACCTTCTGGTGCATTTGTGCAAATAAATACAGATAATGCACACAGAATCTCCGTTTAGGTTAAATAACTTCAGATTATTTTACCTTCCAAGGTTTTATTATGAGTTATACCAGATGAGCAGTCAAACTTATGTGACTGTAAAGGTCAGTTATTGACTTTTAAATATCCCTGAAATTAATGTGAAGAACAATTACACATTTGCTATGAGAACAAGCAAAGGACTTTTCTTCAATACCTAGGAAGCAAATCATTGATTAACCCTAGGTAAAATAATATGAAAATTTTACTATCCTGGGATTTCTGTTCAATCTAGTGCAAACAATACAATAATTATGCTTTTTAAATCTATCAAGGTTCTTCTTTAATGTGTATTTTTAACTGCATCCTTCTGGATCTAAAAAGGGATCCATCTTAAAATCAGCTTTTTAAAAAATCTTCACCTTTTCTGCAGATATTTACTTACAATTGAATACTATTTAATTATGTATTAATTCAGAGCAATGACTGAATATTGCAAAGAGAAATAAACCACATATTATCTTTAGTTAAGCTATTACTGAAAGGTATATTTATTATTTTTTCCAGCAATATGATTGAAAATATCTTTAATAAAATAAAATAAAATAAAATAAAATAAAATAAAATAAAATAAAATAAAATATAAAAAGGAAGCAAGTAGCATATTAGCTACAGCATTAAATTCTGCAAACTGCTCACATACCTTTTGTACATAAATTTACTACAGCCGTGCTCTCCTTTTATTGAAAAATACTGAAACAACATGTTAAATTTTTAATCCCTTGTGAATAACATTTGCTAAATAAGTTTTACAATTCAAAGATTAAAACTAAACAAAGTGCGAATTATTTCCTATATTCTCCCAAAGTAAATGTAAATTCAATAAAATTACATATAGCTATTTGCAAAGAAAACAACAGAAAAAAAATATGAAAATGATAGGTGATCATGTGAACAAGACAGTATGCAATGTGGTTTTTCATCTGCTTCTTCTATTCAACAGTATGTTAGGACACTTTCACATACCACATTCTCTTTAAGAAAATACCCTTGACTTCTAATTTCTGTAACAGATGAATTAGCTTCCTTGTATGTACACTCTAACACGCGTATATATGCACGTGCATGAGCATACAAACACACAAACATACTGTTTTCCAAAGCCATATTCAAGTTCTTTTGCTTGATATTATCTGCATTCACGCAAGGTTTCTGCTATTTGATTTGCTGTACCATTTAACAAGATATACTTTTATAAATCTCAAATGATCTTGGAAAAATACTTTGGCAAGAACTATTTTTTAATTCAGTAATTTAAAATATTGCTTGGTTTATATACCCTTTTCAAATTTACATTTGATTTACTTTAGAAGAAATTACAACGCCATAAAAGTTACTGAGACAGTCAAAAGCTGTTTAGCTGAAATGTATTTCAGAAAATAGTGAACAGACCAAGAAAAGAAACATGTAACTGGATCCTGCTGCTTGCTGCTTACCAGACCACAGGCACAAAATCGAAGAACTTACTGGCTGTAAGAATTTATCATACCTTTCTTCCAAAGAGGTTCCCTACCTATTACAGATCCCTATGGATCTAAATGCCTGTTTACAGCTGGACCAAATTGCCTTGCTCTTTCCTTCCTGGGACTTTGCTTGCTGCTCTAGGATAATAAAACACCACTCACAGAGTGAACCCCAGCAGAGTTTCCCTGAATGAAACAGACATTTAAGAAGCAGCAATCCCCATGTCAGCTCCCACCATCGCCTCTGCACTGCCGCTCGCGCTGCTGCGCGCACCCCACGGCAGGGAACAGCATCTGAGTACAATAGCAGCACATGAACATGGGCTCCCTGAAGAAAGCTTTAATCACAATTTATTCACAAAAAACGGTCTGTTCAATTGCAAAGTGTATTAAAAATAATAGATGACATTGCAGAACTTTTAGATGACAGCGAATTTTGGAGGAGGTAGGACCGATGCTTTAGCATATTTACACTTTGGCATTATTTGTTCCAAATGCAGGTCTAATCAACTTAGAAAATAAATAAATGGATTTGAATTAAGTATTAGGAAAATACATTTATTGTATCCACAGTTTCTGTAGTTTAGGGATAATTAATTTGAATTCCACTTATGTCTAGACACCTGTCTCAGCCTACTGGCCTTTAAGTGCCTCTTAAAAATGTTATTGAGTAACACACCAAGGAACTGCTCACAGATTTGACAAAATGTGATATTTGCAGCCCATTACAGAATGGCACATTTTATTTCTTACAGTACTTAACAAGTAACCTCTTGTGGTAAACAAATCTGCTCCTGAAAGAACCTGATGAATCCAGTCCTGTGACCTATCTAAACTTCTGCACTCTAGAGCCACTATGAACAAATACCTTATTCCAAAACCAAGTACAAAAGTGCTACTACAGAAATTAAAATCAAATCTCCTTTTCAGAACAAAATCTGAATGGGAATTAATACTCATTTATATTTCCCATTTTATCACCAAACAACATTTGCAGCAATATTGCAAATTAAAATCCATCATGGCCTTACCTCAGTAGTCTCTGAAGAACAGAAACCAATTCCCCAGATATGCAAAGTCAGTTTCCAGGACAGAAAAAAAGAGGAGAATATCTGTTACGTTTCACACTAATTAACTTCCATTGTAGAGCAGCTAAGGGGTGCAGGCAGGTTTTCGTGACCAAAAAGCTTTTGCATCAGTCCGCCAGGATTTTTTAAACTCGAGAAAACTGAAGACACTTTGTTCTTCCTTGAACTGTCATGCTGAGCCCAGCACAGTCCAGTTTCTTAAGTTAACTAGGAGGAGACCTAGATAGTAAACAAGCTTGGCTCTGTCCAATGGCTTTCCACACCCTCCTGTTTATAGTAAGATGACTTGCATTCAGAGGTCACCCCATCAACAGCTCCTGTCTTTCAGTGGGTATCTAATGTGCTGCATTTATCCCAAGGCTCTTTTAATGAAACCACCTTCCTGGTCCCTGCTCCCCTGCTGTCGCTATGACACATCTGCTCCTTATTGTGCAAAGCCCTATTAAGTGCTAAAATATACAGAAAAGTCATACCTGGGCATATATTCTGCAAGTAATTCAGGTATTTATAAGTGCTTACCTTGTCTGTGAATATTAGCAACAGAAAGTCTTTTTAAAGATCAAAGAATTTTGCCAGGAACATTCATCTTGTGAATAAAAGAAATTCAAGAGGAAGGAAGATGGATGTTATTGTTTGATCTGGATTTAAAACTTTTACAAATATTCCCCAGAAGGATAATGCATGTGTCTGTCCCAGATAATATTTACTTGAATATGTTAACATGCTGGAAACAAGAGATGAGGATTGTCCTCGAGCTCTGCTGTAAAATGATACAGAGCCAAGAAAAACAAGGGTCAAGTGCCAGGACCCCAGTGAAAACACCAAGTGAGTTCTGGGCTGAAAGAATACATGGAATTGATGGTTCATACAAAACACAGTACATCCACAGCAGTGTAGAGCCTCCTAGCTCTCATTTTTTAGGCATACAAGTGCTACTGGTTACAAGAGGTTTGTGATCCCACTGGCAATTATTTTCTTCATACAGCACTGAAAATCGAAAGAGTAAACCACCTGAAAATAGCTTATCCCAACAAATAGATCTCAATTAACTGTATCTTAAAATGAGGACAAAAAAATGGTGTTTAGTATTTTCCTTCAGAGTCTTACAAAAAAAAAGAATTCCAAATTTCTGCCAGTACTTTTCCTTACTCCTTAGCCACTGGGCAGCACTAGGAAGTTCAGCTTTGTTTCAGTGGGGATGTGAAACTGAAGATGGCACTCTCTCCCCATGCAAACACAAGCCTGACTGCTGCTCAGAAATGTTCTTTGAGTGAAAGTTACACCTGTAGCACATTTTCAGCACCATTTTTTGTCACCACTGCAGCATCAAAATGACAGATAGCAGCTTGGCTCTGCTAAAGCTAATAAAATATGATTGATGAACTGGGCTAGAAAGCCATGTCAGTTCAGATTAAGATATTTGTGCCATCATTTGACAGGTTCCACGCTTTATTATTAAAATGGACTATCAGGATTATAGGGGCCACCAATAAATACATCCATTCAGATTCCCTGATGCCTTTTCTTGTACTTAAACATACCAATGAAGTTCAAATACAAAAGTTTTTTTCATGTGAAATCTGGCTCAATTTTTGCAAAATACTTGCCCTTAGAAATACAATATACTTCCTTAAACAGGTGCCTGTCAGCTGCTATAATCTCATGCACTGAAATCCAAGTAATCCTCATTTTACTGCATTATGTGGTATAATGAAGGCCCACCTCTTTGACAATGAAAACCCACTGAAGCATATTTAAAGTAGTGGGGAGAACATAATCAGCTTTCAGATGTTGTTTTTGACATTAGCTTTGGATATAACCTCATTCTTAACTGCTGAAACAACACATCAGATGTGGAGAGTGGCAAATCAAGATTGGTTGGGGGTTTCAGCACCAAAAAAAAGGAAACAAAGGAAAAAGCTATTGCAAAAAATGCTGCCAAAGACTGAAACCACCAGGATGTACACGAACAGGGAGCTCCAAGGCTCCAATCCTACTCAATGAATTGCAGAGTCCTCAGAGTAGTGGAGATAAGAAGCAGCAGATAAGGAACAAAATCTGTCTCTTCTTCTCCCAGGCATCAGGCAGAGGAAAACCAGCCCGGGCCTAGACTCTACCAACAGTTAAGGAGGACACCAGCATTCCCTCTGCCCACCTCTGTGTGCAGGATGTCCTCACTCAGCAGCTTCAAACCAAAGCAGATTGGCCACTCCCTGCCACCATTTCACCTCTGTATTCCTGTCTTCTGTCACACACAAACACCAAGAACGAAAGGACCAAGAAACAACCACAAGCATTCCTCCTTTTCTCAGCTACACAAGACAATTTTATCATTTCTCAGGTCTGGATGTCTCGAGGCAAAGTACAGTCCCATACACTTGTAAAGGTGTTTATCACATAGTGGTGATAAAAAATTTCTATGCCAGAATTTGGTGCACAAACTAGTAGTGTCTAAAGACGACCAGAGAAAATTATTACATCTACAGTATGCGCTCCTTTCTCAGAATGACTGACAGGGAAAACACTGTCCCAACATGCCTGCGATGGATTAACTTTTCTGCCAACGGATGACCAAGCGGGAGATGTTTTTTATTGACACGTAAATCAGATGCTTCTTCATTGCCCCTGATTTACAACATCATTCCAAGGACACAAATGTAACAGAAAGGAAAACAGCAGACATTAGCAAAGAAAAACTGCAGTCATTTCAGAATATATGAAAGCATGAAATGTTAAGTATTTTGAATTCCTCAGTTCTGCAACCAAAACTGTTTGGTTTAGAATCACAGTAGTGAAAATTCCTTCAGATTTCATTATAGGACGTGAAGTACTTCTAAAGGTATATTGCAGGGAAAAACGCACAGGAGCAGCAGATTTTGTTGCCATTGAGCAACCTTCTCTAATACATATTGAGAATCACCACAACCACTTCCCGTTTTGAGTCAGTATATATTTCAAGCAATAAAATGACAAAAATCACAAAAAAAAAAGAATGTAAGTAGAGATACTTTTGGAGAAAGGGACGCCTGTGAGATTTTGTGTTGGTCAACACTTTCGTAACTGAAGATCAAATTCACTGACAAGTAGGTATGTTCCTGAATTCTTTAGTGCATCTTGCATTCAGAGGGTTTGAAGATGTTTTGATCAAGAGAGTTGTAGCACCCTCTGATTCTCCTCTCTTTGGGGTCTGTCCACATTTCCCTGGCTGGCTGGCTCTGGCAAGTCACCACAGGCCCTGGGGGCGGCAAATTTTAGCTACAGAATGGATGATGGTATAATGGCACCTCCAACACACCTAGTTTTTTCCAACTAACTCAGCTGCTTTTACCTTTCCTTGTTAGTTTGTATTTTTAGTTCAAAGATAAATGACAAATTCCCAGATCCAAACTACCGTGCTTTTTCAAGAAATTTAAATTTGATTTAAATATACAACCTTCTCCAAGATGGCTTTGTTGACTTGTAACTTTTGTTTTCTTTGTTTTATCTGAGCTTTATTTAGCAATTCATCAGACTTCACGGAAAGAAAAACTACCATTTGAATTTCATTTCATGAGTGCCTCCCACCCACTCCAGGACTTGTCTGTAAAATCAAGGGATCAAAATAAAATCATCCATATTCTAATACTTGTATCTGTACACAATGCTGTATTTATTAAACTCTCCAGCCACCAGGAAAGCTGTGTTACGTTCTGCCTGGGTAGTGACCAGCCTGAGGCTTCTAAGAGCAAAGTCTGTGGTTCCATCACAGTCTCCACCAGTTTCCCTCTCCTTGTTCACCTTGGCCTTGCAGAGAGATTCTTCTTGGATACAGAGAACAATAACAAAACAATGGATACTAGCTGGATTTAAAAACATGCACTTTTTTTCCACAACTGAAACTTTTTTCAAAAACTAAAAACTGAGTAAATCTCAGAAAAGAGATTGAAAACAGATGGAAAGAAAGATCTGTGATTCTATGATTCTAAATCTCAATAAAATAATTGAAAAACTGATGGAAGCCAGCTAAATTTTAAGTTCAAAGAAAAAATAGACAACTGATTATATCAGATTTTCAGTGGTAACTGAAAAAGTTCATAAAAATAAATAAGAATTACATATAGTAAACAAAAATTTATAAGAACAGACTGTACATATTTACAAATAACATTCCTGAAAGAACTTTAAAACACCATTTTTAAAATAAAAGCTAAAGAAAAGGTCTATTTTGTCTTCTGTTTTCTCAGCACCTGTAATTTCTGATTTATGTCTGCAGTCTTGAAATTCAGCCTTTAAACCCAAATATCAAGCCCTTAACTTGAAACATTAATGACCAACACAATAAAATTGTTGCAATGGGCAACAAAATATTTTGTCTCCATCTCCATTGCTCCCACTGGTTTCATTGAATCTTTTTCTAAAAATTACTCATTTACCAGTCATTTACACCTGCCATTTTAAGTATCTGTGATATTAATTCTGATTTGAAATAAACAAATAAATAAAATCTGAGCTTTACAAAATGCACATCAAGTTCAAGGTGCAAGCTTTCTGAAAAGATTTCTCATATAATTTCTCCTTAGGGAGAGTTGATATATGACACCCTATCTCTAAAAGGCATCCAAAGTAAAAAAAAAAAAGATGAGTATTCATTCAAATCCCGGCTAATTATTACATGTTTTTATCATCACATTTTCTAGGGTTACAATCAAGATGAGTGATGTGTTCAGTGATCAGTACTGGGCACAAATGTGGTCTCAACTCTGAAATCTTAGTTTTATTTACGGCTCTACAGTCAACTCTAGCATAATCTTCCAAATTTATATTATGACCAAATAAAAAGTTTATTTAAGTAAGTACAGGAGAGACTGCATGTAAAAGTTCAGAACAAGTTTCAATTTTTGAAGTGGATCTCAAAAGCTGCAAGAGAAGGAAGAGGTTGAACCATTTATAGAGCTTTTGACTTGAACTCCTTATCATCACGCCCCATTTAATCCTTAAGTGTTCACAGACACTCAGTGAGAGCATCTGCGTATCTGACTGCTCTCAGCCACGCCTCCCATTCTAGGTAACATCCAGTCTGAGTACACAAAATGCAGTCAGTCCATTTGTATCCCTCTTGTTTCCAGATGTGTACAATGCTCTTCACTGCCTGTACTGAGCACTTCTTTCAGCTTTTGTTCTGCCCCTGTGACAGGACCAGCTCTTCTCCCTCATCCCCCCTCCCTCCGTGCACATGTGACTACTACAGTGAACAGTCCAAAATGATGGTCTGAGGAACGGCATGATAGATCTTTCAGATAAAACAAGGGCTGTATCATTGCTTTCACTCACTGTTTATTTTGAAAACTGACTGGCACCTCCATAATTACCACAGACCTTCTCAACAGAAAGCTGGAGCAGTATCAGGTTGGAGACAACCAAGGCAGGGATTCCTTCGCTGCGGTATGCAAACCACTTCAAGGTGGTACTTTTGTGCCGGGGCAGGGAGAAGTGGGAGCAGCAGCAATAGATCCCGACCTTTCTGGGCACGGTGCTAGGACTCACACTGTTTATTTGTGCCTGGAGCAAAATCCAGTGTGGTAGGGGAAGTGCTTTTTGCATGATGGAAAAGATGGTGTTTAGGTTCTGACTTGGGGGACATGGGAATTAAGGAATGGCTGACTTTGAAAAAGATCCGCTATATGACTGTTTCCTAGCAAATAAACTCTTTTAGGCCTTCTTCAGTTTAAAGGATTAATAAAGTCAGCAGTTTTTACTGAGGGCACTTCCCTTGATACGTAAGTATGTAAGAAAAATTCCATTTATCTTTTTTAAAAAATATAAACTTTCAATGAAACAAGGTAAATTTATGCATGCACTAAAACTAAACTGGTAAAAATAATAAATTTTTAAAAAAAGAAGAAGAAAAAAAAATTGCCAGTACAGTAACTCCCTTAAACACAACCAGAGAAAAGTTCTGGTTGTGAGTGAATGAAGATTATCTTTCATAAATTTAGGGAAACCAGTCACCTTATATAAAGAAATGATTTTTGCTGTATACAAAACTTGAAAGGAAGCCTTAAGTAAAAGTAACAGAAAACATGAATGACAAGGTGAAAATTCTTGGGTTTCTCCATCCCTACATGTGGACATACCAAGGCCATATGGAGCTTACCAGACAGTTAACTCAGCCTTTACTGGAAACAGCGTTTCTCAGGCAATTACAAAACACTATCCTACCTGTTATTAACAAAAGATATATCAAAAATAAGAAAAATAAATTTAACATTTTTTTATGCAATGTTCTTTACAGCTTTTATGCAATATATTAGAAATATTTTAATAAAGAATCCATACCCCGAAAGTCCTGCTGAGTCATAATAACTATTGAGGTCTCAGTCTTTTCATATAATGGGGATAACAGCTAGTTTAAAAAAAAAAAAAAAATCCTCTGGTATCACACAGACATTTTTCTCCCAAAGCTACAAATGACACTGTAACTTTTTGACAAGTTAGTATTTTACATTTTTTAGCTATACATCTGATACTAAAATAATTTTTTAAAAGTGTAATTCTAACAATCTTTCACCATAAGTAATTGACAAATTTTCTATATTCTTTCTTGATTTGGGGAAGATGACAAATTTGTTCCCCTGAATGTCTATGTCTTTTGAACTTGATGGAAGTTTCCATTTTTGCCTTTCTTTGTGTTGGCAACTTTACCAATGGGAATTACAAAGAATTTCACAGCCTGGCAAAGGGAGGAAGTGACATCTCTATATCCCCAAATTATCCAAGCTTTCAGCAGCTTGCTCCTTTTTCTGCTGTGCTAAACTATAGCCTTTTATTCCCATCTCCTCCAGTGGCAGCATACTGCTTACTCCTCTCTCTCTGCAATTTTATTGAATTCTCCCTTTGCTTTAAGCTATTCTATGCTGAAGCCCAAGTTAATTTTTTATTCCTAGGAAACACAGAAAAACACAGGGTCATATTCTGTTCTTTAGAGGCACTCATCATTTTTTTGGTGGAATGCACCCCAGTAATCTGGAGCAGAATGTAGATAGTTTTGCCAAAATATCACTGCATTAAACTGCTCACTGCAGTGTAGTGAGTGACTTAGTGTTACTAAACACTACAAGCTTTTTAAATCTGTAAAACACCTAAGAATTCTACACTCCCTCAGTATTTTTCAAACATATAGATTTGCAATTGGAAATACAATGGTATCAATGTCCCCTTATGAAAACGCTCTCCTTGAGTAATGGATCCAGTTAAAACTATCCATGATACAGTAGCAAAATTTGGCCCTCGCTGTGTCTTATTTTTTACCTAGTATTTCTGTGTATAAAGAATTAAATTTCTGTGTATAAAGCTTTATTTCATTGCACCCGGTTTTCTTCTCATCACACTTGCAATTCTGCTACAATCAATCAGGGGTTGCACTGTTGTGAGAACAAAATCTGGATCAGGATACAGATTTCAACACCACCCTCCTCAAAAATATAGTGTTTCAGAGTTTTTACTGCAACTTCAAAGGTGGATCATCTTACAAGTGACTAGAGCTGGAGAGCAAACATCCTCCATCATCATAACAAATCTCTCAGCATAAGCACAAGCATTTGGAAGAACTACTTGCTTTACATCATCATCTCTATTTCTGGACACAAGTGCAGAAACAAAAATAAGTTGTTTTTATCTACTAGTTAGATCTGCACATATAAATGAAGAATCAAATATCACAAATCATAGTATTTTGTAACATGATTCAGCAGCTTTAATGAAATCAGGTTTCTGTCACTGCCATGAGACCCTACTTACCCAGTGCTTCAAATTAAAAAAAAAAAAATAAAAAAATCCCACAATGAAGGATTTTTATTGTATACTTCAAAATTTATATTTTCCTAAAACAGACTTATAAAATTTTTAATTAAAGTCTATACAGGGTTCTTTGAATTCTGCTTTTCCAACTGGACTTTTCATCATATCAAAAAATATCTTTTAAAAACTGAGAATAAAAACAGAGACTTCCATTTTTTTTTTATTCTGCAGAGAAAGAAGTGAACTGAAATGAAAGAATGAACACACAAAATAACAGAATAAAACCTAGTAAATTTTTCATGCAAACAAAATTTCTGTCCGAACTGGGAGCCAAGTACTAAACTCAAATGGAATACAGGTAAAAACCACTGATGGCATTTCCTCACAGTACCTGAAGGCAATTTCTCTTAAATTTGAAAGTAATGTGGTGATTCTGGTCACTGGCCCTACAAGGAGAGTACAAATAAACCTTTTTCTTCTCTCTCAGACAGCCATAGCTGTATATTGACAATTTTTAGTATACAAGGAAGTGGTTTGGAGATACACATTTAAGCAAATGACTTTTTTAAAAAAATTGGTTTCTATGCCAATACAAGTATTCAACATAATCTATTAAAAAGCATATGCATGTGATTATTTCTTCACATGTGAGTTGTTTCACTGGCTTTAGTAAGTGTTTAATTCAGTGTGCAGTTCAGTATATGTGTAAATCACCACAAGAATGGAATCTGAATTGAAAAAGTTTTAAGTTTCTACCAGGGATGTCAGTCTATTCTCCTATCCAGATTTGTAATACTTGTTTTCAGCAAAAAAAGACACAGCACTGTAATATGTGCAATTGGAAATGAGACTTAACTGCTCACACTTATTTCTAAAGATGTACAAACACCTTGAGTTATTACTAAAAAAAAGTATAAAGTGGATAAAAATATTACTTCAGAGATTTGAAACATTTCGAGCACACATATATTAATTCAAAATGAATCAGCTATAAATATCTTCAGTTTTAGCAAGAGTTCAAGGGAATATTAGAAAATACCAAGGAGTATTTTAAATAACTTAAGATGCACAGCAGAGAGAGAAAATATGCAACTTGGCAATGAAAATATGTAGCTAAAATAAAGCAGAACTGTTTCACTGCAAGAAAAATGGTATCACCTATTCAGAGTGGCTGACTGGGGGAAGCATGCACGCAAGGTTTACAGTGATTTGGCCCAAAACTGTCGCATCTGGACAGAGCAGGGCATAACCCTAACCAGTACCCTGTTACTGGGTGTAACTGCAGTTCTGCTTTCTGTCTCTGCTGTGAATGCACAAATGTGGTATTAAAACAACTGAGAGATAAAAGGAAAATTGAAACAACCTCCCAAGTGCATTTAAAAAAATAATATGAATGCCTGGCTATGCCTGCACAGAAGGGCAGGGTAGGAAAACAGACAGTCCCAAATGCAGTCCCCCCGCCCAGAATTCCTGTGTGAGAGTGGAGCAGGAACCACTGCCAACAGAAAAGGAATAGCCTTTTTTTTCCTCAGCAAGTGCTGCACTCAGAGCTGGCTAAGAGCTCAGTTTAGAAGATACCAACTGTGATATCTCTGCCTTCATTCTCTACTACGAATTAGATTACCAGATTAGATCTTTGGGTAATACAGGATACAATGACATGCTTATGGAAGTGGATGTTACTGATGATTTTTAAAGTAGATCCAAGGGTCAGCCCCTGGTCTGGTGAAGTTATGGAACAACCTGCCAGGACAAGAAGTTCAAACTTACCTATATACTATGTGGATTTGTTGTTGTGAAATATAAATATTTCTATCTGACTAAAACAAAACTATTTAATATTTGTGAATGTTTTATTTTTCATGAAATAATTTCAGGCATAGAGACATCCATGTTCTCTAGTGGCAGTGAATTCCAAATCTTTATTATCTGCTGGTAAAAAAAATATTCCTTTTTATTAGGTTGAAATATATTTCAGTTTCTCCTCATACTCCTTACATTGCATCACTTAACTCACTGTTTCTATTGTAGTCATTATTGCATACACGTTATTGCACCTCATCTGTCAACTGTATCTGTCACAGTCCATAAAGGAGGGTTGGGGGTTTGAATATCTTTATTAATTTCCATTTCCCATATCTGAATTCTGCAATTCTTCCAAATCCTTAGCATGCTGAGGAAGTAGAATTGAACATGAGCTATGGACTTCATTTTTTCTTTACTGAAAAAGAAACCCAACAGTGGGAACCTTGAGGCTGATACTTTAGTTGTTAGTTAAACAAAATCTAAATTTCTGGTTTCTATAATAAGATTTACCATATAGACAAAAAGGGAGTGACAACCACAGATTAGTATGTTAGTTTTTCAAGCTCAGAGGGACACATTGTCTCAGAGCTGGTTATTGAGAGAGGAACACAAATAGGACCTGGAGGTGCACCAAGTTTAAGAATAACCTAAGCACCAGCACAGAGAGGAATTCTAGAGGGGGGGGACAAGTAGCTTGAAACAGCTACCACCTCAACAGAATGTAGAGAATCAAACAGAAATAAGAGCTGAAGGACTGTTTCAAAGACCATATGTGTGAATGAACAATCAACCTTGAGCATTTGGAAAACATTAACTCATGCCTTCCTTTTGACACTATGTGAAAAGATCATACAGCTTCCCACTGCATGAAAAAAACTCTGCATCTTGCTTTCTCTAGATGTTTATCATATGTACCTCCTCAGCACAGATAAAGATGAAATCAGAGGTCCTTAAAAGTGGAAGATGGAAAATTGAATTTTTCATTACATCTCTGTTTCTCTAATAAAATACAGACTTTTAGATTCCAGAATTTAATAAATAAATCAGCTGAGGAGTTCTTCATCAAAATTAAGTTAAACAGAAGCCATTTTCTGAAGGCCAGAGAGCAAATTCAGATGGCTAAATCAACTCAAAGGGAATAAAAATGAGAATGAATATAAAAACAGGAGCTGTGCTAACAGTAAAAAGGTAGAAAATGGTTACTACAAAAATGTTACAGTCTGGAAGATTTTTTAAACATACCTAGGAATTTTGGGCACTAAATCACAGCATTTTTTGACATTTCAGTCACTAAAACAGAGTTTTCATAGTCGCTCCTTGGCTAAATAAAAGGACATGCAATCAACATGAACGAATTAGAGCTGAAGAGCGATTTAAAAACCCCAAAGATGTCATATTTTAAAAAAATACAACTAAAATTCACTAACTTTGAGCATAAATCAGGATAGCCATTATCAAAAAATGGCTTGAGTTGCAAGGGACCCTAACAACAACCTAATCCCTAACCTGCTGCCACTGGCAGTTGTTATCTATGATAAACAACGGGTTACAAAGAAGCATCTTCCAGATTTTGTCTTCATGTTTAAATTTTACAGGGTTGGCATGTTATGAAGAGCTGGTTCATGAGCTGATTCACGTGCCCCTCCAACTATTAAGTTGGTCTGAAAGTCTACCGGGGTAAGACTGAGGAGGAAAGGAGGCACCAATGTTACTCATGCAAACTATCCAAAGGCGTGGTGGATATGGCTATCATTCTGCACATCTGTCTTGCTAAATGATGGCCATAGGGCTATTAAGAGGACCTGGAAAGGTAGCAGAAATAATGAAAAGTATCAAAACATTTTAAAAGACTTGTGTCTACCATATACAAAAACTGTCAGAGAAGCCACAATTCAAACTACAGGTATTTTCTACCATTTAAATATTTTGTATTTGCTTTCAAGTACGTTAAATTATATTTGTAATTACATGGTTCCATACAAACACCAAGACTTACTACAATTACTGAGTGAATAGCATTTTTAAAAAATAGTGTCAATGAGACATTATTACACATATCAACAAGAACTTACATTTTTAAACTCACACACAAATAGGAAGAAAAAGTTCTAAGTATACCTCAAGACTAAGAAGTAAACTACAAATCTACCTATACCCAATAGGTAATTGTTTTCACCATAAGGGATAAAAAACCTTGCAATTATTTGTTTATCATAAAAATATTTTGTTGGCACCTGCAGAGAAATGAGCTTTCCTAGACACTTTTAATTTCAGTTTAAGAAGACTGACAGGAAAGCAAGGGAAAAAAATTCCTTATACCTCTAATGTAAAGAAATTCAATTAAGATATGCAAAAGCAGGATTTTTTTTTCCTTTTCCAATCCATATAATGGACAAAAAATTAGAAGCTGAGCTGAGCTTCACTAGTCAAACTAATATTTTGAAGGTTTCTGATACATGGATCTTCAAAGGCATCTAAGCAGGAAAAAACCTAATTGGCAATTCAAACTCATTTTTTCAGAGGTCAACAATTAATTTAATTTGTAACATATGGAAATCCTCCTGTATATCTTTCAACACCTCCATGTATCCAGATGGTTTTGAAAATCTGTCTAAATATAATGATTAGTTCACTTAGTATCTGCCATTAATAATTCTCTTGTCTAATAAATCCTTTAGACTTTCATGAAAATATTTTTGTTATATATTCAAACTATTTACGACTAGCTTATTTTAATTAAAGAAATTAAATATTGTTTTTCTGCATTTGTCTGGAACCCTGATTTGCATCCAAACTGCAGGTTGATCCAAATAATTAATTCAAATTTAGATTTCTAAAAAATAACAAATGTAGTATCCTTGTTTTAAACTGAGAATCAGAGGTTAGGACTGCAAAATTACTTCTTTTTCAAGAGTCATTGTGAGACAGGTACACATTTCATGAATATATTGTCAAGGAGAAGAAAAATCCAATTTTGAAATACTCATAAAAAGCAAAATAAAATCTTGGCCTTTTTTTCTGATGGGGGGTTCAAGCTGCAGTTACAATTGTTGTTTAAAACACTTTGACTGAAACCAGGCAACCCTGGGAAGCTGAATGACTTGAGTTAATTCTACAAAGTCTTATACAAGAACAAGAAGAATAAAATTTTTAACATCTGATTTTCCACCACTGAATTCAAGAGCAGATCCACCATGGATGTCATAGGCCACATCCTGTCTTGACTCTTGGGATGGCAGAACAGGCCTTAAGACTGGTTGAGTGACTCTATGATCAGCAAATAGGCACATTTATATCCATACTCATTCAGAGATTGTAGATTACATCTTTATACGTATAATTTCTGATTTCAAGTTACTAAATATGTTTCAGCTTATAAAAATGTTGCTGATACAGTGTAGGGTGAGGAGAAAGGATGAGCAGGTAATGTAACTAAAAGGAGCACACATTAATAAGTTAGTTATCCATTCCTATAGTAACTTACACCTTCTTCTGGCTCTTTGGTATGTAAATTTAAGTGACTGAAACCAATTTACATTCACATGCATACAGCAGAAACTGGGTGGAAATCTAGATTGGCTGAACTTACAAATTCCAATTTCTTGGCAAGTTAGATATCTCACCTAAAATCTCCTTATCCATTTATACATTAGGAAATGTGGACAAACCAATTATGGAACAGACATAGACTCCATGAGATCCAAAGCAGATCAGTATGCAGGGGTGATAAGCCTAATGAAAACATGGTTTCAAATGGCATATTTTATACTCAGTAGGAGCCAACGGGGACTGCAGAACACGGAAAAAAAGGTAAACAGGTACAAGTCCAAATGCAGAGAGTTTAGGTCCACATCCTGTGGGGAGCAGACACTTCTCAGCAGTCAAGGGAAGGCTAAGTTAACAGTATGGGGATTATTTTGACTTTGAGCCAAGGCAATTTTAGAGGACTGCACAGCATTATGGCTGTCCTGCCCAAGAACACCAGAAGGTTCTACAGAGCTGCACTCTTCCAAGTTGAAGGTGTCCCACTGGCCAAGGTTTAATTTTGCAACTTAACAATGATATTAAACATTTGTCCGGATCTCAGTATGTGCCTGATGAAAGAATAGGATAGAGTGTTAAATATATAAAGACTAGCCAGTATTACTCTCAAATCTGTCATCTATTGAATGCATCAGGGAGAAGCTGGACAGAAAACTACAACCTTTAAAATAAATCCACAGATCACTGACATCTTGCAATAGTAGTACTCATGCTGCAAATGAATTGGATCGGCAGACAACTTTACAAACACAGACACACTGGGTGTGGGTGCACACCCACCCTCCAAACCAGATATTGCCAAGCCACCATGCCAGAAGTGAGTTTTCTCTCTTCTGAGTGGACAGTGTTATTTTTATGTGGAGTTTGTTGAACAAAGCAGTCTCCATAGCCTTTGGATAACGAATCCTTTGAACAAATCAAAGGGGTTTTTTTTTTGTTTTTTTTGGTTTTTTTTTTTTGTGTGTGTGTGTGTGTGTGTGTGTGTGTGTGTGTGTGTGTGTGTGTGAGAAACTGTGACTTTTCTTTGAATGTTCCCAGCCCTGTATTATAATACTTGACTTGTTCCAAACCCTACAGCAGTTACTTGGAAGACTCCTCTAAGCATCAGTGAGCTTTGGATCAGCTTCTGGAAAACAAAGCCAACTTCAAGTTTGACTGCAATGCACACATGTATGCAGGAATCCACCAGATGCAGAATAATAAACCTGTCTGCTGACACACAGTGGTACATCCTGCATTTCAACAGAACACAGTGACACAATGGCCAACTGGCCACTGAGCTCAGTGGCTCAGAACCAAGAGAAAAGAGCCCCTCTAATGAGGCATAAGGTATTCTGCTTGAAGGCACATGCAGATCCCAAATGGATACACACTGTGCTAGCAGTGTGAGTCATGCTGCATTCCCAGAACGTGTGATCTCCCTGCAGTCTGCTTGGGAGACTGTGCTATTGCATTATGCTCCACGAGCTTCTCAGACATGATCCAAATTAACGTAAATTTTTCTGCAGTCAGCCCTCTGTTTAAGAACCTAAGTAGATACGTTCAAAATAAAATAAAATTAAAAAAAAAATAAAAAAAATTGAGCTGAACATCCTGCCTTCACCAGATGCTGAAAATCTGTAACAACAAGGAAATCACATATTGATGTTTGCCCAAAATATTCTCCAACCCTCTCATCTTCAAATGTTAATTATTTAAAATGACACTTAAAGAGTAATTCTTTCCATTATGTCAACCAGCCTCTTTTGACCATTTCACTTGTTTCCTAATCTTCAAATTAAAACTTTACCCATTTGTCCACCTACCCTCTCTTCCCAAGCCTGTCAAATGTCCTCAGCAAACAGTTCCACGTAAAACACTTCTGTATGTCTTTTGAAACTGCATGAAAAACTGATCAGC
This sequence comes from Illadopsis cleaveri, assembly GCA_013399915.1. NCBI lineage: Eukaryota > Metazoa > Chordata > Aves > Passeriformes > Timaliidae > Illadopsis > Illadopsis cleaveri. Next base: position 150,282 of record VXBB01025229.1, on the reverse strand, counting down.
CAGATCTTCCCCTGAGAGCATTCTAAAAAAAACAGTGAGGCATGTAAACCCTTTAACTCTCTTCTGTACAAGTCCATAAAAGAGGAATTGGGGGGCGAAAGGAGACCTAAAATTCTTACTGGATGAAAAGTTCATTTTGAATTTTGCATACCAAAGTATATGTAATATGTCACCTATACTGAGAAATTTGTAAGATTTTAATTTTAAAAACCCAAAACAATCTTCTTGTAGCAAAAAGAAAAAAAAGAATTTCATCAAGAGTTTGGCATGTTTCAAGTTTTGATGGTTTTTTGTTAGAACTTTCAGGATTTACTTTTAAATGAGACAAAGAACTCTTTTAGGCTGAGACATGTTCTTTTCTTTAATTTGCATCTTACAAAATTTTACTGAATCGTATTCCATACTCTACTTATTTAAAGCACAATATAATTATCCTGTATAATACTTTTAATTACTCCTGTCATATAGCATGGACTCTACAGAACAAACAGTCCAAATGTAACTGTATTATATAAACAATTATGTCCCCTTAGAATCTATGGAAAGTTGACAAAAGAGTAAAAACTGTCCCTTCCAAAATCCTTGGCACTTGAGAATACTATGGGACGCAGACAAGAAAATCTCTGGAATGCAAACGATTCCTGTTACAAATAATTTTCAACAATCCTAAAATGAGAGGAAGTAATTTCAGTCTATTATTTCTATATATTTCTGCTCTTTCCACTGCTCAATGCAAGTGATAAGTCATCACAAGGTCTAGGTGCTGTAATGGTATATTTATGTTTGGAGAGTCTGGGAGGGATGAAGAAACAAAGCCACCTTCTATCACATACCTAGCAGTGTAAAGAACTTGATTACAAATCCCTTTATCCTAAAAAGCCACATAGTTATCATGTGACTGTGCAGTTTTTTAGGAAGGAAAGCTTACATAAAGGTGGTACTAGAATTCACTACCCTCTCCAATCACCACTACTGACAAAGCTGGGAAATTCTCTGGGGACAAGTGCTGAGTGCCACTGAAGAATATGATAGTTACCTCAGCCTAGGACCTGATGATCCTTGCAGGTCCGTGCCAACTGAGAACATTCTGGGATTCACTATTTGCTCCTTCTCTCATCCAATGAGGCCCAAACGTGGGTTGTGCTACCAGGTTAATGGTAGCGTACAAAAAATTGAAATCAGGAGCTGCTCTATGTGGCAGGTTGTTACTGACACTCCTCAACATCAACAGCTCTTCTTCTAACTTTGATCTTTCGATTCTTTCTGAAGCAAAATGATTTTTCAACAAGACACAATGAAGGGAACCCAAATATTCATGAAATGCTGGAACTAAAACAAATGGCAGTTCCTTCAAAACAAATACAAATGGCAAGTGAGCCCAGCCCAGGAGGCCAAAAAAGAAAACATTCTATGAGCAGCAAATAATTAGCTCTGGACTTTTGGAACCAGTTTGCAATTGGCAAGTGAGTGCACAGGGGTGTTCTGCTTGTTAATGGAGATAAAGGCAAAAAGGTTCACTCCTCATGTAAGATTTGTGGAGCATTTGTGGCTGGTACCCTTAAGGATCATTTGTCCTATGCCATCCATACTTCCATGATAAACTTCTGTTATAGCCAACACAAAAGTCCTTGTAAACAGCATCCATAATACAAACACTAATGTAGTCCACAAGAAGATGGACATTACAGCAGAAGGTGGGAGAAGCTGCACCAGTGTGAGCACATGAATGCATATAAACACAGGTGTGACAGCACAGACTAGACCAAAGTCTCGCACATTTTGGGCACAGCCTTAATAAACTGTACCTACACTGTTTACCTCTAAAATATACTTATGATAATTAAGTACAAAAATAAGGATTTATTTTTTGAAGAATGAAGGTGACTGTTTATAAAAGGATTGAATGAAGGAATAAAAGGAATGAAATAGTAAAAGAACAGTTGCTCAACAGAAAGAGGACTAATATTCTGCCTTAAAATTTGAAATAGAAATCAAACTCAACAAAATATCACCATAGCACAAAAAAACCCCCATAACACAGCTTCATGAAAAGCACTGCTCTTCTAAAGTAGGTCTTTTCTTAGAAACAGACCAGACACAGCTCCCATTTATTATTTATGGTGCCTTGTGTCCATGTCAGCTCCTGATTAATAATTAAAATTAATCTCATTAAGGCAGATTTCATTACAGGATAATTTAATTAAATGATGAATTGGCTCCCAGATGTCACCATTTGTGCCATCTTTTAAAAGATGCTGCTGATGACACAGATTTATAAGGGTTTAGTCCTAACCTGAAAAGCTACATTATTTAACAGATTTATAGCAATTTTTATAGGCAAAGCACACAAAATGAAATAGTATTCATATGAGGTCAGATGGGCACTTCCAAGTATAAACAAAGGTATATGGCTGTCTCTGTGTGGCATGAAGTATGAGAGGGTCAGCTTCAAGTTTGTTAAAAGGAACTCTAACCTCAGTACTTGTGAGGATTCTACCTATTAGTATTGTAAGCCACTTCTTCATTGTAGCACAAAGCAGCTGAGACAGCTGCAAAAAAATTTATTTTAGATAGTTTAATAGAAAATTACTCTAAATTTCCAAATCCAGTGTCTCAAGAACTGCAGCAAACAGAGGAGTGAAAACAAGAATTGTCACTGGTAGCAGAGGAATATGAATCTGGCTGTACCATACTTCCCACTAGCCTTTTCATAATGCTATGCAGTTTTTCTCTTGATAATTAACTAAAAAAAGAAAAAATAATCCAGTGGAATAGCACCTGCTAGTGAATCAGCCCAATCAGAACAAGCCTGATAATGAAGGTGTTTCACAAACCAAAGTGCAAACGAAACAAAGAGCAAGTAGTGGCACCAAATTCAGTGACATGCAGGTTCAAAACAGTGGAAAGCTGTTTTCTTCAATACTTCTCCAGTGTCCTATATCTCACAGTGACAGTTTACATGCTAGAAAAACCTCACAGAACTTTTAAAAAAGTAGTGTAAGGAAAAACAAAAAAGTATGAAGCTGAATTATTAGGGTGCACCACTCCAATATGTGCATGTGGGCATATGCATGTAGCAGTGCTACTTTTAGGCAACTGCATTTTCCTAAGGCACAACCAGCAGGCTGCTCTCGATCTGCTACATATTACTACTCTACCAAAACACAACTTAGTATATGAAAAGCACCATACATGTTTAAGTTCATGATCACCAAACAGTCTTTGACTGTATCAGAGACAGAGTAAGGCACAGAGAAGGCACAGTCAAAGTCCCCACTTGAAGCAGTATTCTGTTCACACCAGAGTGCTCCAAATAAAGGTGCAAATTATCAATTAGAATTGAAACATTTTGGTACCAATAGAAAACCACCCAAAATACTTTGAATGCAAAGTACTTCCCTTGAGTGTCCCTGACCCATTCAAACCATCTGAACTCTGCCACAGGACTGCTGTTAACAAAGCCCTCAGTGGACAGAACACCACTGCTCCTGTTTCTTTTTGGGAATGAGCAAGGTAGTACTCACTCACAGGTGATAGGTCTGGCAGCTCTTTTGATCACCAGACAATCTTACTAAACAGCCTGCAGCTGTCACCAAAACTGTAACCAAGAGTTAAAGCTAGAATATCAATTTTAGATATTTAGAATTAAGTAGAATCTTGAGTCCTAATTTACTTTTTGGACTCCATTTATTATCCACAGAGGTAGAAAGACAATGCCAAGGCAGTCAGAATGTTGTAATCATCTACCTGACGGGAAATACTGATCAGGTTAAACGGGCTTGATTGTTAACCCCCTAAATCAGTAATCCACTGCTTTGTGGCTTGGCTTCTCAGCTATAACTCACCTGTCCCCACAAGGTGCCGAGGGAAGACTGGCCTTCTCTTTTTCCTTTTTTTTTTTTTTTTTTTTTTTTTAATTCTAGGATAGTGTACTCCAATAGGAAAGTAAAAAGACAGTTTGCAATACATATAAACACATTTAAGTTCTCAGTCTGACTGATATGCTAAAACCTCACAGATGGACACACATGCAGATATATCCCCCAAGGGCCTTAACACCCTATGCCCTATGAAGTCACAGAATCATAAAACATCCTGAGTTGGAAGACAATGCCAAGAATCATCGAGTTCAACTCCATGCCATGCACAGAACCACATCAGATGTGACATCATGTGCCTGAGAGCATTGTCCAGATGCTTCTTGAACTCTGTCAGGCTTGGTTCTGTGACCACTTTCCTGGGGAGCCTGTTCCAGTGTCCAACCACCCTCTGGCTGAGGAACCCTTTCCTCATATTCAACATAAACCTCTCCTGACACAACTTCAGGCCATTTGCTCCGGTCCTGTCACTGGTGACCACAGAGGAGAGATCACTGCCTGCCCCTGCTCTCCCCCTCATGAGGAAGTTGTAACTGCAGTGAGGCCTGTCCTCACTCTCCTGCTCTCCAGGCAGAACAGACCAGGTGACCTCAGCCGCTCCTCAAATGGCTTCCCCTCAAGGCCTTTCACTATCTTCCTTGAACTCCTTTGGAGCCTTCTAATAGCTTTTATGCAAAAGTGAGACAGGTAGTGAATGGGGTAGTACGTGTCAACATCTAAAACTGCATTGCTCAAAACCTCTGCTTAATAGGTGTTATCCTTCTTGATGTTGTATCTCTTACTCTTGCACAAAGCCAGAAATGTCTTAAGTTGAAAAATTGATAAAACTCTCTTGGTTTATCTCCATGAAGCATCATGGAATGGTGTATCTTCAATATTCTTGCAAATATCATAGATTTTGCTTTGTTTGTTATCAAAATTATAGAAAACATACAACAGCTCCTAATTATTAAAAGAATGTAAAAGAGAAATTACAGTACTACTGCACAACTTTAGAAATTGCTTTTATACATATATATAAAATGTTCTAAATCCTTAAATATCTGTATGAATTTTTAAAGCATTCATACAAAATGTTTATTCAAAGATTACAGAAACAAACACCTATGTACTACAAATTCGTTCTAACCCTCTCTTACCATTTGCAAAATTAATACATCAGTCCTTTAACACCTTTTGACTTGATTCTCAGCAACAAACTACTACCTCAAATGGGAAATACAGAAAATCACGGTTTAATTTTGTCAGTTCCATGGTTCTGCTGCATGTTGTAGCGTCTTCTTTTCATACAGCTGCATTTTAGTTATTCTGAAGCCCTGGTTTCAGTTACACTTTCATTTAAAAGCTCATCATCAAAAATGATTATCACTGTCAAATTTTAAGCATTATAATATTTATCTCTTAATCAACATTACAGTATCTCTGCTGAAAACACTACCCAAAGAAAAAAAAAAAGAGGGGGAGGGGCG
>VXBB01025229.1:108733-144903 GCA_013399915.1 Illadopsis cleaveri | reverse complement strand
GGGGGGAGGGGAGAGGTAGATATCCTGAAATTCCATGGCTTTATTCCTCTGAAAAATGAGAAGGGAAAAAAAAACCCATTTAATTGTTTTTCTGGTTTCAATATTTTTATTGAAAATTTTATTAGTGGTTATTAGTAGCTTTATAGAAAAAACATAACATTCCATTTCTGGGATTTTCACCACAATTAAAGTTTTTAAAGCAGTTAAAGCTTCTTCCTCATGTCCCCAGTTTCACACTCTATCTACCTTTCCACACATCTTACCAGGCAGGGCTCACCACATTGCTTCCAGTCTTTTAACTACCCCAGACCCTGCTGTGTATTCCTGCTTTGTACCACTGCATGGTGCAGGCATGCACAGTTCTCTCAAGAGGTAACTTCTCTAAAAAAGTGTCATTGCAAAGGAGAAAAATAAAGGCAAAACAAAACGGACATTCTGGATTGACAGCAAACTCAGACAAAAAAAATCTGTTACAGAACAGCTGAAATAAAGGTAACGCACAGAGATTTTCTACATCTTATCGTGCTTTTACGATAATGTAGTAGTGAGCAGATGGAATTACATTCTTTCTTCTCTTTCTTAAAGAGGCTTTGGCAAAGTGCTTTTGTACTCACCAGAATACACACCTTCTGGTTTTCCTCTGGCACAGCAGGAAAAAGAAATTAAAATGTGATGTATGAGCTGTGTCATCCTATTTTCTTGAAGAATTATAGAGTGCTCCCTGTGGTAACCTTACACTAGACTAAGAAAACACTTTGAGGTATTATTGTGGAGTTTTAAAGACAATGATACTTAAACACCAACCTAACTGCTGTACAGTTAGGAGAAAGTACACTAATCCCATTTATTTAAGCCTGCATGAATTAATGGTGTGTTTTGCCCACCATCACTAGAACTCTGTACTGGTGGTTTAAGAGACCAGCAACTACTAATTCAGTCAATTCCATATTACTGTAGATCAAAATGGGTGGACATCACTAGTATAATGGTGTATCAGAAATTACACTCTGGTCACTAAACCAAGGTGGAGCAGGGATGAATTTGTTTTCTCCCTTACATACCTCGTTCACTCTTGATTCTACCTCTACTTGTATTTTTCTGATGGAAAAGCCATTTCTCCAGCAAGGAATGACTGCAACTGAACATAAGCAGAAAACATGCAAAGACACAGGGAAGAGGAACTACAGAGTTCACAGCCACCCTGCCTTCAAACAGGTAATTGCAATTATTGCTGTCTCTTGCACAGAAACCATTTTATACTGATAATAGAAAAAATCAAAGGAAGAGAGATGCCACATTTTAGACAACATACCTGAGTGATTTCTTGGACCAGTCAGACAAGGACAACAGTAGTTGATGCTTGGTACTTCAGGTTGCTTTACTTGAAAAGATTTGGGTTTGTTAGGCATTCCCTGCCCTTATTCCGTTTATAATCATAGAATTACAAAGTGGTTTGGGTTGGAAGGGACCTTAAGAGAACACCTATTTCCAACCCCCCCGCCACAGGACCTCCCATTGGCCCTTTGAGGCAAAAAAGCAATACTCACAAGTGACAAGAACAATGCTCTCACAGAAATGAGATATATAACTCTTTTCTACCAATATACTGGCAGAGTCATGAATTAGAAAGAACACAGGGGGAAAAGGAAGGGCAAAAAGACTGAGAAAGGTAGGGAATGCACTTGCTTCTATAATTCTGCTCAGTCCCTCAAAGCTCTGTTTAAAAAAGAAAAACTCATTTCACCTCTTGGGAGCTTTCCATCTCCTATGGATATTGATTATGATTCCTTTTCGTTTTGTCTCCCTGGGAATAATTTTATTTTATACTATATATAGTTACGAGACCACGACTAAAACCAGATTGCCTTCTTACCAATTTTTCTTTGAAAGACTTTTCTGAAGTTAAGCAATTCAGCAAATAAGTGAAATTATTTTAGCACAAATTATATCTTCATAGACTTGTTCATATTACCTCAATTCAGCAGCAGACCAAGAAATTAGTAGATATTTGTTTTGACATTCAGTGTTAGAACACAGCTCTGCATCCACTGGATACAAAGTGAAACAATAATTCATTTACATTTTAATACAAGTATTTTCCCCTCAGAGTACTTTTTCTTGCATCCATCAAATACTAAAACCAACATTTTCATTAACAGTCTTTCTATTACTTATTTAGCTATGGTCTATGAAGACTCAGAAAACCTAATTATTAATGAAGAGTTGAAAGAATGTTAGGGTGACACTGATGACTCAAATCTTGAAAAAGTAAGGACTGGTATTTTTATTTTAGAATTTTGTAGTAAAATACATGCTGTCAAAAATATGTCCTGCTTTCCAAGGATGAACTTGCAAAAGATTGAAGATGAAAATTTAATTAAAGAAGCATTGCTCTGGATTACTTTTTCTAAAAATGTGGTTTTGAGTCAGGTTCTTTCCATTAATCACTTGCCTCTTTCACAAGAGTTAGGTGAATAGGTAAGGCTTTTTCCCATTTTCTGCTCAGCTGGGAACTTAGGCAATGCTTCTCCATTACCACAGTCTCATTCTGAAGCTACTTTAATTCTTAATGCCTTAATCACTTGTGCTTATTAAATTATTTAAAATGTGCTCTGAACAACAAAGGAAAGAAGGAGCTTCCTTTGCAGCTAATGAAGCAAAGGAAAGTTCTGGTTTCGCAAAACCTGTCGGGTTGAATGGGCAGCTGAGGAAAGATGCCCTTGAAAGGTTGTTTCATGCCTTTTGCCTTATTTTTCTACTGAGAGAAGAGGGAAATAAAAAGATAGGTGAAACAGAAGACACCAAGGTGTCATCTTGTAAAAAATTTCTTCCTGAGAGGAAATCATTATTTTTGCTGGTTATGTTGACTTATATGTCTCATGATCCTCTTCATATTCAGTAGCTCTTGCACCTCAAGGGTTACAAAACTGAGGTTACTGCTCCAGTGTGATCACAGCACCACATGCCCTAAAGGTTGTATAAGGAAACTGCCTCTTTTCTACTAATACCTCCTCCTAAAAAGCTGTAAAACAGGTAGCAAGTAGAAATACCATGAAAAGGGAGGAGTCCAAAGCCCTTTCTTTGCTACCAGGTACATGAACTACAAACAGGGGTCTCCAGCAGAGGACAGCTTTAGATACGCCACAAAAGGGCCAATGACCACACAGGGGTGGCACATGGGCATGGGCGGGAGGACCAGTAACCGTGTCAAGCCTTTGAACAACCTGTGTTCCACAGGGCTGCACAGCAATGCCCAAACCCATACACTAACAACTGCTAACTAGGGGAAGCACATAATACATCTTACCTGTCAAAATTTTCTTCAATGGGACTAAACACCGAGGTGGTACTGCTCAACCATCCTTCGTGGATAAAGTCCCACATTACCACAGAGAACACTGGGACCTGGGAGGAGTGGTTTGGTCACTCTCCTTTTTGTAGTCTTCCCTTCTGCCCCCAAGCTAAGTTTCCCTCCTAAGACAATCCCTTTAGCAAAGTTTATAAAGCATTAAACATTTATCCAGGAAAAAGAAAAAAAATAAGCTTACAATGTTGAGATGTGTCTGTGTGAGCAAAGCAATAGGTAGTTAACTACCTATTAGTAGTGCCACTTTGGAAGAAATGTTACAACTATGAAATAATGCTGAAAGAAATATGTTTGGAAGAAATGTTACAACTATGAGCATAACCTCCCCAAGACCACAGAATAGCTTTACCAAAAAAAAATTAAATTATTTACCAAAATAAAAAGCCAACTTTTTTTCTACTCATCTAAAGATCCTTTTTGATATATGTACTTGGCAATATTCTATTGCATTGCCAAGTATAAAGAATATTTTGTGTTTCATAAACATAGAGGCCAATCTTTGTGATTATTTTGCATTTTTTCTATTAAATATTCAACAGAGACCTCAAAGGAAACAGTGGAACCTACCAGAATTCTCAGAAGTGACTAACATGCAAACTGCAGAGTTTTTGTTATTTGAATAACTTCCCAAAACTAGACACAAAACAAATCTTGAAGCATATTTGAATTTCTTGTATATACAACTACTTAAGTGTGGTAAATATAATAACATTTGCGATTTTGTGATTTGTGACCTTTTTTTTCCTTTGTAGAAAGGCAACCACACTAAATCAGCAATACATTATTACTATACATTATAGAAATTATCAAGGGTGAAATCAAATTTATTGCAGCTGTAACACTTCCAAAAGAGAACAAGGATCTGGACCTGTGCCAAAGAACACACTTTGGGCAGTTGATCACATGATCTTTGAAATAACTAAATTAATTTTGTTGTTAAAAAAAACCTAAGCCGTACTGAATACCAAAACCAAGGCTACAAAAGTGATTTCCAGATTGAGAAGAAAGCTTTCTTTAATTTCTTTTAAGAGTATCCATGGCATCTAGCTTTCTAAAATGAAATGCAAATATACTTTCTATCAATTACAACCTGTGTTTATTCAAAACAAAGGGACTGAAATGATGAATACCATAAATATAAAGCCTGATTCAGCTCACAGATGAATGCACTTGATCAAAAACTGAAATCATCTAGAGCAGGAGGAGACTTCCAGAAAGCAGGAAAAGCAGAAAAAACTTGGTTTGTCTTCTAACATCCACCCCCAGAATGTCCCAGGTGGGAGATTACAGCCCACATGCCAGTTACTCATGGGCTCCAATTCAGAAAAGCATACCTATTCAGGAAAGCACTTAATTAAGCACATGCTTATATGCTTTTCTGAATCAGGTCCATAGTACCATAGGAAATGGGTATAACAGACATAAAATGCATGAGTAAAAGTAACTGAGAATTTAGGTCCAGAGCATAAGCTTTCATTTATGTACCTTTATATTTTTAAGATATGATGCACTGCTTAAAACATAGAACAGCTGAGCATACCACTCTAAAATGCAGCGTGGACAAAAGGAGACCTGAGTATAATCAGATCCTAGGACCCATTTAGTATCTTCACATACCTAATCCACTGCAGAAAAGTGCTGAAAAAGATGCAGAGGACCTTTTGTTCACATTATTTCATTTTCCAGCAGATGGACATCTTCGGGCATATTGATGTAATGGGGATAAACGGCTGGTGGCCAAAGAGCTGTTTGTCACAGGGTTTGAATCTACCAATGCACATCCAGTTAGAGCCATACAAACAAGGAAGGAAGGAAGGCAGGAAAACAAGGCCAGGAAGAAAACAGCTCTGGACTTGTTGATCAAAGCAACAGGGAAGATATCTTCAGGAAGGTCATTCCTTTCTCACTACCAGCATTACAGAGCAAAAACATTGCATTGTCCCTTCCTTTCAGTGCTGCTCTCTGACAAATCCAAAGCTGCAGAAGAAGCTGGCCATCAGCAAGTGAAGTTGCTCAGCAGCTGCTCCAGGCAAAGTAGGAAGCTGATCGAGGACACACAAAGGGCCAGATCGATTAAGAGCCACTAGCAAGGTCTGAAAAATGCTAAGTTTAGATATGCTGCCATATCTGCATGTGATTATAAACCAGCAGGAAAACCCTGCGGTCTGCACTGGGGAAACCCAAGTCTTAGAATGGTAATTATGCCCACGTATGGCATTACCAGACCCCTCATTCAGTTTCCAATAACTGTTCTGCTAAAAAGGGATACCTTTTTCACCTAGTTCACACTGACCTTCTATCACTAAAAAATAATTTTAAGCTGAATAAAACTATGTAACAGCAGAACCATTCAAAACTTTACACTGAGAGCCACAAAGTTTAAAAATATGCTGCTGCTCACAAGAGCTTTGATCAAAGAGATAAAGGCTAGAATTGGAATCTCCTTCAATGCAAGAGAAATATAACTTTAATATATATTGCAGTTTCGTTCCTTGGCAATTTTTATTAACACTGAAAAACAGCAGAAATTTTATTAATTGCTGGATACTCTAAACTTTGTATTTCACAAACCAGAAGCTACACAAACTCTCATTACATTACTAACATATTTTTGCAATCAGTCCATCTATTAAAATGCAGAGGGTTTTGTGCAACTCAATTGCAGTGTTATAAATGTACTTATTGAAATCAATCTTGAAAGATTGAAAGCCACAGTAATGAGATATTATTTTTTAGTTACACTTACCAAATCATAACATCAAGCAACCAAACTAACAGAACAGTTTTTACTTCACGAACTGAAATCCTGATGGCCAACCTAACCTTATGTAATGGCAAGGTGTGTATAACCTGAGCAGAATAACAGGGCTGCAAATGTAGTTCAGAGAGAGAAGCAAGGCTCTTTTAAGTTACAGCAACATAACAAGTAGGTAGGACAGAAACAGCAGAGGGCTGCAAAGTCTGTGTACCAATTAATGTATTGCTACCATAGTCTGACTTAAGAGTTTCTGAAGGCTTTATTTATCACCCTGCAACAGTCACTGAAGGATCTCTAAAGGATCATGTATCAAGCCACAAACCCATGCAATCATGCAGCAGTTTCTTGACTATGTGCTTTTAGTATGTTAAATAAGGATGCAGAAGTTCCTCTTCTCTGAGTATGACGACTGTAGCCTAACAGCTTCTCTGTTTGCGGTTGTCTCCTTCTGCGGTTCTCAAAGCCCATCACATCCTACAGCCATGCTAATTACAAATACTCTGGGTTGGATTTTTGATTTTCCTCATGATTTTCTTCAACTCATTCTTTGCACCTATTTCTCTTACTAGCCAAAGTACAGACATAGCAAGAATTTACAGATACATGCTGGGCACACATGCCATTGCAGTATAAAAATGCTTGATTACATTTCAAAAATTTGCCAGATTTTGTCTCATCCTTAGGTTGAATTTGCGTCCATGACAAATATTTCCAGCATGAACTACAAAACACTGGCACATAAAGTTCACATACTTGTTAATTCCACTGCATAATACTGTAGGGGTTGCTTTGGTTACCTTCTATTTTGTTTCTTTGTTTACTGTTGGTTTGATAGTCAAGAATTTTCTACTGAATTAGCAGATGTTTACTGGATTATCAAAATTCATTATTCAAATATTAACATACCTCAGTATTTAAACAGTGACTTTTTTGTTGGAGATGTAACAGATGTTAAAATCAATTCATAAAAAGCTATCTTCAAACCATTTCCACTAAATATTATACATTAAAATATTTACACTGATAGCAAGTATGAAAAGTGTTTCTTTATGTGGTACAGAGGTAGATAGAGGGACAGGGATTGGGACAGAAAGATGGCTGGGTGAAACAGACACATATTTTCCGTGCTTTCTTATTACACCACCTAAACCAGAACTCTTTAATGCTAGTTGTGCCACAAAGATTTCTACTCCTCTGCATCAAAAGGCACATTTTCTTTGCGACACATCCCTTGTGTGGGTACTGAGCGGAGAAAGAACAGCAGTAATCTCCTGTGTTCTAGTAAATACTGTAATTAGAAAAGTGTGTATTAGTAGCTTTCTTCAGGCAACTAAGAGAAGTACAAAAAGAAGAAAAAAGTTGAGGGATGGTTGCAAGCCCACATGACATCTACCCAGTTATGTGTCCTTCCAGTGAAAAACGGCGTCAAATACTACACACTGCACGATACCATTATTGCACTTCTTGTATTCACTTTTTATTAATGCAGAATAGTCCTGTCTGTTCCAGGAATGCAAGAATGATTTATTCCATCATTTGCTTTCCATGTGGAAGGCAGCTACAGCTTCTCTTAATTTCTAAGATGGATCTTTTCTCCGTTTTCTCCTTTAATCTGACATCATTAAGTCTCTGACTTACAGGGTATTATACCTTCACAGTATGTACCATATGATGTTAAATGGGAAGCCCTGGGAATAAAGCCAAGTTCCAGTGGAGTTCATATATTCAAACTCACAAGCATACCTTAGTCTGGAAATGGGTAAATCGCTCATTGGGCTTCTCTAACTTGAATGGAAGCATTTTCTTCTGGAAAAGTGGAAAAATCACACATGTAAACTTACCAGGTGACATTATAACATTTATAGATGAGAAGACAATGTAGTCTTTTCTCCCAGCTGGACAAAGCTTACTGTAGACCAAGAAGTGGAAGACAATGGCAGGAACTTTTCTGGTCTTCCCATGACAGTTACCTTTCTATGTAGCCAAATACAAAGGCCTCATCTCTGCAGAGTATTTGCAACAGAGAAAAGATTACTGCAGAGGTCTTTATCACCATCTTAAAACATCCTTCTTTACACAAATTTACACACAAACCTTTGCTGCCTGCCTTGCACTGTGGCATCTGTTGAAGACCGTTCTCTGACCCTAAATTTCAAAGGTAACTGTTTATGATCCCCTGAGAGAGACACAAGGAAGGATATGAAAAAAAAGAAAAAAAACCCCAAAAAACAAAAAAACCTCCCCAACCCAAAATAAAGATTAGACAGCTGGAGATTTTCTCTGCATATACTAACACATCTGTGCCTCTAATGAGCTTTGAGACTTTTATAATGGTCTGATTGTCTGAGATACATTTTTTGTTAAGATTAAACTCAAAAGCTACCACTGAGCAGCAGCAGAATAGCAGGGACTGATTCTCCCACTCTCTTCCAGCAGCTAGTAGTAAAGGGTAAGTGAATACTAAGAACAGACGATATTCCAATGGTCTCCCCTAGATTACATACATTTCATTTTTCAAGTATTAGTCACGGCACACTGATGTTTTGCTACAGCAGAAGCACTGAAAAGTATAAAAAATGAAAAGTAAACAGAGGCTTAGTGAAATCAACAGCCAAGGAGCCCTGTCTGTATAATTCACCCCAGCAGGCAGCATTGCTGCATTTCATTTTTCTGCATTACTGTATATACTTGGTCAAAGTATCCTCACAGTCATCATTTACACAGTTGTCACTTTTTTCCCCATGGGTGCTATTTTCCATCTTTTGTTTTCTTTCAGCACTGAAAATTTGCAGGAAAATCACCCATAACCCATGCATTCCTATGCATACGCTCCATTGATTATTTCCTCTGTGAAAATGTAAATTTTCCAAAAGAACTGAGGTATTACAGATGTTGATATTTTTTCTTATCTTTTTCTGAAACCATGCTATCAGCAAGTATAATTTCTGAGGACTGTGAAGCACTTAGCTGAAAATTTCAGACATTTTGAAATGCTACAGTGTTCCTGGTTAGGCACTGCACCACATATTCACTCAAGGCCTCAAGAATGTCTCTTGAGACTGCTGAAAATCAGAGGACAGCTAGTTGGTCAGCTCCTGCTCTTGGCATATGTCAGATGGATTTCTGTAACTGGTGATTTTAAAGAAGCTGGGCTGCAGCCCTTTCACAACCATCTGGCATCCCTCCTCTTCAGCGCACATCACGTTAGGTGAAACCAGACAGCAAGGAATATAGCACTGTCCCTGGGATAATTACATTTATTTCTCAGTTCCATACTCGTACAGGTAAGCTTGTTGAATTTTGCAGCATGATTTGCAGATCCACAATCAGGTCGTATCTGCAGTACTGACTGAATATTATTGCAAGACCAGTTACAAATGGAACTCAATACAGACATATTTACACAGGTCTTTTTGACTTGCACAGTAGGCATGAGAAATTAATTCATCCATTAAGGAGCATGTAGTACAAGCTTCCTGACCATTATAGTCTGGTTTTTATCATTATATATTTTCGCATGTTGACCACATCAAGGTTTCCTTGTCTGAAAAAATACACAATTTCCCATACACCACAGAACATGAAAATCGTGATTAGCACAATCTAAACATACTTCTGTTTTTTCTCCTACTCTTTTTAAGTGCTGACATAAGCTTTTTGGACAGTAGCTCTGCTTGATACCGTACTGACGGGCTTTCAACAATAAGTGAATTTTACAGCTGCATAACTATGTTGGAATCAGGCTCTAGATTTGCATTCAATTTTTGTAGACATAACTGGTTAACTACAGCTGCATTGCAACAAAATTTCCCAAATGCCTATATTCTAAGCAATTCTAAGTCTTCTTTCATCAATATACAGGTATTTAGATAAAAAATACAAAGCAGATCCTGTAGACTATCAACTGGAAAGAAGTCACTTTTTCAAATCTATTATATTTGCCAGGATGTCTTGTTATGCAATTATTCAGTCTTATTTATCACAGCTCAACACCAGGACTTTCAACAGAACTCTTTTTATGGTTAATGTCCAAAACAGAAGATATCCAGCAGCATCAGAAAAGCAGATGAAGTGTATCATTATTGCAATATATCTGCTTCCATAGATACGCTTTAAAATACAGTTTAATTACATGAACTGAGAGATTTTCAGTAAATAGTTCAGTATAAAGTTCTCAAAATGCTGCTAATTCTACCCTGTTTATTCTAAAATTAGGTATTATTTCAACCTGGGAAGTTTAAGTCAATGTTAAGTCTTCACGTGTTTGCTTTTATCAAAATTGAGTACTGTTGAACCCTAGTACTAAGAAGAAGAGTTTATGAACAATCAGCCAATGTTGCATCACATAACTTCCCTTGATCCTACAAGGACTATTTCCTCTACTTCTACTTTCAATTTGCAGTTATCTTCAGATTAAATCTATTATCTTACAACAAAAATGTATAATTTTCCTTCAATTAATTAAACTCTGGATTCCTCGACTTAAAAGCAAGTTATGCATGAAATGCAATATGGTATCAGCTTCTTGAAAGTCTATGATTTTCATTTGTGATGCCTCAAGGAGTATGGTTTAAATTATCATTTACTACAGTTATTAATAAGCATTCCATTTGAAATTACAAACTCACTCTTGCACTTTTCAAAGCTATGGGATGAGAGGATAAAATTAGTTTCATTTTTATGAAACTTCTAGATCCAGGTGCCACACTACAGAGGCTACAGGTTAATCATTAGTTTTACACTGATGCTGTAAAAACCTATGAAAACTCATTATAAAAGCTGTTTAACCTGGGCAGTGAATTTGAGAACATGGCAGACAAGCAGTTAGATCACAGGATAAATGGCAGGATATCTGCATGTCCATAGCCCACCAAAGCTCCAGTACCACCACGGCCACTATTGCTACAAGGAAGAAAAAGTACATACAGAAAGACACAAACAAATACAGCTCTTAAGATTATTTAGCATAAGCTTGTGAATGTGAATGCGCTAATGACTTGAGCTTAGCCTCAGTAATTAACTTCTTGAAAAGTAGATAATAAATATATAATGGAAGTGGATAACCAGTAGGTCAGTGTGTGCATTAGAAACTGATTAAACGTATGTAAAGGGAAACTGTAGTTGATTCAAGCTCCTGAATACTCCTGTACCCCTGTATACAGCATCTGCCTGACTGTGCACAGCATTCACTCTTCCTGTGTGCTGGACTTCCCTGAGAACAGAGGCTCCTGTGTCCAGTGCAGTGAAGGCTGAGTGAATCCTGTTCATGAAATTAAAAGTGTCCTGGAATGGTCCATGGCAACCAGGGTAAGCAAGAGAAGGCAAGGGAAGCTCAGATGCCCCTAAAGCATCAGGGCCTGTCAGGGCCAGGCTGTTTACATAAATGCAGTTAAATAGCGGTTGAAGTAAAACAGATACCAATAGAATTAACCATTAACTATAGAACACATTGCACCCTCTGATGGTAAAACGCAGAGTGATAGAAATACGCCACATATTTCATTTGACTGTTTCAAAAATTGTCATACTGTCAAGTTTATTTCATAGCTGAAAGAAAACAATCTAAAAAGGATGAGAGAAAATGACAGCCCATTCCACTCAAGCAAAGGCCTGAACTGCTGGGAAAGCAATGTGCAGCAGCATTCAAGGCACAGGCTGCTGGAAGAATTTTAACAGAGTAAGAATCTTTGAATGGATGGAAAAAAGAGCAAAAGGAGGTTTTCCTAACTGCTTGAGAGCCGCTATGAGGCTCACCATTTAGTGAGCAAGTTCTTTCTCACACTTGATCCTATCTGGGCAGGTAAATGCACAAATCCTATTTGCACAGAGTCAGTAAAAAGGATCCCTGAAAAACAGTTAAAGAACAGATCACTGGATTTTGAACTACAAGCAGAGTTTGACTTTTTAATGGATGGAATTTAGTATCTACACTGCCATGTCCAGCAACATGAGGCTCCCAGGCTGTGGGCTGTTACTACGTAAATCCCCAAAATGCTCAGGTGGAGGCCCAACACATTTCACGGCAAGTCATGAGTAGTTCCATAGGGAAGGTGACTGCATGACAAACTGAAACTTGAAAACCTGTGTAATTTTTTAACAGCATTGCTAACTAAAATAAGAAAAACATTCTTTTTCATTTCAGAAATAAGTGATGTTTGCTTTAGCTCCTTCTCTTGTATACTTTGACTGAATCGCATAAAGAAAAAAATCATGTGGCCCAGGACCAAAGACTAAGAATTTAAAGCCAAGTAAGCTTTCACAAAAACAGGAACAACTAAAGACCTGCACTATAAAAGATGCTCTTTTTCATGACAGAAATCCCATTAAGTCACTTCTTCCAGTACCAAAACCAAACCAAACCAAAATAAAACAATCAAAAAATCATAGCTAACATTCATTCCTCTGCTGTTAAAATACACAAAAAAAGAAAGGGAGCTATACGATAAACTAGATTTTCTGCCACACTTAAGAAGAGGTTTGTTCAGTATTCACTTAAACACACCTAGTTTCTTAGTTTCTCAGCTAGAGCTTGCCTTTATAAGAGTAACACTCCAACACAAATCTCTGGGTCTCTCAGATGCAAGCTGCTTCATATTTGGGTTGATGACCTCTTTGACTAAAGCACAATCACTGCTGAAGTCCAAGTGAGGATGCTGCACACAAGGCAAAGGATGCTGCCATGTCAATATTCTCATAGAGCATCAGGTGTTGCTTTCCAGAGCATGAACAAATCTTAAAATGAATTATTTACCTAATAATAAATAACTAAATAAACAACATGAGTTTCATTGTTATCCCAATGGGATCCTTTGGGATAAATTCTGCTTTAAGTTATATTACGGCAAAACTATTTCCATTCACTGTTGCCAAATATTTCAATGCTTTTAACCATTAACCACTGTGGACAAAGCATTTCAATGTTAAAGATTTAACCAAATATAAAAGAGGACAAGGATGTGAGTGTGGTTTAACAGGCCTGCATGTGCCCAGTGTGTTTAAGACATACTTTATAAAACATGACATTAGATTCTTTGCTTAGTGTCATTTTATTATGTAAAAATTATTTTTCTCCCTGTCATTCTTTCTTTTTTAATACAAGCTGACTTATAAGTCAACCACTTGGACATGGAAGTAGAGCTCAGGTAAAAGCTACTATAAGGAGAGGAAAGAAACCATGACTGTTACATGATGCTGAAAAAATATTAGCCACAGCCACAAATCATTCAGATGTATTTGCTAATAAAATATTTCTGAAATTACTGCTTTTATTTTGTCCTGTATCTCCAAGTCTTTTCCAGAAAAGTATTTAAGCACATGCCTAATTTAAAGCACATGAAAAATCCCATTGATTTAAGTGGGCTTAATCACATCGCCTAAGTCCCACACATTTTTCAGCACACTGCTGGATCTGGACTTTTTACAATAATCAAATGAGTAGAAACCAAATGTACGTTCAGTGTAAACCATGCTTCTCATGTGAAAATGTAGACTTACTTATTTAATAGGCATGAAGCTAGAGAAGATTGATTTGCGGTCATGTTGTTGAATATTTTGTTTTCATTACAAAACCCTGACCCCTTTTTACTAAAGAAGAAAACATTTCTGAACATGTTAACTTCACCTGGACACTGTCAAAATCAGAAGCCTAAGCTGATGTACAATCCCTGTCCTACGGAAACTTGTATTTTCATTTTGCATTCACAAATAGGACAGACGTGGACACTTTTGGAAATGTTGTGAGTAATTCTAAGTTAAAATTCCACATTAAAATCAATTAGAAGTATAGCATTTGTAAATTTGGTATTTTAAATCCTTGAACAAATGTCATATCACACAAGCAAAATTCATCTGCAGAGCCCAGGATGTGTCTGTGTGATTCTGATGATTTATTCTAAAAACCACCATTTACAGAGATAATACTTTTATTAGACTGGCTCATATGTTCCAAATCTTATGGATGCATGCACAGATACAAACCTTTTCTTCGGTGAACAGGTCCTTGTGGAGGATTCAAAGAAGGTCTAAGCTGGCCCAGTTTTTAAGCCTTGAAGACCATTTTTTCCACCTGCAACTTTTTGCCATTATTTTTTTAGTGGTTCAATACAATAGAAGTCACCTCTGACAGCCACATCACATCAGGGCTGTAACATCACTAGTAATAGAGAATTTCATGTTCCAGGAACCCTGGAGACCCCTGTGCAGAAGATAATATCTACCTTGAGGAAAGTTCATGTAGCTTTATGGCAGTGGCAATTTTCCCAAGTAGTTCTATCCCTAAAATTCTAGTCTGGGGCCTCTCTGGAGCAAGAAATACCAGCCATAACAAACTATATAGTAGCTATGTGTCAGTCCTTGTCAGCAGTCCAAGGACAGTATGTGACAGCAGAACATTTTCTTTTATTGGTTTTCCTTGTTATTAAATAAAGCCCATACAGTGCCTTTCCACTTAAACCTCTGATACTGACACGGTAACATCTTCCAGGAGACAGGCAGGAGCTGAAGCAGAGGAAACATGACAGTGACAATGACAGGAGCATTTCTGTTTGTTTGCTAACCCCTCTTCTCATCCTATCTTGCAAGTTTACAAGCCATGGATATTATTCTGTAGAATTCTCTTGGAGACATTTTTAAGAGACTGCCTACTTAGCTTTTAAAGAAACACGCTTTCAAAGCAGAATTTTAATCAACTCAGAAAAAATGCACATTTCTATTACATGTATGTAAACAGTGAACATTTGTATCTTTCATGCCAAACTATTTCTCCAATGAAATACAATTCATATGACACACAAGTCAACTAAGTTTATTCTGCACGTCAAAAGCATTAATCGCTTTTAAGTGCTCTCTCATTTGGTCTGTCCCATTTGGTAAATGACAGAAATAAAATATATATAAAACTACTAATGTAGTTTGAAAGAAGTGCCTTCAAATTTAACAGTGGTGGATTATTGTATAGAAATGACAGAATGCTGAAGTGGCAGAGGACAAAGGAAAGAGCAAAAAAAAGTTCATAGAAGTTGTTACCTCATATGTAAAGGTCTTGCAGCTGATAGAGAACAACAGTGATGGTTCTACCTCAAATTCTTATTCAATGACAGACGAGGAATTATGATATTACACTTTATTCTTGATTTACTGTAATTCAAAATGGGTGATAATTTTGGACCCTCTATGGCAAGCCACCTCTCTGTGCCAGTTACTGTGTCTGTAAAAAGGAGGTAGTAAAATATCTAAGCAATTTTCAAAAATACTTTGAAATAAACCTTCAAAAAGACAGGCTGGTTTCCTATTACTTTCTATTGCAGCTGACTTGAAGTTATGGCATTTTTCTTCAATGACTGATTTCAATTAAAAGCAAATAATCACTCATTAAGGAAACTAATTTTTTTTCTTACTTAATCCGTAATTTCTTCACTGACCAATCTTAAATGTTCTTTGCTTTCCTAACTGCAGTATTTGTGCATACTGCCAGCATTTCATGACCAGAAGCTAGTCCAGATACCTTCCAGGTATCTCTTTTAAGCAACATCACTAACCTGAGAAGATGAATTGCCTGTAATATTCCAAGTCCTACAAATACTGATATAACAGAGATAAGAACCACAACATGCTATGCTGCAATGCAGAACAGTGAAACAAAGCATTTCAAAATGCAGTTTAAACTAATTTTCATTTCTTTGCAATCAGCTCCAGCCAAAGTGCTAGCAGGCTGCCCTCCCCAGACATGGGGAAGATTGAATGCTGCAGGTAGAGGGCTCATGCAACAGAGAAGGAGCTGCAGCTGACAACTGATCTGCAAAGGGATCACATCTGACAGCTTCACACATTAAAACAAAACAAAAACGGGGAAACAACACTGTCCAAAAAAGGTTGCCAAGGATTGTCCATCTGCAAGTGGGCTATAAATGAAAGTAATAGATATAACAGTCTGTACAATCTGATTAAAAACAAATAACTTACCCAGGGCACAAGGGGGATGATAGTCCAAATGTCACAAAAATAAAAACCTGTTCTTTCAGGTTTAGCTTCACATCTGCTAGTGTCTTGTCCGACAGCACTGCAATCTATTGTTTAATTCTAGGTTAAAATGAAGTAATCTAAATATGCAGGCTGTTACATAAAAGGGCCAGGGGATGAAATTACACCGGTTTCTAATAAGGCCCTTTGAAACCCTAAACTAGCAAGTTAGCAGCCAAATTGTTCTTCTTCTATTAATACAAGAAATACTGAACAGAAAGTGATGACTAAAAGAGACAAAATAAAGAGTGTAAACCTGTAGTTCTCAAAATCCTAAGTGTGTCTGCTATACCGAAGCACATCAGAGGACTATTTAGGTGCTACAAATTTATTGTTTTATTTACCATCTCCAAGACCAGTCTTGAAAAACTTTGTCTCTCTATTGCCAGACTCTTCATAAACACAAGATCTGTAAAATTTCTTTCTCTTCCATTTCAAAACAAAGAGAACTTTTAACATAGCTTCATCTGTCCATGTAAGAACAATTTATGTGGTTTTAAGTATTCTTTCACTTGGTAAGTAGCAGCCTGCACCTGGTGACAGATGTCACACCAGAACATGAAAAGGACCATTTGGTTATTTTCTTCTATCTGTGCAATACATGTCTTACTATCTTCCTCTTTTTCACTCAGAATACTATTAATTGAGTCTTCCCATGAATTAAAAGCAAATCCCATGCATGGATTTACAAATATATTTTGCATCCGAATTGTAAAGAAAAAGAGAGTTGTGAGCTTTTTTGGATACAAACCCACCCTAGAAAGTACAGTAGCATGATAGGCCTCATCCCAGACTGCTCCATCCCAGCTGCAAGGATCCACTGGATCCACTGGATCTCAGCTGCGCCCGATGGACCCCAGCCCACCTCTGCATCAGCTTGTATCATCTTCCTGCTGCTCATCCAAAATAGAGCTATTCACCTATTCAGTTATGAGTAAAGTTAGGAAAGCCAAAGTATAATAAATCTATTCTGATTTTGACTCTTTTTCTTGCTGAATGATCTTGACTTGATTCCCCTACCTCTTCCACCCAGGAGAAGGCAAAGGAAAGGAGGCACAAGAGGCTCCACAGCACAACAATTAGGCAAGTAGACTGACTTCTGGTCGAAAATAGGAAAAAAAAATAAATTACTGACATAATGTCATAAAAACCAAACCAAACCAAAATAAAACATATGTGTGTGTATATATGTATATATATATATACATGTATATATATTACATCTAATCAAGCTGGCATCTCAGAAAACAGCAGCTACTCAATTCAGTCAAACACAACTCTTCAGAGGCTCTGAGAACAGGAGAGCACAGATTTCAGAAGCAGTGTGTGGTCATGCAGTCATTGCTCTGAGACAAAAGGGGAAGAATTTATTTCTCATACGGCAACAGGGATGCTGTGGAATTGCTCACAGGTATGATCCTATAAGTTTCACCTAACTGATATACTTTCAGTATAAACTTGAAAATTTATCTTGTTCACTGTATCAAGGAACTGTGCCTGGCTTCTTTTCCCAAGGATGAAAGATTCTTTAACAGAATGCCCAGTGAAACTAATCCAATAAAAGAATCTTTCTCTTCAGAAAACTCAACTGTCCATCAAACACACCATGCAAAAGCAAACACCTTCTAACCCATCTCAGCTGCAGAGAAAGGCAGTCTTGAAAGTAATGAAGGACTAGACTATTTGAAGCCAAAGTACCAGCACAAGTTTGAACACAGGTCTTGCACTCATGCTTATTCACACTGTCTAATACACATGCAACAGATCCTTATACTCCATGAATTTTCATGTTCTAAATGTTATGCATTTAGCTCCCAAAAGAAATTTCGAGGCCGCAATGAAGTATTTATGCTCCCTGAACATGTCAGGAATTAGAAATCCTGCCTGATGGACAGAAACTGCCCAGAGCTAACCAGTATAAAACACATTAACCAGTATGAAACATCAGACACACTTCAAGCAAATAGATCTGATACCTTCTTAGAGTTTAAACCACTAAAGCCTCCTGCTTCCTGGGGTCTCTAGCCCACAGACATACCCTGTGGCTTTTAAGGAACTAAGCCAGAGACCCTTTTTTCTTTTCTGAAAATTGGCTGAGAGAGAAGTTTAATATAACAGTGAAATGGCTTTTGAAGCTGGGAAATGAAGGCTTAGTGCCTGCTCTAGGCAGACAGGCCTCACACAACTCCTTTGTCCAGGACAGTGCCCAAGCTCTCGGTGAGATTTTTGTCTCAGTGCCCACTAGATAAAGGGAGTGATGAAATGGCTCTCCCACCCATTATCTTCAAGTTCTGGCACTGTTAGTGAAGAGATAGAAGAATAAACTTGTCTTGAATCATGATTTTCTGTGACACTAGTGTAAAGACATCAAATCCTACCATCATATGCAACACAGCACAGATTTCACCTCAATTTGCAATCTGCAGACCATTTTCACACGTAGTATAAAGCTATGAAAAAATTATGCAAAATACTACAAAGATTATACTATGATGGGGTAGTAAAATTGCTTCTAAAATATGCATTTATCAGGCATCCAGTGTTGCAAAAATATTTTAACTACTATGGAAAGATGTTTTTGCAGTAACATAACCCAGCGCATCTATTTCCTATTAATAACCACACCATGACTACTCCACAGAAAAACTGTTTCACAGACTGCAAGAGATGAACTTCTGCCTAATCTTTTATGACCTTTATAAAACTTTATTAAATTATGAAGCCATGTTGCTTTTACAGGCTCTAAAGTTTTGCTTGGGAACACTTTAAATACATAAATATGTGCAGCTGTCCCAAGTAGTGCCACTATGGGGACTTAAGACACTGTTAAAACTTTCCAGTCCTGCACCATTTAAAATCAGTAATAAAACTCTAGTCCAAGATAAAGTCTCAGACAGGAGCTACCCTGCCAGGAGCGAAGTACTCCTTATTAAAGAAAATTACTGACATCTTAGAAATATATGCAACTCTTCCCACTTCCATGTACTTGTGTTACCCATAAAAGTCTAAAAATATATATATATATATATTCAAACTAGTTTATCGCATGGATAACCTCCTTCAGCATGTCACAAATAGAAATACTTAATCCCTTTGTTCATCTTTAGTACACTAAGTCCAAGCTGATAATTGTAGGGATCGTGGTATTGGCAAAATGTGTCCCTATTGTGACCAGTAAGAAACAGCAGAAAATTAAGATGCTAAAAAGCCCAATACAGTGGATGGCAAGATCAAATAGCTTTGAATTTGCCAGAGCCTGTTGTCTCCTCAGAACTGCAGTCTGGTGGTGAGGAGGTCTGGAGATGATATACTTAAAGGGAAGGAAAAATAAGAAAGGAAAAAGGAGAAGAAATGTCCACCCCATTTTTCCCAGAAATGTCATTAGTGACATTAGTCTCTGACATGGGACAGGGGGATAGAATACCAATTCTCACAAACTCCTAGAAATCCAAGAGAACCCTGAAAAAAATCAGTGGATGTCATCTGCCACAGTCTGACCATTTGAAATATTTTGTTTCTGTTTTTGGTAACCATTGATTTGGAAAAACTGACAGACCACTATGGATATACTTTTTAATGCAATTATTTGAACAAGACATGCCACTGTGCACGTTTCTAACATTTTATTCTTCCAATATTGCTTAATTATATCCCTCCAACAATTGTAGTTCTGCAAAATCTTATATAACAAAGATCTTGTTCCTTTCAACCAGGAAAAAAGATTAAAACCACTCATTTAATATACAAACTGAAAGGTTTAAAACAAGGAGCTTGGAAGATTTCTTCAGATCTTACTATAATTTTCAAATCCAAAGTAAAATCTTTTCACACAACTTGGTTGAACAGAGTTCAATTTATTCCATTCAATTTAGCAACATTGTACTTACTGACTGTTCACTTAGATCCTGAGAGTCTTCCATTGAGATTATTCACCTTTCTTTTCCTCCACAAGCAGAAATTATCTTCCTTTCACTTTACAGCTCAGTATTCTAAATTAAAAGAGAAGATTAAAAAATGACATGTTAGTCTATGGTCCTCACTTCTAAGGCAAATCTGCAATGAACAAACACCCTAACTGAGGTTGTGATTTCACTAAAACTCTAAGCAAAGTTCCCATATGAAGACTAATTTCATGTAAAGTGCTTCTATACCTTCAGTATTATTTTGGGAACTACCTAAAATACACCAACAGAAACAGGAACTTTTCTTTGACTCCTTCAAGAGAAAAAAATAGCTCTGAAAAAAAACCAATAAAGAAGTGAAAATGTTGAATGCAGCAGCTGTTTAAGTAGTCAATAAATGATAACGCTTGAGAGAACATCTTAGAAAGACAGTTATGGAACAGAATTGCTTAATACACATTTAATGATAACCTCTTAGGCATCAAGTGTCTGGCAGAAAAATAGGTTATTATGCAGTTATCAGCATGAAGTCCCCTCTCTAAGGTTCATTAAATTCCTTTAGGATTAAATTAAATACACAAAGTGGTTTATAACAAGCAGTTCCCTACAAAGTGCTAAATGACAGACATTATCCTAATTATCTGCTATGTCTATGCCTTCTCTAATAGAGTGAATCACTCTCATCAAATATGGAGATCTTCAATAGGAAAATTCTATTTTCCAGGAGTTCTGCCTGTGAATCATCATGGTAACGCTAAATATAAAGCTACATGATTATATTGCAATCTGAATTCTCAGAAAAGGTCCATTTTGGAGTTATACAAATTTGCGTAATTCAGAAAAAAAATGGTTTTGGCAGGGACATTTCATATATGCAGTAATCATATTATTAATCAAAGCTCATGTTAAAAAATCAATTAAAAATCATTTAAAAAATCAATATGTAAACACATACATTAAGGAACCCGAACATCCTGGACTTGATTATCAACATTACCTAGACTGGTTTGTCAAGAAGGCACCACAAGTAATCTTACCTGGGACTATGCTCAATAACATAAACATATTATGGATCTCTGTTTTGAATTCTGACCAGCAAGCAACCAAAGGTAAAACATGTACAGCTGTATTGGCACTTGCAGAATATTTGAAAGGAACCAGAGCCATGGGACCTATGTGGAACAAGCCATGGCACCCACATATTCTCACCCACTGCCCTGCATTGCCCTGCGAATAACTCCTCTCTGAATCTCAAGTGCCACTTACTTGCCATACTTCCACTTACTCCCTGAAATGTAACTCCCAAAAATTCTCATTTTGTTTTGCATTAAATATTTTCTAGAACACACACAACTGCAGAGCTCTAGTCTACTTTGCTTTCAAGTTTCACCTACATTTTTCCTGCCACCAAATGACACCCTCCTATCTTTCTTCCCTCTTGCTTAAGTTTCAAAATTATTTTCGTTCACATTTCGTTTATTTTTGCCTTGATGTTACATAAGGAAAAGACAAATTGCAAGAAAACCATGTTGCATGTATTTCACTGTATCAGACAGCTGAAAATAATTCCTGTTTTTCAAAATGGTTTAATCTCCTCTCAACTTCAGAGGGATCCAAGATATCAGCGTCTTCCCCCACAATGCCTTCACCAAAACTGTAATCACTTCCCATGATTTTTTGGCCAATGTGGAGCCCACATTCCTATATTTGTAAATATCCTCATCCAGTCTTTGTTCAATGAAGCTAAAAGGGGAATTGAAGGACTTCTTCAGAACACCCACTCCAGGCAAATTTCAGAAAGGAGCCTGCCATGAACAATGGATATTTTAAGAGAAAGCAGCTCTATATGGCATTGCCTGCAGCAGTCCAAATCAAAGGAGGCAAATGCAAACACAGAGATTTTTATGACTGATACTAAAATATTCCATTAAAAACTTAAACCTAAAATCTGCTTTGATTTAATTAAAAGTTCGTAGTATGTTCATGTTATTGCACTGGTAAGATTGCCTGCAGAAAAAAACGGTAGAAATACAAAATTTGTAACAAATTATTTGACTAGTTTCTACGTACTGACTGAAAAGTCAGTACATGGTTTGCATTCAAATTCTAAATCTGTCAGTTGGTCACTGAAGGCGGCAGATACTTCACTTTCTGTATAAAACTCAACCACAGCGCTATACCAGAACAAACAGACCCATGTTTCTTTCCCTGTTGATGGAGGCTTAATCAAAGCACACTGAGATCAACAGATGGATGTCATATTTTTCCAAAAAAACCCAGTGTATAAAAATTTTAAATACATCCTGATGACACAAATCCAATAGGAGTTTTATAACTAAGAACTGCCAGTGATTTACCCACAGTATGTGCTGTGTCCCAAAATTCAGGTGGGCGTATTTACTGGAACACATCATCAAATATGCCACTTGTATTTGTTGCCTTCTAAAAAAGACTAACTTCCATGAATTTTCAAAGTTACTTTACTGAATTGCAAGACGAAGACAAGCTTTTTTTACATCTTTGCAGAAATATACAATATGTTGAATACATCGTTTGCAAAACGTGCTAAATTATAAGTTTCCAGGGCACTGCTGTTCATCTTCACACTGCCTCAAAATTCAGAAGTTCTTACTGGAAATGGAGCTTTTTAAAATAAAATTCAGAAATAATATTTTATCAATATTATTATACCTATCAACAGCTAAATCCTGCTGCATTCTGAGCCCAGTTAAAGTGGCTGATTATAACCAACTGCTAACACAAAGATTTTTATAATGGCAGTTATGCCAATTGCACTTAGACCAAATCCTTTAGGGTTTAGTTTTATAAATTTGTAAAAGGAGAGAAAAACCATTAGAGAAGTCAGTGATTTAAATAAGACCAACATTACTCCCTAATAAAGATATAAAATTAAAGGATAATAGTAACCTCGTGCTGCTTTATGAGGCAATAATCCAGTTACCAATTCAACCTTGTAGTTTATTCCATCAAGAGAACCAGATTAAAAACAGAGGGAGGGAGGGCACTCTTATCCCTATTATGTTGCAAGTGTTTCCAACTGGGTTTAAATATTTTTAAAACTGTTGTTAAAAGCCTTAAACTCACAGACAAGCCAGAATGAAGAAAAATGCCTGTTTCTCCTCTTTATCCACTCCTTGCAGATGTGGCTTTAAAACTGATGAAGTGTTTTATGCTCCCAGATAAAAATTTTACCTAAGAAATGTCTTAATTAGGAGTATTCCTGACTTTCCTCATCAACAAATGCATTTAAATCTAATTTTTATTTATTTGTTTTTATCTGGGGGAATAAAACACTTCATCAAATTTAAACTGCAACTTCCAGGACTTGACCATGAGAAGAAACATGTGTTTCCTTCCAGAGATACACACATAAGTTAAAGAAAATGAACTACTTGAGGATCTGCTGCACACTGCTTTATAAATGACTGAAAGTGTAATACAATTTCATTTTCCATGGGATGTCTACTATGATCCTGTGCTGCAACTTCCACAAGCCCAAGACAGAAGGTGAATCTTGGGGACCCACAGGTGAAAACCAGCACTAAAGCACTTGACATTTCCCAAGAGCATCTCAGAGGCTGCTTCAGGTCCTCCAGTTGGCCAGATGGGGATATGGATCTCCAAGAAGAATCCATCATCTGGAAGAGGAGTTTGGCCATCAGACAAAAGATCTCCCCCATTTCACTTCAACACCAAAACTTGGGAGGAAAGTCCTCTCTTTGACCACTAGCAACTGGTCTTCTGAAAAGAAATTCAGGGGCAGGGGAAGCATTATCCTCAGCTTCAACCACTTTTTTTTTTCTTTTTTTCATGTTATGGTCATCTTGGGCACATTTTCACATTCTTTTTTTTCTGCTTTATCTGAAGAATAGCTGCCTCTACTGAGGTTATACCCTGTGATGCTCTGGCAATATAGTTCAGAAATTTCATGAGCCCAGACAAATATACTATATTGTTTAACATTTTTTGAAACATGTTGGTAATTAAGCCTGGTAGAAGGATGCTTCTGTGGTTTACACAATTCATTCAGCCACAAAGAAAAACTCATTTCTGTCACAGCAACAGGCTGGGAGTCAAAATCTTGAGAGAAGTGGTCACAGATAGAGCAATTTCTCATTTTCTAGTGCTCTACTTCAGAAACCTGTGATAGTACTAGAACTTAGGGCTGATAGCTGCCACTGAATTAATGCAGAATGTGAACCAGTAACTGAGGACAAGCTCCAGGGCTCAAACTCCCATGGTCTCGCAGGCAAGTCTCACTTTGGGTTGCACCACCTACAGAACATCTGAGTAGAATAAAGCACATTTCAGGCACTGTGAAAGATTATGCAAGGCAGGTAATGAGAAAATTGCTTTGGAATCAGCACAACAAACTACTGCATATGCACTGCAGTCTCATGAAATTATATTATTTCATGCTATTTGTTTCCCACGAAACCCGTTTCTTTGAAGGGGAAAGGGTATGGGCAGTAACAAATAGGCACTGCCTAATATTCAGTAATTTCCTGCCTAAGAAAACACCCTTCTGGTTGTCTGCATGCCTATCACAGGAAGTCTCATGTGAAAAAGATAAAGTATAACCTAAATTAAAACGAAAGCAAATGCTGATTTATTAGAATTTCAACTTTGTCTGCCAAACAAATCCATCCTGACAGTATGACCTTGTCAGGGACATGTGCTCTTTCCTGAGGAAAACTGGCAGGTGAGCAGAAATTAATTCAGAATTTCCAAATAATTTTAATTCTCTTTTTTTTTTTTTTTCCCTTCTTTCATTCCAGAAGGATTCTTGCTGAAAGCAGAAATAGCTCAGGAATTTTGAATGTGTATTTAGCTTTAGCTGAGGCCCTTTCCTTAGCTGGTGTCTACTATTTGATATCAATATGAGGCCCTTTCCTTAGGTGGTGTCTAAAATTTGATATCAATATGAGTGAAATGAGCCTCCTGAAAACCTCCTATTTTATTATAGAAACAAATCTTGCTCCACAGACTAGAGAATTAATGGGAATATAGTCTTCCTACAGTCTTTCCCTTCCTCTTCTTCTAGTACTTTTTTCCCTTTCCTTGGGCCCTCCTCTGTAGTGAGTTAAAGATGGCAGTCCTTGGATCAGTTTGATTTCAGTCCACTTTTAGCTTGCTGAGGATGAGAATTTTACTCCCAGAAAAGTTTTAGTGTGTTCTGGAACCCTTTGCAGCACATCCAGTTCCCACTTCTATATTAGTGACTTCTGAAAAACTGAGCTTCCTCACCAGAGCCCTTAGTATGCTGTGGAGAGGACATCAAACCATAACATCATGTACCACTGATTTTAGCTCCAGGCATTTCCAGCAAGCCCTGATGGAAGGAAACAGTCTTCCTGGGTTTTGTGTGCTGGTGAGCACCTGCCTACATTGATTTGCATTTGCAGATGCATTGCTTAAATAGAGAATATAGATTACTCTTTACTTTGAATAAACTTAATTATGCTGGGATTTCACAGAACAGCTTATACAATTTAATACTGACGACTACCGTGTTTTGGTCATATACACTGTTGCGAACAGGGAAGGAACACAGGAGGAATTTCCAGGGTGAGCTGAAAAGCAAACAAATTCACCCAGCTGCTTTCTCGACAAATAGCCTCATTTTCCCAGCAAATACTCGGGTGACAGTCTGCTGGTTACTTGGAGGGGGCTGTGGAGGGCACCCTTTAGGACCCGTCCAGCATCCTCATCCCAGCATGTATCTAGCATGGATGTCCATGAGAAGATGTATATATCTAAACTGGGTATATGGTATATATTCTAATGTACACAGAAACTGTGCTTCTGAAATTAATAAGCTTCAAGGTGTGATGTCAGACATTACTAGGCTTAGAGTCTTGCTACGATCCCTGCTGGACATGAAATAGTGTTTGTTCCTGCTTACACAACATTTAGTTTCAGATTTTAGGTTAGGATGCATGTTAAGAACAAGCATGGGGTCTTCAACATCCACTACACATTTAGTTCTGAGCTCATCTAGTTTCCTTCTACCTTCTCCCTCTCCTGAAAAAATCACATAACTGTGACATAATTTATTATTTCTATCTTCCCTTCTGAGCATATGAATTCATGCCAGAAATTAAACACAGTAATCCAAACAGACACGATTCATGCCACCAAATCACAATAAATTGAAAACTCCTCAAAATTCAAATCAAATCATTGACTTTCATGCAGGTCACTATACATTCGTTGGACACAGTCTTGCAAATTCTGCATGGTCTTCAATAAATATTTGTATAATTGTCAGTTTAGTGTAATTTGCTTCCTTGAACTGAGTTTGCTGAAGGGTGTCATTGCTTGTGTAGCATTTGTGGACATTTTATTCAAGAAAAATTAAGATGGTATTGCCACGCTGCATCAAGTGTGCAACTTCCAACTTAGAAACAAGTCACACCACCACAAAACCATTAGGTACCAGACAAAAGCAGGCACCAAGACAAAAAAAGCAGAGCAACACAGACCATGATGTCCCTGCATCAGGTAGGTACGTAAACCAGGTAAGGAAGAGAAAAGGTCTATGACAGATCTGCCTGCTGATACTACCATCATACAACAAAAAGATGGGGAAAACAGAAAGACTTCCTGGCAAACAGCTGCAAGCACTGGATCTCATTTACTTTGGTTTTGTAAAAGAACATGTTGGGGCAGCATTTATCTTTTGCAGATCTGGGTGCCAAATCTACAGGTACCCAAATACGACTAAAACTGATTCCCCTACTATTCCTACTCCTCCTATCCCATACATGTGTAACGAGTAAGAAGAGAATACAGTATTATAAACTCAGCAATACCTCCCTTATCCTAGCAATGCACAACACACTGTGAAATTGCTAAGATTGAGACCATACCTACAAATCCACTGATGTTTGGGGGCTTCCCAACTCTGAGAGACCTCTTCACTCATGCTTAGATAAGGCACGCAGCTTCACAGACTTTGTCTATCTCATTCCAAATTAATCAATTACAGAATTTTCCAGATAGGAATGAATAAAACAAATGCTGATACTGTTTCTGGCCTCAATTTATAGACAAATCTAATCCAGACTTCCACTCGGTTCCCCTAAAAATAAAGTGATAAGAAAGGTAGATCCAAAGGAAAGGAAACAAAACCTAAACAAGTAATGCAAAGATGCCACAGATACATGCATGCTCTTTTCAATTTTTTAATTAAATTTTTTGTTTTAATTTCCAACGAGCTGGCCAGTTCAATGTTTTAAACAACTAGATTTTTTTAGGAAGAAGGATTTTGGTTTTTACTACACAGCATATTTTGGTTAACTTCTGAGACAATTTTCTTCTCTTTTTTTTGTAGAAAATGGCTGTGAACAAATCAAAGAAAATATTTCCATTATTTACAAACAAGCCATTGAAAACAGAAAGGAAAAGTCTATACTTGGTTAGCCATAAGACACACTGTCAACTTGAAAATACTAATTATTTCTTATTCCCTCTCCCTAAAAACATGTAAAATTTACCTTTCACACATTAAAAAAACCCTCAAAAACCTTGTGACACAAAATAAACATAAAATAACAATAAAAGTTATTTATAAAACAAAAACATTTTAGAATTTAGGAGAACCTAAAAAATAGCATATCCACAAGGTAAAAGCAAACAGCAGTTTTACAAGGCTGAAAAAATTCATGCAAAGAACCCAACCACATGGTCTCATGAAAACTGTGACAGCATAGTACCTATTCATCCTATCTGCTTTAAAAATCATGCCACAGTTTGAAGAGTGCATTCAGCAGTATGAGGATGCAATGAGAGTTATTCTAGAAGCTCAAATACTTGCCAGGCTTACCAGGAAACATCCTGGTGAAGGAGGAAGTTTGCAGCATGCCCATCCTTTTTAGGTGTGAGAGTCATTGCTCAGCAGCTGCTACTCCTGTTACTGCCAAGCGTCTCACATGAATTCTTTAAGGGGACATTTTGAAATGTCAGAAAGAAATACAAAGTAAACTCATCAAAAAGAAACCTGGATACTTTGGTTCCGGTTTGGTAGAAGAAACGAAATGTTTTTCTTAACTAAAGTTGACAGTAACCCCTAAATATTGCATTTGAGAAAGTGTTATTTTATCATTCCAGGAACAAAGGCAAACAAAAAGTGTGAATGCAGAACTGTCCCAGCATACAGAACTCCTTCTGGTGTCAGCATGCAGCTTGGGTGTTTCTGACACAACAGAATGACAATTATTATTCACCAAAACTAACACTGTTGCACCCCAGCCACCAAGTCAAACTGAAACCATGAGAACACAATGACTGAAAGTAGAAAATTTTCTATGTACCACCTTTGTCCAGCACAAAGAAAATGCAAAAGCCCATAGCAGATGTCCTGTGTAATCTACATTTTTATGCTGCTGATCCTCATGAGCTGTCTGCACTCATTTCAGCTCCCGGCCCATCAGCAGTCCCCATAGGCAACTGAAAGGTTGTGACATCCATGGAACAGCTTGCAATCCTACAGGCAAATCTCTTTTACTATGAGCCAGCAGTAAGTGTGCCACAAAAAGTAATTGTAAAAAACAGGTATTCTCAGATTTTAACAAAAACAACTGCTTTGACAATGCATCCTTTACCATATTTCGTTTTTTTAAAATAAACTGCTGGCTTAGTAGTGAAGTACCTACTCTTTGCTTGCTCTCAGTTTACTCAATGAGCCAGACTACTCTCATCAATCTGCTTCCTTCATTATTTACTAATCCCTCGGTCTTTGTAGTAGCAGTACTTTAGGCATTACAGTCTAACAATAGAAGTATAAGGAAGTTGGTAAGAAGAAAAATATCTTTTATTAGGTTAGCAATTGTTCTAATCAAGAGTATTACTTCTTGTAGAACTCACTAATCTTGGTGTCACTGTTAAAATAATAAATAGGTTTTGATTTGATGATTGGCCCCTGAAAAACCCTTTGTAATAGCATGCTTTTTAGAGACTCGCTAACAAGTAACTATCTGTGAAATCTATGCTTTCGTTTGCTGTTTAATCCATTTCATTTGTGCCAAGTTGATTTTGTATCCTTCAACTTTATTAATCAAAAAGTCATGTCAACTCAAGACAGATTACATCACTACACTTATCTTTGGAAATCAAACTTGTACTCACATCAAAAGTAATATCACTGGTTTGGCTTGCTTGAGTGTTCATAAACCCGTGATGCGGTATAGTATGCATATTTCAGTGTTATATGGGAACAACATAAAAAAAGGCATTTGGAACGTGATAGCCTGTAAGTTAATACTTTGTGACAGTGGAGACTAATAAAAAATAGTTACCATAAATTAAGCACTTGTCTACAGTGACAGCTATGTAATGGCCACTTCTGAGAAATTATTGCACTTCTTTCCCCAGGAATAGTGATAAAAGAATGCAGCCTGTCACGAGCGCTGCAGCCCTTGGCAGTGACGTCCTACTTCTAGTGGAGTTATGCTCCGCCTGTTCTCTGCAAGCCCAGCTTTTGGATAGCAGTGCAAAGATCTGGAAAAGTTCTGTCATCTGGTATCATGTCTGAACTCCTGTCTTCCTTCAAGAAAATCATTGTTGTCCCCTCAAAGGCCCCAGTATTTTCTCTACTGTTTTAACTTGCACACGTATCTGAAAATTATTTGCAGCTACTTCGATTTTAGTCAAAAACCCCTGCACCAACACAACCTTTTGATTAAAGATCAAGGGATCGTTTTTGTAGACAACGTTTTCATTCTGAAAAATTCCACCTACCCCGCAGACTTGACCCTGCACTTCAGTTAACAGAGGTGGCAGATTAGGTAACGGAGACTGTGGTTCTGCAGCTATTTCTGCAGCACCGCTGCCAGGCTCAGCAGCACGGGTGCTGCCACTCATTCCGACCTTTGCCTGGCTGCCAGCACAGCTGTTTGTGAACCACAGCAAGAACGGATCCAACTCAAACGAGCGGCCGGCAGAGGCGGGTTCAGGGGCTGCTTTAGAAGCGTTGCCACCAAATGTGAAACCATGGCTTCATGCTTTCCTGTCCTCTACTGCAGGAAACAGATAGAAGTAGGACTTCAGATAGGGTTAGCTACACATGAGGTTACTGCTATTGATGCTTATATGAACCAATATCCTTAGATAATGATGTAAAAACAGAACAAAATGCTGGATCTCCTCCTACAGACCTTACAATCAAACTATTTCAGCCTTAGTCCTGATTTGACAGCATCTCGCAAGCTGCTGTTCCAATCCTGGACTTCCTTCAAAAAGCTGGGCAGTTTCCCAACTATCACAGAGCAAACTCTTCTGTTTCATTTGTTTTATGCCAAAAATTTGACTGCTCATCTAGCCCTTGGAGAAATCAGACTATCATTTAGTCAGAAAATTGGAAAACAAGCTGAATCATAGCTAACTAGATAACAGAAATTACTAAGAAACACATCATCTAGCCATTTCAGATTTCATGTTGCAGGTAACTCCCAGACATACTGCTGCACAATGAGCTCAAGACTCAGATGGTGCCTTGAACATAAAAACTGCTTCTCTGAAGGTGCCATTAACTGAAAAAAAAAATTTAAACATTATACTAGATCCTTCTATCACACCAGATTAGAATAAACATAAAAATAGGTGGCTGAATGGAAAAGTACTTTAATCTTCCCATTTAGAAAACCTATCACAGTCTAAATGTTGTCTTGGGGTAACAAGAAATGTTGAAAATTTTCAAGACCCTTTCCCAGAATTTAATCACTGCATTTGTAAAAATCTCTTTATCATTCAGCCCTATTAGTTCTCAACTACCTAGTTCTCTGTGCTAAGAAGACCAGAACAGGAATGCTAGATTGAGTTGCACTGCTAGAACTTGGCAGAGGAAATATGCATAATCTCCCTGAGCTGTGCCTGATTTTGTGAGACCATGTCTATGCTGGTACACTCAGGAAAGCTGGAAGGAAGGAAGACCTCACATACAGCATGATGTCAGGATGCACAAACTGAAGCATACAGAGGCTGGTTTAGCTGCTCTCTCTGAAGTAAAGTAAACTTCATTTTCTGTGGTGTTCTGGGAATATACTACAGTGAATAAAAAGAAGCATCCAGATGGGATTTAATAGAGACTTCACGCCTTTCATTGAATAGGCTTGGAATTCATGAAATGTCCCTAAATAAGCACAACCTAATTATTCATTCCTTTGAACAACAAAGTTGCCTTAACAGAATTAAAAGAATATAGACAATTAGCAATATTTCCAACTGCATCATTTTCAAATTACCGTAAAAGGCATTTCTGTGGTCATTTATAAAACGCTACAAAAAAAAGTTCAAACACAGGCATATGAAAATGCCTTGAAATGGAAGAAAAAAATATATAATTTGGACATTAATACTTAACTCTTTTTTTTTTCCTAAGTATTGCAGGATCATTTCTCTGTGCATGTGATCTCACACATATAATGTATATTGCAATACTCCACCAAAAAAGCAGACTGAACTAAGAATAGAGGACTAGATACTCATCTGGCATAATGTGAGACCACTCCAGTAATTTCAGCATTCCTACTCCAATTTGCAACAGCTAAGGATCTGGCACAAAACATCAAGTTAAAGTTTCCAATTACCTCATGCACCAGCATTGATTTCAATAGTTATATACACATAGTCATAGAGGAGAATTATTCGAAAAATTGCAAACTCAGCTCTGTGTTTCTTTTACTTTTATGGTCTAAATCAGACCCTTCATGGTATTTTAATGTAGGTTTTTGTGGTTTAATTATATGTATGTCAAGAGCAGACTAGCTACTCGCTGACCTACCCAATTAAAAAAAATAGGCAGCAGTAATTTTTTACACTGCTGAGAATGTGAGCTTATACTGGGTCACATCACAATAGTATTTAATTTTAATGCTGCCAAAAAATCTAGTCCATACTAACTTAAACACATAAGTAATAAATTAACACCCATACAAAAATCAGTCTTTGTGCAAATATTTTTCAGGTTGCTTTGGGAGGTCTTTTCTGTAATTTTCTGCTCCAAAATAGTCAAACTGTATAGCCCTGCACAACCCTAGTGTAAAGAGATACTCAGGCAGCCCAGGCAGACTGAGTTCCTCAGAGACATCATTTAAATTACATTCAACTGAACTGCCCTCCACTGTAGTTCTACAGACAGCTGTTTAATGAAAAGTCACTGTATTAGTATTTCGTTCATTAGTTCTAGGAAAAGGACATAGA
The DNA here is from genome assembly GCA_013399915.1 of Illadopsis cleaveri. Taxonomy (NCBI): domain Eukaryota; kingdom Metazoa; phylum Chordata; class Aves; order Passeriformes; family Timaliidae; genus Illadopsis; species Illadopsis cleaveri. The sequence continues at coordinate 112,637 of VXBB01025229.1, read as the reverse complement.
TCTCCAAATTAATTTATGCATAGAAATCCTCCAAACTACTTCTTTTCAAATCCATGGTAACTGCAGCCTAACTCAAACTTTAGTGTCTAGTACCCAAGCCTGACAGTCTAAAACCAAAAAAGCCTCACTGGCTTATGGAGTGAGAAGCTCTGAAGATAATCACTAGCCATTATAATCTTCCCTTGGAGGAATAAGGACAATTTTAACAAATTGAAAATTAAATGCTAAAACTTTAGTATTCCTCAGACAGCCATTAGCACTTGACATTTTGCTCAAAAGCCTGATAACTAGCCTCTACAATCCTGTGACTGAGACTGCCCAGTGATAGATTTCAATATAGGATAACCAATCATCAAAGTAATTTTCGCTGTTCAACGTTAAAGCAAAAAGGCAGCCAGCTATTCCACACGTTTCTCTGGCTTAGAGATAAAAAGAAGAAAATGCTTTGAAATAGCTTTTGCCTTTAAGGTCCTATATTACAGGCATCTCAAAAGCAATCCTTCTGGCAGTATTGCAAACTACAATGTAGACTAAAAATATGTGTTTTACTGCCTTTTCAAACAGATTTTATTATGTATTTGACATATAAGCACTCTTCTTATCTGATCTTTTGCACTGCAAAGTGCATCCAAGTTCCTTTAACCACTTCTGATTTAATGACAGATTTAATAACATTGCAACACAGAAGTGTGGAATTGGCCAAAAATTATTTCATAAAAATCTGATTTCTGTACAGCAACATCTAAAATGTCACCTAATACATACAATTAAATCAGAAAGTTTTTAATGTATATTGTAAAGCCTGCAGCTTTGATAGGTAAAACATCTACTGACTTTAGTAGACCATAATTTATTTTTAATAACCATTTTTATTCAATTTTTCAAAGAGCAGCAGTTTATGTCTTCAGCAGAACCATGCCCTGAAATCTCACGAGTGATAAAAGGGCCATGCCAAAGCTGAAAGGTTTCGAATATCAAACTATACTATTATGTCAGGGTCAGCAAGATCAATTAGCGCTTTTCAATGACAGAAAAAGGTTAAGTTGGGCACACATTTACACAATATTTAGATCCAAAAAAGAAAAATAGCTCTTATTAGGCATATTTATAAATCCCTTGATCAATGACTGAATATCAACACTCTTCTTCCAGTTGCATACCATAAATGCCGGAATTTTTTAACACAAAAGGTCAAGAAGATTATAGATATATTAGATAGAAGAAATGCTACTGGATTCTCAAGTACAAAGAAAAAAGCAAAGACCTCTGAGTGTTGCTGCTACCAGCCTTAGTTTGGTGGTGAATGTCCAAAAAGCTTTAAAAATACTTGACCAACTTGACATATGTCTGTCAGTCTGATGCCCCTGGGTTTGCGTTTTTCCTGCAAACCCTGACAGCACCAAAAATGAAAGCTAGTGAGCCAATAAACCTATTCCTATGCTCAACTAAAAAACAAACCTAACCTCATCCCTCAATCTGAAAATACTAATCTGTAAATTAACTCCTCCAATTTCCAAAATCTGGAAAAAAGCAAGTGTACACCTTCTGCAACTAAGAGCCAGAAACACGCACACCAGGAAGCGAGGAAACTTACATTTCAGCTCTTAGTACCACAGGAACACTCATTGGAAATACATGTATGTTAGAAGTTAATTTGACACCTGTTAATTCAAGCGTTGCCGTCGTAAACATAGCTTGAACAAAGTAGCTGGTTACGATATCACCAAAGCCAGCATAAAATCACAATAAAAATCCAGGAGATTAAGAAAACCTAAGGAAAAAGTACATTGTGTTGAAACCAGTGATTTAGATTGGTATTGCACTGAGTAAAAGCAATGCAAGATTACTTTTCCTCAACAATATATTTCAAAATGTCTAATTTTTAAGCCCATTTCTTCAAGGAGTGATTTGAAATATTTACTACTAGACAGTACCTAATTTTAGGTTTTAAGTGCTTTAACAGCTCCATGAAATATGATCAGCAGCTGCAATATAGAAGTATGCTGAATAAACGCTCCTTATAAAAAGGGAGATCTGCTTTACTCTGAGTTCATAAAATCGTTACTTTCAAGAAGGAAAAAGATAACACAGAAAAAAACTGATTAGCTGTGTCCTAGAGTGTTTAACAGAAATTCCAGGAAATTCTTTTTTCTTTCTGTGGTAACTTTCACATTTAAGAGAGTAAAATGCTGTTTAAATTTTAACACTGGAAGATTGCACACAACATCATCCAATACCACCAGTTCATCAAGGAAACAGGTACCTTTTACCCTCACCAAATGCCAATGTTTAACATTAATTCTAGGACTTACATAAAGTTTAAAAATCTGCATAAAGTTTAAAGAGTTAAACTTTAACACTTGCATCAGATGCTAAAAATATGCCACATGATACTATCTATAGCTGTATTTCTGCAGTTGCCTTGTTTGAAATATTTTAACTGGGAACTGCAATTAACTGAGAACTCACCAGTGCCCTAGTCAATACGTTGGTTGTTTAGGATTTATTTATTCCATTGACATTATCCATACAAAATAAATTTATACTGCAAAGTGTTGTGAGGTCATTAATAAATACAAATCCAGCAAGAGTAACCTTCAACTAAATTTATTATCAGTACCACTATATACATGTAACAATTAGCAACTGCATGCAAATTATCTGAACAAAGATACATAAAAGATTCTTCAACATACTCCACTTTCATTTCTATTAAATTTGGTTGAAGAACATTTGGTAACATAAATACCACAATTTTCAAAAAAACTAAAAAGCAAAAATCTGTTTCAGACATAGCCCAGCTAATGTTAGATGTCAAAGAGAGAAAGAATCACCGGGAAGAGAGAGAAATGTCAGTCTGTATTTCCACTTTACTCACAGTATGATATATATTGCAAGCATGCAAACATTTGTTATTCGGCAGCATTTTCAGAAATACTAGGGGAAGAGTCAAACTCACAGCAATTTTGCGAAACTTTTGAGTGTTAAGGAAATGAAACAAAGATACGGCCTGGATTTATTGCAAAGTACATGTTTCTAACATCAAACTCCGAGGTCAGACCAGAAAATCTATTTGCCAAACAGAAAAAATTCCTACTTTGTATAACTCCCTCTAAATCTAAACTGCTGACTAGTTTATCTTAGACGCGCTTTCTAGTCTCCTCAAATGAAACATGTAAAACAAAACTCAGAAAACTGTAAATACTGGTTCCTTACTGTTCTAGCATGACTTCATACTTAAACTGGAACCGGCCAAGTCGCTCCCTTGTCTGGTACAGCGTGCGTCCCAGGATTTTTGTAAATACCAGCTATTTCACACCGCCACGGGCGAGCCCAGCGCGTCCCACGGTGTGCTGGGCTGCAAGCCCTGCCCGCGGGTACGGAGCCGCCAGCACCGCGCCTGCTTGGCTCGGGCCGGCAGTTTCATAAATGTAAATGAAACTTTAGATGCCAACTACCGATTGGCAGCGGCGATGCCGTGGGATCCCGCTCTCCCTTCCCGGCGGAAGGCGCCGCGGGGCTGCTGCTCCCCAGGCGGCCCCGGGTCCGGCCGGGCACGGCGCGGAACCCCCGCGGCTCGGGGAGAACCGCCGTGTGAAACGCAGCTGGCGGTTCTCCGCGGGTATCTGACTTTGGAAGTGTCTGTAATGACAGCAGGAGAAGGAGATTAATGGCTAAGAGCCCACTGGTTTTGAACACGGAGAATCCTGTTACCTCCTCTCGGATCAAGTATGCGCAAACACCCGCGCACACACACACAAGGCTTACCCACGTGGAAACGCTTTCTAACCAAAACACAAGTCCCCGCATCCCCGGTGGAAAAGGCGGCGGGACCGGGGCTTCCCCGTGCCCAGTCCGCCGGGGCAGCGGGGACCACGGCAGGGGCGGGGGCGCGGTGGGACGA
>VXBB01025229.1:142-107569 GCA_013399915.1 Illadopsis cleaveri | reverse complement strand
GGGAGGGGAGATTCGGGGCGGGGGGGTAGATGGAGGAGGAGGCTGGTACGGGAGAAGCCAAACACTCCTCGCACTTCAATGAGTGCAACTAGTTGCGTCTCATGCACAGGAACGTAAAAAGTTTGCCTGGCAAGAGACGGGACTTCCCTAAGAAAAGGTAACCCCCTCCCGCCCTCCCGCCCAAACAGGCCGTCCCGGGAGCGCGGAGGTAAGCGGCGAGGAGCCGGGAGCCAGAGCAGCCCCGGGGCGCCGCTCCGCACTTGTGCCGGGAGCTGCCACAGGAGCTGCTCCCTGTGCCGGCCCCTCTCGGCACGGCAGCCCCGCTGCCCACCCGCCGCTGCCTCGCTCAGCTCGCCGGCACTGCCCTGCCCCGGGCTAGGAACACGGCGACGGGCACGGACCGCCGGCTGACCCGGCCACCGACTCCTCCAAAGTGTCCCTCTCGCGGTCCTCGGCCTCGCAGCCCGAGGCCTGGACCTTTTAACTTGGCTACTCCCTGACATCCGCAGTTGGTAGTGATGGGAGCAAAGGAGGGGGCCCTGAAGGGTAGTGATTGATTAATGGCAGTGCACTGGAGTACAGGTAGTGAAGTCTGCACTTCACTTTTTCCCTTTGTTTTTTCTAGAAGAAACCAAGACTATAAAGTAATCCTGAGTTTGAATGATCAAGTATGATCAAGTGCTACACGACAGGACTGGTTGGCATACCCTTTTATAGGATACATTTGTCTCATTTCTCTCAAGCTGGTCAATGTGAATGAAAGCAAAGTCCTTTCCTGCTCTGAAACAGAACGCTCTTCTCTGCAAGAAATTCAGCAGCTGCATTTGGTCCTCTTTGCTCCTTTGTGTGGGGAAGCGGAAGAAAATCCCCAATTGCTTAGTCACATTTCATACTCTTACCCTTCACCTTGTATTATCTTCTGACTACAGTTTCACTGAGTGGATTGAGTGGCTCTTGTTCAACCAGCTGCATCTCCCTCTTTCTGTCAAGTTAACTTCACTCTCCAAAGGGTCTAAGTCAAAAATTTAAAAGAGGAGGCAAAAGTTAGGCCCTATATTTGGAGAGAGATGTGAGAGAAAAGTCTTGGGCTTCAGAAGTCATGAATGTTAGAAGCTTTTGAGGTCAGCAAGTCACATGAAATGAGGGGGAAAAAAAGTATGGATTCATGACCGTTCTTTCCTACCTGCCTTCTCTTTTCTCACTTTGCATTTGGTGATACTATTTAAAGCTATTTAACTTTACTCAAGCCTTTGAATTTCATAATTTGCATTCAAAGAATTATACTAACATGGTCATCTTTCTCCTAAATAATTTCAGATTTCAGATGACTTAATCTTCATGAAAACAAGTCTATAAAAGCCCTGTATTTGCTGTCTTGGGAGACTCACCACTCAGAAAGAGAACAGACTTGGAAAACTCTTTTGACCTACACGAATACAGCTAGAAAAACTTTTAAACTAAAAAAACCTCCTAAAGGCAGTCTTCAAATTGACACATGTAGGACGAGCCAGAAGTAGGAAATTAATTTTGAAAATGAGAGTTTAGAGAGTAATTGGAAGGGAAGAAAACTCAGATTTATGGGAATAATCATGATTGACAACCCTGCCACAGACTAAGTTGTGAGTAATGCCAGCACCCATCTTGCTAACAGGCTCCTTCTGGGGGGAAACATGCTAACAACTCCTTCCTTTTGAGGGGACTTTGGTGAGTGGCAGCACGGTGGTCTAGTGTGAGGTACTCGAACATGGTAGTGAAGGTTTTGTGAAGTCTGGTTTCCTTCCACTTCAATGAAGCGAATTCCTGTTGTGGGGAGCAGTCCTGTAGTAACATTGGTTGTTTTAACAGACATATCACTTTAAGGCAAACACTTAACCATTTGTTGTGCTCTATCTTAAAATGTACAGCTGACTTGAAAAGATTATCTGTATCTTTGTTCAGTGTAACTTGCTTCAAATTGAGGAGGTGTGGGAGGCCTGCACTGCTGGTACATGGTATGGTCCCAAGGCAAATCTCCCAGTAAGCAGCCTGGTGTTGATGACATTGGACCATGCTGCTGTTTTCTGTTAATTTTGGTGAGGGTGGGCAGGGTCGTGCTGAAACTGAGTGTCACATGTACTAAAGGGAGTGCCACAGAAACTGATCTGATGATCAGACAATTTTTTGCAGAGATTCATTGTAAGTATGACTTTCACAGGCAGTAATTAAATGGTGGTGTCGGTTAAATCAATGTCTTTAGGCTGAAGTAAATTCCCATGAGGTGAGTGGAAGTGATTTCAGAAGGCGGCAAATCCAAAATGTAGTACAATGCGCTGGTTCACATAAATGACGCTGTGTGACCATGGAGAAGGTCATGCTAGAAATAGTCCTAACAGAGCCCAAGGAAGGGCTGCAGGATCCACTTTTACACCAGAATAGAAGAATAATGCCTTATCCATTTAAAGCAACATGGGAATGTAAGTAGGCAGGATGTAATTATCTAGACTGGTATTTGGCCGGGCACTCCTACACTGGGAAATACTGCCATAGGGTATTTAATGCCCTCAAGTGCTCAGTATCTTTGGTTTTACCTCTTCATTAAAGACAGCACATATTCTTTCTGCTGGTTCAATACTGCACCAGCGGAAGAATGCCACCCTGCACAAATACCATTTCATAGAGTAACCTGGAGTTTCCTTGGAAGTCTTCCATGCAAATACTACAGACCCAACCCTACTTATCTTGTGAAATCGAGTGAGATTACAGCCATAAGTAGTGTGGCTCCAGAGAATCGTTTGCATATTTTACTAAAAAACAATATGGGGTTTGGAATACTAATAAATAATTTTAAAATTAAACCAATATTCTCTTGCATTGCATCTCAGTGACAAGGTTGTGTTGCTGTTTAAGCAAAGGGGTTATGGTAAAGTTATTCTGAGAAAAGCTAATGACAGAGAGCCACTATTTTGGCAATGGATCATTAATATCATTTATTTAAGTGCTTACCATGTCCTGCATCCAGATTAGGTACNTTTTTTTTTCAAAAGCAGGGCTTTGAAATATGGTTCCTTATTTTCAGGTTCAAGTATGAAATCCAAAAGCATGTTAATTAGGCAAAGAGTGTTGATCTACATACTTAAGGTTATTATTGGTGCTTCATGGCTTCATAGTCATAAAAGCAAAGAATGAATGGGGGTTCTTTTGACCTGGTTATCAGATTTCAGGTTTAAAAAGAAGGTGACCCACCCTTTTCAGTAATTCAACATGCAGGGTTCAGCTGTGGGTTCAAAAACAGGTTACAACTGGCTAGTCATTGTGATCTTGAAATGCCAACTGTGCCTTTAAGTATGTTATATAACCTATTTTTTGGTTTCAGTTTTCAAGTATGCCATCATTTCAGTGTTACTTAGATTTCCATATATTTTTTAATCCAAACAAATCTGACCTCAATCATAAGGTTCTGTAGCTCCAAATAGCTGAGCTTTTCTAATATTTTATTTTGAGTGCCTACGTTCAATACTTCATCACAGAGATATGTGCTGCAGGCTGTGCCAAATAATGTGCCAGGGATGTCCTCAATTATCTTCAGTGCTTTACCAGGAGAGGGCTCTGTTCTGCATACCGTACACAGACAAAGGTCCCACTGAAATTACTGCAAGTTTTGTCTCGAAGGCTTGCTTAAATTGAAGCTAGCTAAGTGCAAAGGAAAATCTGCATTGTTTCAGCTGCCTGTGCAGGCGGAATGGGGTGTGCTTGACAATCTTAATTTGTATCCTGTCATTTCACCAGGATCTTTTTTTCTTTCCTGGGAGAGACCCACTCTGCTTCCTGCAATATACCTTTGCATCATGTTTCATGGAAGTTTCATGAAGTTTCAGTTAAGTAATCTACCGAGCTGACCCAGGGAAAATGTTGACCTGTATGTATTTGTTTGATGATCCATGTATTCCCTGATCCTTGTGGGATACAAAACCTATGTCTGCACTGATCAGGGCTAGCACATAGATCTGTTAGCTTACTTCTTCTTGCAGTTTTGTTCTCACCAGTTAGTATTCTTCTAAAGAAATGCCATGGTCCATTTCAGATTGTGGTGTGGGTCAAGGACCATTCCTGGTTCTTTGCCTAGTCCAGGCATCCATCCTATGCTGGTGAATGAGAGAGCTGATAATGAGAATTTTGGCCTTACAGAAACACTGTTCTGACAGATGGCCTCAGGTCAGAAGAGCAATCTTCAGAAAATTTCCTTGTGCAGATGTAGCCTGAAAGTCACTCTCAGATGTGTTCCAGAGACAACATTGGGTCAGGTTGTTGGGGAGGCAGGAGAAACGTCAGGGCTGGCATTACCTCACCTCCAGAGCCTCTGGCACTGGGGGAGGACTGAGGGTGTGCCCCACATCCATCCGTGTTTATTCTGGCTGTAGAAACTTGTTCCAGATTTCATTTCATTACAAATAAAATAAAGAGCAATCCTTGGATGATTTATAAAAATGTGAACATTTTAAGCTGTACCATTAAATGTTTGTGCTGCTGCTTAGTGTAATTCCCTTGAATTTGCTTTTTTAATCAGTTTTATGTTAGATGTACTTTCCTCACTTCTGATTACTTCTAGGAATTTCCACCATCTTTTACAATTTCTCTCTGGTTATTTTTACCCATTTACAAGATTCTTCAATTCAACTCTGAGATAGCCACCATAATATTACTAAAAATCTATTTAAAGCAGCTTCAAAGTCTGTGAGATGTAAAACTAGTCCTTTTGAAAATGGTTTTTTATTACATATATTGGTAGCATAAACCAGAGACTTCATTTTACTGTCATTGATCAGAAATGGTCTGGGTAAGTCAGTATTTGTGTGTGTTAGTCAACTTTCAGGCATGTTGAGGTTTCTACTGAAACCAATAGTGGAGCATTCATCAGTGTCCTTGTCAGCAGCATAGAGTTTGTTATTCAATAAGCTCAAATACAGATTCATACCAAGATCTTTTTACTACACTGTAACATCATGTTGCTGTATTGCATTATAACATAATAACATATAGTCAGCAAGGAATGATTTACCATAAGTTTTTTAATATGTTTTATAGGAGTAAAAATGTCATTGCCAAATGATGCTACAAATGACATTATATATTACCATTACACTAAAAATAACTCTGTTACTTCCAGAAGCATGATTAAATTCAATTCTCCTAGTAGCACAAGATTAAATGAAGGCAATTTCACTCATTTATTTGCAAGTGGTGTGCAATAGAGAAAGGAAACAGAGAAAAACTATAAAATGAAAAGCAGAGATTCAAAAAAAATTATGTCTAAGAGTATTTTCAGAAAACCTGTTTTATTTCAAAGTACGAGTTCCTTTCTCCTGTTAAAATGTTCTGTTCAAAGACTTCAGACGTTTCTGAACGTGTAAGTTACAGCTCCAGTATAATCTATAAGCATTTGTAGATTTAAACTGCTAGTTTATTTGTAGCACTGTCAGAATGGTAGTAGGCAAAAAGCCAGGCATAGCATTTAGGGCAATTACCCGTCCTTTATAGCAAGTATTGCAATATTGTCTTGCATTGGGATACTCCTGACCAGACTCTTTAGGTGTTGGTTTCTGTGAGGACCTCATCCTGAATCTCAGAGACACAAATTAGAAATAAAGTGGTTAACTTATTTTAAGGGCATTTAAACAGTAGTTGTAGAGGTCTGTTTTGTGTATGTCTCTTAGTTAATTCTGAGATTACACATCTTATTAAATCATTCTTTATGCTTTGAAATCTTGAGATATCCCGCAAGAGGAAAGTTTGTTTTGTCCTGGCTGTGAAGTAATAAGTGTACTTTGAATGAATCAGTAATGTTCATGGTTTCTGCATTCTTCCAATGGGTCTAATCTGTTTGTGTAATATATTAGTAGTTATTAATGTAGTTATTATATTTACATTTGTCTACTTATTAACATTTACCCATAATTTATACATTCTGCTGGGAGGTCCTTACTGTAATTGATAAATGCAGAGGTAGGCACAGTCCCTGCCCCAGGGATCTTACCAGCCAACCCCATGTAAACCGCACAAAAGAAATTACTAATATAATTTCCCCTGGCATGGTTATCCACTGATTGAACTTGATGTAAAGATGCACTTCAGTTCTAGTATTAACTGGAACATGCCTTGATGAATATCCGTAGATTTTGTGGGGGCATTTTTACTGTAACTACTGGACTGCACGGCTGACGAAACAGTCTTTCAGCAGAGAAGTGGCTAATTGTTCTGTGAACTTCCTGAAACCACCAGCTCCTACTTGTAAGCAAGATGAGAAGATACTTATGTGAAACTACATAATGCCATAATAACTTTGTTTCAGCTAACATAACAATGTCTACACATCAGGAGCTACGAGAGCTACCTGAGCAGCACTTTGCCAATTGTCCCAAACTGGACAAGCCGATATTATGTGCCTTCTCAGTTTTTGGGGTAGAAGAACGTGTCAGACACATGGCTGTGTGTGATTGAGTATTGATGCAATGGTACATGCAAATCTTTCTCACCATTAGTTTGCTTTTGAGCAACAGCTGTTCTGGGACAGGAAAAGGATGCTTTTGACAACAGTCTCCAGAGCAGTCCTGAGTAGTTTAAAAAAGGAGGCAGAGGTTCATCGAGGTAAATGTGCTCTCTCAAACCTTTATCTTTCCTCACCCTTCCCATTATATTCTTCTTTTCCTACTAACAAATACTTAGCATGTTTTAAGCAAATAAAACCAAATGGTGTAGGTTTTGCCACAGCTCCTAAGTTGTTCTGAGACCTACAAGTGGCTGCTTCAGCCCTGTTTTCGGAACATCTTTGCTACTACTGTGAAAAAGAGAAAGTAGTGGAAATGGTCACTAGGGAAGTGGACCACAGATGAGAACAAAGCCGTTAGTGTAAATCTCCACTCCTTGCCCTACAGCATATCACTTCATTAAAAGGCATACAAAGTTCTCTTCCTCACCTTTTCCATTAGCTGACTACATATGGGACTGACTGTGAATGTGAGTGCCTTATTAGCATTTGAATGGCCTGTACTCCTGTGTAAATGAAGATTGAACTTCATGGTAAAAACCAAACCAAAACAACAAAACACATATCCTAAAAGGCCTGTGTTTAATTTTAACTGCCCCATATCCTATTCTGGGAAAACTTTTCTCCACTTCTGACTTCATAAAAGCATATATAAATCCTGAGGGTTTTTTAAATACACATTTTCATTTTTCACACTTTCAAAGCTCTGAGAGGCACCAGCTTAAAGAACCTAAATTCTGGGGAAAGTTTTGTTCTGGAAAAAATTATTTTTGTTGAGAACTATTGATGAAGTGATTACCTAAGAATTCAGTAGGAAATTGAAGAGGAGGCAATTTCTGAGTTTTGAAAGATCATCATTAACAAGTAAAAACAAGTCAGGTTTCTCCATGGATTGTTTACACAAGAACAGTTGTTGATAAATGAACTTCAGATTGGATATTAGAGATACATAGTGTGCAAAGTGTAATAACAGTTTTACTGCTCAGAGCTTGTGAAGACTGAATAAATTTATAGGTAATTTACTCAACCTTAGCAGACAAATAGTACAATCCTTATAACAGTCCTCTTCATCATGTATCCTATTAATAATATTATTCTTTTTTTTAAATGTATCAATTTTCTCGAAGTTTTGTTTTTGGAAACAGGCAACAACTTTTTAAATAATTGCACTGTATTATGAATGGAATTTAATATTACTGACTTGGGGGTGGGAATTAATAAATAAATACTTTCATATCTTAGGTAATATAAACCACAGTTATGATGCTCAGATGTATGGTATCATGGCTTTGCTTTAAGAGTGTAGGAGTTAAGACATGGTATTACCATAGTTGGTAGCAAGAGGAGATGCTTTCTCAGTTGTGTAAACATGCACTTAGTTATGCAAAGTCAGAGATGAACTGACTTTGATGAGTTGGTAAAGGAGGAGGTTGACCAGTGCTGGAGCCCTTTCTTCATCCACCAGGTTCCAGATGATGGGACAGAGATGTTTTCTCTCATGCCTTCCTGGGACCTTCACTTCTGAAAATGAGTGGTAACAGCATCTTTGTTGGAACGCCAGGAGAAAATCAGGAATGTTCTTATATCAGGTTTGCTTTCACCTGTTTAAAAGTTTAAAAAACTCCTGTTGTGATGAAGGACTTTCAGGAGGAATAGATTAAGAGAAGGCAAGTGAGGTAGTAAGCTTGCTCAAGTATCCAGGACCCTTCTTACTTGTCCTGTTTGGTATCATGCATACAGCTCTAAATGAAACATAATGGGAAACAGGATTTCTAGAAGTGAGCAGTACTGCTGAAATAATTAATACTTTCTTAAAGGAAGGATTTATTACAAAAAGGAGTTTATTTCAGCAATTATTCTCAAGTAGAACAATCTGGAAAACAAAGCAATATTGCCCTGACATACCTGCTAGCTCCCTATAGAGGAGGTAGATTTCCTCCGTCAGAAAAAAAGAATTTTCTCAATCTCTGTAACTAGAAATGTGATGAGGGTTTCCCCCCCCATTGTCACTAATATTTGGATGAAAATTAGAGTAAGAAAAAGTGGTCTCCGTAAGTTTAATTCTGGGAAGTACTTGGCAATTTACATTCTTGCAGATTTTAATGATGGAGAAACAGGCGTAAAGAACATTAAAAGAGATCTTTGGTGGGACAAAGTTCTTGTTCTGAATTCTGCTGAGGTTCTGTAGTATTTGCAGCCTGCATTATTATCTGCAAGAAATGCCCGTGGAAGAAGGAATTATAGTCTTGTAGCAGCTGAGCTTGGTGAAATTTATAAAGCTGACATAACAAGGTGTTGACATTGGCCCATACTTACTCCCCTTGTAATCGCCTTCTCTTTGAAGTGGGTCAATATGTGTCACGTTTGTATTGCAAATATCACACCTGTAGTTTGTACACAAATGCTTGAGAGATTTGTAGACCTTATTATATTTAATTCCCTAAATTATATTTGTATTTCAGTTAAATTAGAACTTTATGTCAGTTTAGCTATATTATTAGATAGCTTAGCAATACTTCACATTTAGTAGAATTTCCTTTGAGATTAAGGCACCATTCTTTAGGTGCCCTAATTTAGTCTGAGTGGAGCCAGTTCATTTTCTGTTTTTTTCCTCTAATTTTATTTCATTTTAGTTTTTGACATCTTCCACTCACATTGTAGCATAATTCCATTAGTATTGTCAGAATGTAGAAGCTGCACATAATTAAAGGAATACTTAACAGTTTTTAAATATTTCCCTGACAATTATGCATTGTGATGTAAAGTGTACCCCTTGTAATGTGCATAAATATGTCTATCATTATTTTATGGAAAACAAGGAAGTAAGTCAAGAATGATTATTTTCAGAAAACTACAAAATATGAGTTTGCAGACCTTGCAGAGGTCCAGAGCTTTGGTTCCTCAGGTACTGCTTGTCATAAGGCTGTAAACAAACTCTCTGTTTAGAGAAGAGGCAGGTGGTGAATGCTGTCAACAAGACTTCCTACACCTCCACAGGAACCCTAAGTTAGTAATTGCCCTAGTTCTTGGGCAAGTGGTAAATGAGTAAATGTATGAGAAAAAAGGTCAAAAGTCAAGAAAAGAGAAAAAGAAAGCCACAGATATGTAAAAAATAAATCTTTCCAATATCAACAGGTTTAGTGGGTATTTCATTCTACCTGTTTGTTATAGTTACACTAAAATTTCTGAAAGAGAGAGGTAAGTTTGCAGCATCAGAAGTCTTAATTTGAAAAACCTTCCATCAGCTGTAGTGCTGGCTTCATGAGCTCGGGAGGCTATCTGCTGACAGTGTGAGTCTGGAAACCAAAAATTGGCTGCTGCCCTTCAGGTCCCATCTCAGATGCACTGTAGTAGCTGGGATGGGGAAACCTGTGGAAAGAATATACTACTGTCCCTCAGCAGTGGTCTCTCTGGCTAATTGAAGGGAAGCACTGATGAGCTCTGAAAAGAACAAATAGAACTATGTCATATATTCTGTGAGTCCTGAGGAAAAGTGAAAGAAAAAAAATGAAAGAAAGAAAAATCAAAGGTGGGCAAGTAAAGTCCCCACAGGGTTAATGACATGATCCTACAGAGGCAGATAAAGGGATGCTAAACAGGGTGCTGTTTGTCCCTAGCTTCCATATCAAAGTTTCCATATGCCTCACAGAGAGATTTATACAACTGAAATTAAACACTGCAGTGGGATAACAATAGAGAATTCCAGATTTATTCTTGCTTTGGGAAATAAAATATGTATCGGTCTCTAGGTTGAGGCTCTTGTTATGTTCGATGTTAAATGACCTTCTAATGAAAATGGAAGAACCTTCCTGCAGAACTTCAGATTTAAGGGTGCAGGAAAACAAACATAGAAAAATTAAAGTGAAACAATTCCTCAATACCCTTAGTTGAAGCAGAAACCATGCCTGCTGTCAAACCATATTGACCCTATGGCATCATGCATTCTAAACATGGGAAGTATAGTAAAGAGGAATTTTCATTCCCAAATCATTAGGCTTTTTTTTTTCTAATTTTCAGAGTTACAGAATTAATTGTATCTCCCTCTCTTCCAAAATGTAGAATTATCTTCTGTTTTGCATTACCTATTGAAGTGTCATGGCCCTCTAGGCTTCATTCCTGTTACAGTAACCATTAACTATTAGCATGAATAGACTGCACAAGACTATCTTCAGTGTAGAAGAAAACAAGGACTATTTGTGATATTAGCACTGCAGCTCTGTTAAAATGAATAAACCCTCATCATGTTAGTGAGCAAAATGAATAGGCAGAGTCATGTACCTTTTTGCTACAAGTAGCCTTGTAAATGTGTGTTAACTGATTTAAAAAATCACAAGGCGAAAAAAATAGTAATTTACATAGATGAACAAGCCAGCCCTACATGGCTTGAGCCACATGCTGCAGTATACTTCACTGTTAAGAGGGTTGAATCTACTATATATCTCCATTTCTGCTCAAAGCATTTAACTAAAGAAAACACCACAAATCGTGGAAGACCTCTTCCTTATTCTTCTCACAGACCTTCTTTGAGGTACCTACCATTTTTATGTCAGAGTGAAGGCCAATGGCACAACTCATAAAATAATCCCCATTCAGAGATTAAAAACTGGATAATAGCTCATGAAGCATCATAAAACTTAGGGCACTTGTCTCCCTTTATCTTGCATTTCTGCTTGAATGATGGAGGAATGAGGACAGAGGATTGAAGAAAATAGTAGGAATAAAAAAAAGTCCTCCCTGGGTTCATTTGTGACTAGAGTTTGTATGTTTGCTAGTTCTCAAAGCACTACCAACATGCCCAAGAAGCTCGAATTGTCAAGACAGCTTGTGTTATAGAGTCATAGAAATATAGAATGCACTGAGTTCAAAGGGACCCATCAGTATCATTGAGTCCAACTGCTGGCCCTGCATAGGACACCCCAAAAGTCACACCATGTTCCTGAGGGTGTTGTCCAAACACTTATTGAACTAAGACAGGCTGGTGCTGTATAGTCAGTAATGAACAATAGACTTAAAGTGTTGGTAAGATCTGGCTCCTCAGCCTATCTGACAAAGAACCTACTTACCTTACCTAGCTGAAAGGTTGTCTCCAGCATAACCTAAACTCATGCCTCTGAAATTACTGCAAAAGAACTTTTCCACACAGCTTGTCTAAGTAGCTGCTTCTACTGAAAATCTTGCCAGGAGTCTTTAGTTACAAGTCTTTAGGACCTACCTCCCCATTATTGCTGGTACCGTATTATTTTGTTTTCTTTAATACAGATGTTTCTGATTAAAAACAAACCCTGTAAACCAGTCATTCTAGTTCTTAAAGTCTATACTGCACAGAGGAAGGATATATTTGATTTCTATATGTAGGATAAATATGTTCAGCATATCCTCTAATATTCTTATTGAAGCTGAGCATTTTCCCCATTAGAGTTGCCTTCAGCAGACTGATTAAAAACCATTTGAAAAGCAGCACCTGCTAATTTTTGATGTGGAAAAAAACTCTTGAAAACATACAATTCTAATTCTTGGTTTGATCTAATTTTTTGTCTGGTAAAATAATAATTTATAATTTTATGAACACCAAGGATCCAAGGTGTTTTTCAGCCTCCATGAAATACTTGATTTTGCTTTTATGAAATATAGGAAAATTGTTTAACTACTACTATGGCTGTTCCTCCATTTTATTGCTAAATTCTTTTCTTCTTGAAATCTGTTAACACCATAGAACGACATTTATATTAAAGGAAACTTTATGGCATGAAGGAACTGTGAAAAAAACCTTCAAAGGCGTGTATATCCTTAATGTTGAAAATGTTCACTGTGGATGAACTGCTCTTCTCTCTTTCTAATAAACAAGTCTAAAACTACTTTGAGTTGTGAAAGGAGATAGATTTCACATTGTAAAAAGCCACTGAAATTATGAAGACAAGTGCTAGAGAAGATGTTTGCCAATTTCACTAGCATGTACTTGCAGAAGGAGAATAGGGTGTCCTAGCACAAAAGGGAATCTGAGAAACATTTCAAAAAACACTTATTTTTAAAGTTTTCCTAATACTGATGAAACCTGAATTAATAGGAGAAACTAACACTTTAAACAGTGGGTTTGCCCGCTGCATATGATCCATAATACTTAGAAATTAAACAACCAAAGCAAGAACCATTCATCAGCAGTCATCCAAGAAGAGGAATTAGTGTAACATAGAGATCTGAAAAAAGAAATCAAAACCCCACTGGAAACACAGGATAAGAAGTCCTGGGCTACTTGATAAAAATTAAAGGCAGAATTACCATTGACTTCTGCTGGGTCAGAATTTCACTCAGCATGAACTTAGAGTAACCAAAACTAAATTATGCATATACTAGCTAGGCCAAGATACTGTAATTTACACTTGCAAAAGTGCCATGCCATTGATGCATCGACATATGTACAGTGCAAATTCCATTTGTGTTTTAGTTAACATAGATCCCTCCACAGATTACATGAATAGTGAAATCGAAGGCAAGTACAACTAAAGATAGAACTGTACCAAACATCTGCATAAATAATTTCTGCAGTCTAGGTTTTTTTCTGTAGGAGACAGGCTATACTCCCAGAGATCTTAGCATAAATTCTGTGTTCTCCAAAGAAGTGCAGAACTGCTATACACATGTGGCATTTTTATAATGCTAAACTGAGGAGTTTCATCCTCCTTTGTTTGTGTTTATAATCTCAATAGTAAGAGACAACTCAAAATCCATCATTGGAGTGATCTATCTTAAATATACCTCCATGGCAGGAGAAGTGTAGGCAGACCACTTAGAAGACCAATGCTGAGAAAAGAGGATGAAACTACTCAGTTTTGTCATCCCAAAGGAGATGTCTTTGAGGAAGATGTCCTTAACAAAAAGGATCTCCACTTCATCAGTCTTGGAAGGGTACTGAGGATAGCTCATAGAGGCTCCTAGCTTTGTAAGTGGTAAAAGTGGGTGACAGCTTAACCTAAGATTTCCACTGGGGCAATTGTCAGTTCTGCCATTCCTATTCAAGGAAAAACTATTTTCACAGGGCTGGAAAAAATATAAGAGTATAAGAAGCCTTAGACATAAATAAAGTTTTGTAACATGGAAATATCTTAGCATTCATTAACACCAAAACTACGAAATAATAGCATGTATTTGCTATGTTGCACAGAAATCCACCATCAATATAAAAATCCACTCAGATACATAAAATGGGGTTTGAACATACTGCTGCATAAATAAATCTACTAATGGAACATGTTTGCTACAAGTTTATATATTATGATCAATAGGCAAGTGACAGAAGAACAGAAGTAATAAAAATGTGCCAGCTTACTTCTTTTCCCCTCCTACTTTTGCCAGATTTTACCTACATTTTATCTGCTTTAAGAGCTGTACTGCAAATATTTTCTGCATGAGTAGTTGCAAATTGTCAGGATTTGCAGGCTAAGAAATTTTGGCTAATAACTGTTGGCAGGGGTAAGCTTGGCTTTGGATTCCATGAGCTATATCAGGCAGTCTTTTTTCTTAGTATATATCTAAGCTCTGAGGCTTCCTCTTTTTTCCACAGATCTGCCTATCCTGCTCTTTAATATTTGCTTCTCTAGTGTAAATACATCAAGTAAGCACACACTGTGTTAGCCAGTGAATTTATGGAGCAAAAATCAGAAAGGGGGGGTTTTAAAATCACCATGAAGTACTTACCATCCATTAAAGAGGCGCACATGGTGAACATTCCACTGTATTCCAGTATGAGTGCTACATCTTGAAAACAATCACACTAATAGGAAACCCTGTTAAAATATTTTCCCACCACACAACCCTCCAGCCGGAGACTGTTTCTGACAATGGTCTCAGTTTTTAGTAATGATATTCTTAGCAGTCCCATTGTTCTAAACTAGTCCCACAGATATCTAATTTTTAGTAGGATAACACACACTATTATAACATATCACAATTTTTAACCAGAAAATTTCCCTCCAACTTTACAGACTTAAGGGCACTATGTCACCATATGTGGTTTCTTGCATATTTCTGACTACTGTATTCTAGAACTTAACAAACTTTGTCACACCAGCCCTATCCATGACCAATTTCCACTGCCTGGGGGTGTTTATGGACAAGAAATAAGCAGTCTGTTTTAACTCATCAGAAAGTGAGCCTAATGAATAGGCTTAAATCTGTTTACTAGTATTTTATTATTTGTTAAACTGTCTCATGGTCAGTGCCATTCTCACCACTGTATTTAGCTAATGGCCTGTCAACATTTCCATTAGAAACTCTTTTCAAGAAGTCAGTGGCTTAGCTGAAAATTTCCAATAGTGGTGTCGACCTAGAATACTAGTTCCCAGATGTGGTTTGAATATTTTTATTAGAATTTCAATATGAATGCATGCATATGAATGCTAGTGAGGAATGTTAATGGTCTTATTTAAACCAGACAGTCACTGTACAAGTTTCAGCTCCCTATGACTTAGCCGGTGCACCTTGGGCTTCAGAGGCAACCTGTATTATTTCAGTTTCGATGTTCTTTGAAGCAGTGAAGTGCCTCTAATCAAAAAGCCAGGGTTCTGCTATCTGCTTGAAATTGGGCCCAAGTTAGCTTACAAAGTCCATGAGCACTGCAATGGGCCAGTTCAGACAGCACTGCCAAATTTGCAGCCGTTGGGGACTTCCTGATGTTTGTTAGTCCTATTCCAGTGTCATGCGGTGTGCAATATGAGCTGCTTCTTGCTGGGTGCAAACTCCAAAGTGGCGTCATGAGCCCTCTGGGGAACACAGACCTCATCCTTTTTATTAAGGACCTGGCTGGGACCCATCGCACATTCTGCCCACTTCTTATTTAAGAAGAAATGTCTATGTGCTCTTTCCTTACCTCGTTCTTTAAAAATTAAGTACCATGATCACTTCTGAATACTTTCCTCCAACTACCAAAACCAGAGCCTGTCAGGAAACTTCTTCAACTTTTATAGGTTCAGAAATATTTAGGAAAATAATGAGCTGCAGCCACAGAGGTCCAGTCTGACTGGAGGGCTGTGCAGGCCTGTAAGAGCATATTCATCACAAAGCAGAAGCAGCTCATGCTAACAGGACCCTTTGATGTCCCTTCCCCAGGTTAATCTGCATCTACTGAATTTTCAGTATGAACAAATGGTTTTGAAACTACTGGTTTTCATGAAGCTGCTGGAAAAGCAGCTGTCCTAGGGATACCATGGTTTTCCCTACAAGCATGCCCCCGACACAATCCAAGCATGAGCTACATAGATCCAGCAAAGGTCAACACAGCCCATGAAGGGCCTAGAAGACGTGTATGAGGATTTGTTTAGTCTCAAGAAGAGGGAGCTCAGGGGGGCCTCATTGCTCTCTACAACTCCCTGAAAGGAGTTTGCAGTGAGATGAGGGCTAGTCTTTCCTGCTGTGCCTGCATCCAGAGGACCAGAGGGAATGGCCTTAGACAGGGGTGGTTCAGATTAGATATTAGAAAAGAGATTTTCCCTGTTAGGGTGGTCAGGCGCTGGAATAGGTTGCCCAGCTGGAGGTGCTTTAGAAATGTCTGGATCTGTTTCTGGGTAATGTGGTTTAGTGGTTTAGGGGTTACAGTGGCAGTGGTGGGTTGACAGTTGGACTGGATGATCTTAAAGGTCTCTTTCAACCTTGATGATTCTATGTTTCTATGGTTTTGGTAATTCTCAATACGTGGGGTTTGCTGATGTGAGGATTGCAAAATGGGTAGTTAATTTCGTTCCTCATTCAACTAGAAAAACCTTGACTCAGTAAAGTAGTGTTCCTATAAAGGTGCAGTGAGACCTCAAACTTTTTTCTTTGGAAAACAGTAGTGTTAATAAGGCCACTGCTTAATTTTATAATGTTTGAGCTCCGTTTCTGGTTCCAAGATCAAAGAGATGACAAAAGCTTAGGTAGGAGTAAGGTAGTATCAGGTGATAGTAGAAACAAGAGTCACATGGGGTTTCCCCAGGTACTCCTTGTCACATCACATGAAAGGGAGGACACTTGAAGCTGTTTTGTAATTTACCATTATCAAGTGCTCTTTAACTACGGGATCTCATCTCTACTATGACACAGCCTTTAATCTTCACCATGCCCTACTTCCCAAATGCAAATAGGAAGCAAACCATACCTGAAAGCCAGACAAGGATGTCAGGAACACAGATCTTGAAACTGGAGTGATTCTCTCATGTTGCTCTTTGACTACATGATATACAGATGATTCAAACAGTAGAAGCTGCTATACAACCCAACAACAACAAAAAAAGTATTGGAAGGAAACTAAAGGAAATGAAAGAAAAAGAGGATCAGTTTAAAAGGCTAACTGAATATAAGTATATATAAAACTAAATATAAATATCATGTTTATAAAATAGAATAACTGCAGAGTTAGACCTTCAACTTTAGCTCTCAGGAGATGAGAGAAGTTGAAGTGCTACATTATGCCAGGTTTGCTTGGACACCTTTGCTGTTTGGGGCAGCCACAGAGGAGCAGTTGCATTCTTACCCTGAGAAGCACGTCGACCACATGCTCTGTGTGAAGCGGTTGCGCAATACTCCAACAGCAAACATTGGGAGCCCATCTGAGGTATGGGCCCACATTTTGTCATCCTGGTTCACAGGCTATAAATAAACCTGTAACTGATCCCTCTTCACTGAACAAACTAGATACCTTCTGGTTTCAGCTTGAAGTTAGGAATAAGTTTCTCATTTTCTTTGCAAATATTCAAGAGTACCAATTTCAGTTAGTAAGGGCAATGCCATTTATTTCTTTACTAATAAATGGATAATGGAGCTAAATCATGATTTCACAGGCTCTTTTGCAATGCTTTTCTAATCTTTATCTTTGATTATTCATAAATTCAATGTATTGATTCCTATTTAGTTGTGGCTTTTCAAAACTTAGAACATTTTGTTGTCCTTGACTTCATGCAAGGCATTTTCTGCAAGACCTTTGGACTTTGACACAGTCTAAACTAGTTGCTAACAGATCTCCTTCCAGGAGCACATCAGAAAATCCAATTGGTTTTAAGCATTTGTGGAGACCACTGGTGATGTGCTTTATGTTGTTGATGTTCAGTGGTGTTTGGTGATGTTCAGGGTAAAGAGAAGTACTGGATACTTACTGCACTGTGGTAGGAAAAAGAATTAGGAAGAACAAATGTGTAAAAATTTAAATGCATTGAAGTTAAACCCCACATACTTTCATTTGTAAGGGATGTTTGTCATTGGAACAAACTCCCTCAGGAAACAAAACCTGCACCGTCTCTTTGTGTCTTTCTAAACAAGTCTCGATGCTATTGTGAAAAGCATTATTTTGCTCATGAATTACAGTTTTATATAATTATATAATTTATGTGCTTTTGGAGTCATCAACCATAATTTTCCTTTTTCAAGTCTATAAATCTTACACATTTGTAATAATATGGATGATAATAATAAAAAATAATTTTATGTTTTAGTGAATGGTTAGATTTGTGTGAGAACAAAAAATTTAATACTGCTAAGGGGTTTGGTTTCGTTTTGTTTCATTTTATTTGAGGCACCACTTTATCATATTAAACTTGTTTAAGTAAAATAAATAGGGTGCCTTTTTTGATGCTTTTATGTTAGTTACTCAGCTAGCATTTCTCCACAACCTTCTGAGTAGGCTGAGCATAATTTAGATTGAAATGGTAGCGAATTATTGGGTATAGGATATACCAAGCAGACTCTTTCTATAGAGGAGGGAAGGCTTTGCTTCTGGGTTTGTCCCACATGGATTTTGGACATGCAGTGCAACCACAGTGATGTGCTGCGGGGAGCTGCAATGTAAAGTGAAGTTTTGATCCCAAACAGAAGTCTGAACAATCAGAGAATGTTCTAAAGAAGATTTCCATGGCAGATCTGAAGATCAGTCAGACACAATACCTCTCAGAGGACAAGGCACACATAAAATAGGTAGAAAATTGAGTGTTCTTTTCCCTTTACAAAAAGACTGGAAGCCTTGTTTAAGAATATATATGGGAATTCAGTTGTGAGCTTTGAGCAGAATCCACTCCATGCCTTAACAACAACCCTTTTAACCAGTATTATTGCTACTCTTTCTGTTATTGCAAACAATTATAGCAGGTCTGGAAAGAAAACTAAGGGAAAACAAACAGTCAAGTTTATCAGTCTGTTTTATTTTATCTATTTCAGTATAATTGCTACTACAATGTACATACTCTGAGCAGTATATAAAATGTTTTAATGACCAGGACAGAGAGTTACTAGCTAAAGGACAATTAAGTGGTTACCTCCTAAGTTGCCTGTTACACATTTACATCTGGAGGGAAATTGTACTCTAAAGGCTGAGCCTGCAAAGGGCTCCGTGGCAGCACAGGGTGGTGCTCTGCCTAATCTCAAGCATCCGTGGGCCAAAGCATAAAAAGAAATTTTGGCCTTGTAATTCTTTCCATGGCAGTGCCCACCTGCTTCAGGGCCTGGAGGAATTCACAGCAGGTGGCACAATGAGCAGGGACCGTGGTGTGTCAGGACTTTCTAGGGCACAGATGCTTAACCCTGGCTGCAGGGCAGCAGGATTGGTGGTGTCCTCTCCTGGAGTGAGGTACCTGGAAAAGGTATCTTCTCTTCTTTCTTTTTTTGACAACCAAGGATTAGTTGTTTAATCCTTCCTGAAGACTTCATAGGAGGAGGTGATGGTACTCCTTATGTTTCAGGAATCCACCAATCTAGAAATATATGGGAAAGCGCAAGAAACAGGATGTTTGCCCTCAGAGCTGTGCTTGTGTAGCTATGCTTCTTTTTTACATCTGTCACTGTTACTGGTGAGGTGCCCCCAAAGGCTTTGCACAGTCACATTCAGAGGCTGCATGCAGCAGAGTCTGCAGGCTTGACAAAACACACATGCAGAGATACACAATGAGTGATGCTTAGCGTGCCAGAAGCTTCTCAGATATTTCAGAATGTGTATTAATCTCTGTGAAGTCAATAGTTTGAGGCTGAAGTCAAAATACAACAGAGTGAAGTGACAGTCCTGATGGGACATTTACACTGAGTGGACAGCTGTGAAGAGGAAGAGAAGAGGACAAGTACCCAGAACCCGACGTCAAAGTATCTCTGTGAAACTTCACTATCTTGCTCCTTAATCAAGTACATGCTGTAAAAATTATATGTGAAATTAATTGGAATATCTAAAGAGGCATTTCAATAAGTACAGTCTTAGAGCTGATAACTATCCTGCATCTCATTCTGTCTTTATCATTAGTCACCCAGTGGCTTCAGCGCTTCCCACTCTGGGTTCAGTATTTTCTTTTTCATTCTCAAGAAAATGTTACAACAGCCAGACCAGAGGCTACACTGGGAGAGAAAAATAGATATTTTAATATAGTGGCCGAAATAAAAGTTTGAGTACAATCAGACATGTTGGCAGACCACCTGAGACAAGAAAGGACACCCTGGTTTCCAGTATTACTACAAGTGATGGCTTCATTCAAAGGCCTGGAGTTGTTTTAAGAGGAGGGGATTAATATTCCAGGACAGACAGTAGTCTTGTGTATGAAACGGACAGATAAAGGATAGAACCAAAGTTGTATAAATATTGTAACCACTACTAATCTCTTTAGTGGTTATAGTTTTGCTGGGCTTGTATATTTATGGGTATTAAAGAACCGGCTACCAGAGCAAATCTCATTTGAGAGCCCAATGAGGCTATGACTAATTTACAAATCCCCTTGAGCTTCATGAATGAAAAAATTAACAACCTGCTTATTCCTGTAAAAAAAGGTTTCTGGGCATATCCAACAGCAAATTTTCGGCTGCTTAGAAATTTTAAAATAAAACATTTAAAAAGGATTGGGCAAAAACTGAGAAGGAGGTTAAAAATCTCTCTGATGGAAAGGTTCTTCATGGCTGTAGCTCCAAAGTAGATCTACAATGTCACCTATTAATTTCTTACATCTATGCTTAGACCTGAAAGTTGGG
Organism: Illadopsis cleaveri; assembly: GCA_013399915.1. Lineage (NCBI taxonomy): Eukaryota > Metazoa > Chordata > Aves > Passeriformes > Timaliidae > Illadopsis > Illadopsis cleaveri. The sequence continues at coordinate 87,090 of VXBB01025229.1, read as the reverse complement.
CATGTTTAGATCTGAGTTTTTCACTGAATAAAAATGGTATGTTCCAAATAAAATGAGGAGAGATTTTAATGCATCAATTCTGTTTAGTAAATGTGTAACCAGGCTTATGAGTTCTGGGCATTGAAAAATCTGGATTCAAATAAAATCACAAAGTTCCTTTAGAAACTCTAACAAGTAATGGGATCTTTTCATTGCTTGTTTGTTTCTAAGGGTGTTTTTACCACAGGATTTAATATCTACATAGTTTACACCAGAAGACTCTTGGTGAAGAAAGGGAAGCTGGAAATTCACATTATTTATTAAAAAAAATTAAAAATAATCTTTTCAAATGTGAATGCTAGGTGACTTCAGATGTTGCTTAAGTTTCTCCTAGCTTCACAGGGATAGAATATTCTCCATTTGATGTTAGCAATGAGAAATATTACTGTCTACTCAGCAGCTGCCAGTAATGTAGAAGGGATGTGAGGAAATCTGCTGTGTTACTCAGTTAGGAGCAGTTTCAGTTTTAACCCACCTCAGTTCAGTTTTCTGGACTTCTCTTTAAAGAAAAAATTCTCTTAGAACTTAAGTTAGGTGTTTTCTAGATAATCTACTTTGATATGCCTTTTTTTTTTTTTTGGTGGTGTTTGTCAATACTTCAGTATGTCAGCCACCATTACAACCCAATCATATTTGCTTCTCCCTTCCCCAGTTGACTTAAAAATGCACACACTTGGAGTTGAAAAATTCAGACTCCCACATGCCTGTAGCCAAGTTAGAGAAGAAAGTAAAAAAATGAGGGAATAAGTGTAAAAAAATTCCTTTTCGGTGTTCTGCCCTTTTATGCATATAGTATATCTACATGTAATGTATTTTTTACATTGCTGGCCCGACAAAAAGTTCAGTAAGCATTCATATATTCTATCTTAACAACTTCATAGTGATACATCAGAGACACTGTCAAGATCTCATTGAAAGCAGAAAAATACACTTGTCCATCAGAAGTCCTCCNAAAAAAAAATTAAAAATAATCTTTTCAAATGTGAATTATATTAGAACTTAGGGTTCCTGGAAGAACTGTTTGAATACAGTACTAATAGGAAAGCAGACCTACATTTTGTGTCCTAAAGGTTAACTCTTTCTCGAGAAAACAAAAGGATGCTATGAAAGCAGGGAGAATTGGTGTTGCTGTGCTGAGAAAGCATAGAAAAAACTTATTGTGATCCCAATGATGGAAGAAATGCCCCTGGATCAGACAAGAAGGTAGGCATTGCTTTTCCCTCTTTCTTGAACTCTAGGGCAGCCAAACTGTCTGTTTTCACAGGCAGGGGATTGCACAGAACTGTCTGTCTTCACTTCCTTAACCAGGTGTCATCTCGGGCTAGGAGTACCCTAGGAAGCTCCTTGAGCTGCTTCCTTACTTACATTGAGGCTCTGCAGTCTCCTAAATCAGCCAAAACCTGCAAGGTACAAGCTGGCCTTGAGTGTTCTATTTCAAATAATGCACAGCAGTGTTCTTTCAGAAGGGACATCCTCCCTTTCTGTAACTGTGTCATTCCTTCTGCTATTAATGGGAGCTACTAAAGAGGGAGGATAAATCTCAGAAAACAGTGACTACTGCATGACGCATGTCCTTGCTTAACCAGTTAGGCAAATGAAGTCTGCTTTTTCTCTCTTCAAGGGCCACAGAACAGCTGAGGGACATTATTATTTCCCAGGGCCATCAGAAGTGAATCCAAAGGTCCAACAAATATTTTCTTTTCACTCTATACTTGTTTCACTACCCAAATCCAGTGAATTTTTAGTTCAATGTCTCTAAAAAAACAAAGGAAAAGTTCTCCTGCCATTATTGCTATTACAAATTGCCAGCGATGTGAAGTCAAAATGTAAGCCATACTAGAAGCATCATGAATTTTCACCTGTCATAAAAGAACACAATGTTTTTTTAAGTTTCAGGGAACAGGTGAGAATTTTTCAAAACTTTATATTTTTTCATCCCACAGGAAAATATGCAGGAGAGTGGAAGCTCTCAATTGGAACGCCAATTCAGTACAATATTTTGGGGATCTCTTGGGTCCAAAACTAGACTTCCTAATCAAAACTAGAGAGAGACTGAAGGATATGATGAACAAAGAGTGATAGAAACCCCAGAACAGCAAAAAGAAAATTAATCAGGTAAAGAGAAAGGCATTGGCTAAAGCGTCAGCTCAAGTAAATGTTCACTTTTACAAAAATATAGATGGTTCCACCTGCATAAACCTGTAATTGTCTCTTTTATGCATCTTAAGCATCCAAAATTGCAATGACAAGTAATTTTTGATGAGCTTTTCCTTTACATGACGTTATAGATAGTGCTTCAGAGAATCTTGAATTCACGACAAGAACATTTATAAAAACTTTACAAGTTTCATGGTACAAGAACCATGTTTCCTGCCCAACTCTATGGCAAGTGTTTAATTTTTAAATTCAAAATTTATTGCAGTGTGATAGTCTGCAGTATGGAATTTTTTCCCAATACTAAACCCAAAGATTTCCTACCAAAAAAAGGCAAAGTGAGCCTTATCAGAAACCAGGATGGCCATAATTATGATTGTCAGGATCCTCAAAATTAATTACAATTTCAAGCTGTGACAGGGCCTAAAATAGAAAGAGCTGCTGGTGATCCAAAAATCACTCACAGCATGTCCAAGCTAGTATTTGGCAGAGAACATATGCAACTTAAAAAAGAACATAACCCTTTAGGCCCATGCAAGCAATTAAGCTTTTTGTGGAAATGTCAGTCCATAAGTATGAAAAGACCTTTCAATTGTTTATGCACAACTTTCCTCTAATTAGTGTGAACTGATTTTAATTTTTGCCTCTTCATTTTTCAAATAAGATCAGATGGGCTTAAGTTTGGAGGGCAGCTGTTCTGTTCAAAACAAAATAACGAAAAAAAAGGAGATGGTTCCTGCCAAGTCAGACTCCATGATTCTTACAGTGAGGGGGCACAAGTAAATGCCAATCAGCTTAGCAGCATTGAGAGATACGTAAGGAACTTAGCCTGAGAGCTCTGCTGACGACGTAAAACAAGAAGACATTTCCAGAAGTGTCTGTCAAACAAAGTATAAAAATAATCAGTGGCTGTTGGTGCTGTGACTCTAGCTGATGTTCAAGTGGATGAAATTTAACAACACTTTGATAACTTTAATTTCATTGTTGGAGTGCTTCTTGCTAATATTCTAAATGCAGTGAACAGTGAGGTAAAAATAAACAATATGACCATGATTTAACAGAGGTACCTTAAAAAAATAATGAGAAGGATTTTTCTTTCATCTTACAAGCTGTTAAATCAGTGCTGTGCTTTCTCTGGCACTCTCCACAGCTCTGTCTTTCATGTGAAAGACAGTGACTTGTTCCTCCTCTGTCTCCATCCAGTTTTCCTGCACCTCTGAGCCTATAACAACGCACTTTAAGTCTTGAGAGTGATGACTCCAGCACTGAATAACTACAAAATAGGTCAGTAGGATGCAAAGCAAATGTCACCTATTGAGTAGGCAAAACCACACATGTTGCTCCTGGAATCTTGCCTTGGCTTGAATTCTTTAGAAGAATGCTAAGCCAGTCTCCTGACTTTCTAGGCTTCAGTATGTAAATTGAGATGAGTATTTATCCAAGCATTGGCAAATGAGGAGGTTGCACTAAATGGTAGTTGTTTTAAATCCTTGGGTAAGAGACTACTTGTATAAATGCTATGACATCGACAATCCATTTATAAGAGGAAATACATAACACAATATTTTTCAAACATCTTTATGCAGTTCTGCTAAAAAAGAGCCAAACGTAGTATCTCATTTAGATTTTTTGGTGATGTATCAACAAATGTTATTTTGTTATTTGGAGCGCTTTCTAGAATTTAGATGAGTTATCTTGTTCACTTTGTCTCTGTTTTTCCTTACATCTATGGTCTGTCTTATCTATTTGAATTAGAAACTCTTTGCAGCAAGGACTATTGCAATGTGTCTGTGGTACCTAATGAGTTAATCATATTTTGGCCTTGTTGGCTCTGCCTTAGCACATAGTGCTAAAAATTAATCAATTTAGTGCTTAGATTTACAACTGCAGTTTGATGGAAAGTTAGAGTCCAGGAGACAAGTGATATCCTCTTACACTGGCAGAGCCTGCAGAAAAGTGCTCCTCTCAGTAGGTCAAAGCAAGAAAAAAAAAAGAAGGAGTGAGGGAGTGCGTGTGATGTCAGTGCTCCTGGAATATAAAGCTGAGACAGAAGCATATAGCTCCAAGAAACAAGTAATAGATGAGCACTAAGAACATCAAATAGATGCCCTTTGTTCCATGTGTTGATTGCAGTCTTTTGAACATAGCCTCTAAGTGTTACCTTTCTCTTCAAGTCCCACTGAATTTTGTTCCTTGTTCTGATTTCTTCCTATCACCTGGTGTATCTTCATTTTTATATATGAGAAAGCTGAATATTAAAAGCAATCCAGGACACATATACCAATATTTTGCTGATGACACAAAAGGAGGGAAATACTGAGTTTTTGTAAAATTGTGAAAAGATGGGATCATCAGGATTCTCCTTGTAACATGGCAGCTGGGGATGAGTTATGCTTCAAAGCATCTTATGAGACTGGAGTATCAGGATGATGAACCCTTTAGTCCTGTAAGAACTAACCATGACAATATTCCGCACTCACACTGGCACAGAGAATGATTTGCTCCCAGAGGTTATTAATTTGCCCTAAAAATCCAAAGAAATACAAGTTCATAACAGTGATGAGAAACTGGCCAGTTGAACTGAACTGGTTGTTGTCTTGCATGAAAGAATCGATGGCAGGACTGTGTTGAAATACCACATCCAATGCAATAGCACAGAGTAATAGCATGGCTTGGTTTTGTGACAGATGGATATAGCTGTGAGTGCTGTCTGGGGAGTCTCTTCATTCGTGCTAACATTTAAAGTATAGGAGGCAGTAGCACAAGCTGGGATCTATTCCACCAACTTCATCACAAGGAGTTTGGATCTGTTCTGGAAAACGTGTCTCACCGAATTCTTAGGAAGGTGTTAAAGCACTGGCTGTGGAGCATCTTCGCTCTGCCTGGTAAGGGTCATATCTAGGGAAGAAAGAGAGTATTCAGTCTGCCTTCCTCCTTGGCTTGTCTACAGAGCCTTCAAAGGAAGGGTGCACAAAGTCCATTTCACATGTATTGCTGAGAGGCAACTGGATGGCAGTGACTTCCACTCCTTAACACCAGTCCAGCCTGAGTCTGACCCGGTAAGCCCAAAACAGAAACCTCTGTATCTCGTTACCAAAACTCTGAACCATCCAACTCATTTGAGTTCTCATTGTATAGACTATAAATAACTTGATTCCAGACATTGCCAGGTGGTGCAGCAGGGCAAAGGCCACCACAGAGGAGCGTGTGCTCTCATCAAAGCCTGTATGTGAAAGCTTGCTTTCAACTTGTATGCCTGGTGGTTTATGTTGAAGGTCACCTGCCAGAGGTGGTATTTTGGTGTCTTTTCAGTGGATGTTGGCTGCTTTTTGACTAGGGAACTGTGTTTCCCTCAGGCTTCAGAGGGAAAATATGGTACAACACCTCCAGGATTAGGAAAGCCAGGGGGCTAAGCAATAGCATACAAATGCCAAGGAGCTGACTTTGATGCAGTGGTTAAGACTCCACAGGAATTCCAAGGCCAAATCCCATGGATCCTGCTGCTGACACGCAGAGGAAGCTTTCCCTCTGGCATCCTTGCTGCTCTCAACCTCTTTTGCAGAGGCAGCACAGGCAGCAAGGTTGTGGGGCTGCCCTTGGCTCCTGGCCAGCACCTGCATACTGAGGCCTGGGCAGGAGGTGACCGACTGCAGAAGGCTTGCTAAAGCTGCTCCCAGCAGAACTAACATATTCCTCACCTTGAGCTTTCACTCCCAGGAGAGCAGTTGTATCACTGTTTAGTGCATTTGTTTACTACCTTCTCACTAGCAGCCTCCACCTTCAGCATGTCCTGTGTTCCTGCTATAGCATCTGTACCATACTTTGCCCTGCTTATTACCTTGTCTGTAGTTATGGCTAAGGCAATGGTTGCTGGTGGGGGGATATCTCCTAAAGCCATCTTTCCTATTAGCAAAACCTGCAGTCTTTCCAAGGCACGTTTTACAATTTCCTTCATAGCAGGCTTACATTAAATTTGCCACTGTGGAGTTCGATGTCCTGTGCTCTCAGCGTGCAACACAGTGGCTTAGGACACTGCTTTCTTTGTTGGAATCAAGAAGAATTGCATTTTATTTTGTGTTATATTCATGCAGCAATGGAAACAAATGTTGTTATAGTGGTTTGGATAATGAACAATGCATCGTTCCTATGGAAGCTACCTAGGTGCCCAATAAAGACAGAGGGATTCAGGAACCCAGTTAATAATGGCTAAATTATAGCAATGGTCGACAGTTGTGTCTGCTTTCTGTCCCAGTAGTAAAGTACCTAGAGGACATGATTAAGATTAGAAGATGAGCAAAAAATCATACAGACAATTAATACAGGCACACCTAAAGTATTGCAGAATTAACAGAGCAAGTCCTGCTTAGGAAGGCTTCTAACGATTATCAACAATTCTTTAGAAAAGAGCCACAGTTTACATGTGCAGTCAGTTGCTTTCTAATTGCTACAGCAGGCTACCACTGGGAAGAACAAAGGAAATATTTAGCACATCGTAAATTCTTCTGCAGCCCTGCCGAGTGGCTGGAGTTCAGATTACAAGTTTATAACCAACATTTGAGAGCAATTTCTCCTCCACTTTGAGAAAGTGGGTGGGGAAGCTGTTCGACACTTTCTTCAAATGCCTGAAGTAATGTGTGTCTGAGAGAAATGAGAGTTCAAAATTCTCTTCCTCTTGTCTTTTGATTCAGGCTTGTAATGGACTGTAATATATTTAAATGCTAAAAAAATAACCCTTTGCTAAAATACAGATGAATGTGCCATTGTTGTTCCTATTGCTATAACTATTGTCTTCCAACTTTAGTGCTATTGTGGATGGTTTTCTGGAATCTAGCTGATCAGTATTGACTCCCATCAATGCTTAGGGTCTTGCAAATGGTGTAGGGGGATGTGTGCTGGTAACTGGAGAGGAGGTATTAGTCTACTTGAGTCAGTACTTAATCATGTCCTTGTCTTGTGAATGAGGTGTTGAGGCTCTGACAATTGTAAAGATTNGGGAATAAGTGTAAAAAAATTCCTTTTCGGTGTTCTGCCCTTTTATGCATATAGTATATCTACATGTAATGTATTTTTTACATTGCTGGCCCGACAAAAAGTTCAGTAAGCATTCATATATTCTATCTTAACAACTTCATAGTGATACATCAGAGACACTGTCAAGATCTCATTGAAAGCAGAAAAATACACTTGTCCATCAGAAGTCCTCCACCAAACTCGGATAATAAATACTGTATAAATACTAAAATAATACTGTGTTTATTATTGAAGCCTGCTCTCAGTCACAACTTCCTGGGGATGTCTTCCTATGTGAATGAGAGTGGTTGACAGTCTACTCACACTCAACTCTACAGAAGATACAGAAAAAACATATAGAAGCCACTGGTTTAGTATGGTCTGGCACTATTACTGTTACTCCATAAAAATTAAGTAAGATTAGGTAAACTTTTAAAAATAGTTTAGTGTCAGGAGACACAGCAAGTTTATGTCATTAGAGGAAAAATCCCAGTGCTTGGCCATTGTGGGGAGACTTAAAAATTTGAAGCAGTAGTACAATGGAATGGCTGAGGTGCTCTGTAGAAGTCTGTTTCTATTTATGTCTTTCTATCATCAGCTTTGCACTCTCCACCCCCACACACATTACTCCTCTTCCACTGAATAAATGGAATATTTCACCCATGAATAATAATCTTCTTTCGCTAACCTAAAACTGCCACACAATGCCTTCACACCTGCAGCATTTACAAAGTGCAGGTCCTGTGGTCACGAATGGAACTTAATAAGCACTTCACAGCTGAGATGGCCGTAGGTTAGAAGCAAAATGTTTGGCTGAAACCTGAATTTTGTCATTGCAAACCATGTAATTTTGCCAGCCTTTTGCTCCTACAGCCCATGGTCACAGCAAAACTATTTCCGTGACAGAAAAGCTATCTAGAGGGCATATTGTAAATGCATTTACTTTTATGGTTTGTTGCCAGTTTGGTAATCCCTGTTTAAAAGAAATTGCGGAAGTGATTTTAAAGGTTAAAGAAATATGCAGACTACAGGACTGGACATGGAAGGGCTGCCCCCACCTTCTGCTGTTAAATGAAATGACAGATGGGTGTTCATTTCATTATATCATGAACATAAGTGGTACTTCAACAATTGATGTTATTGCCACTATTTTTTCCATTCATGCTTCCTCAGAATTTTTTCTCTCCTTTCCTGTCTCTCCTCACTATTTACTTGTTTTGAATCACTTGAGTCCTTGTGGGAGACCTAAGCCTGCAAGCACTTCATGTATGGGGAATGAGGTTTTACTATGTGTTAACATCATGGTGTTTACTCGCCTGAGTAAGGCAAGCAAATTCAGACTGTGCTGATGACCTGTTTTTGCTGCTCTTGTCAATCCTACCGTTTTTATCTGAATTTAATGTAAAGCAAAATGTGATCCTCATGAAAAAACAAGATAACATTAGCTCCTTTCATTACTTTCATAGGGTGACACAGGACAGCAGCAGAGCCACTCAAAGGCTCTTAGTTCTCCTTGTTTCATTTTCTCAGATGTCCCTAAATTTCCTCTTAGTTTATTCCAGCCTTTTAGATGTGGCCATATTTTGCAGAGTTGTAAGGTGTATGGGTGAGGGGCAAGGAGCCTTAGAGAGGAAAAGACAGGTCTGGATTAAGAGATATCAAACACTCTTGAGGGCTCTGTGTCTGTGTTGAACATCGTCTCCCATTACAAATAGGAACTGGGGCCCAACAGATTAAAACTGAACAGGGAAAAATGTGCAAATAACACGGGTGGCTCTGCAAGTGTGTGAATGTATGCAGGGGCACACAAAATGGAGAATACATATAATAAGTAATTGATAGAATATATATCCTAAAGTATTTGAATATATACCCATAGCCACACAATATTTAAGTCTGTGTAAAATGAACATTGCATTTGGAAAATAATTGTGAACTTGTGCTTTCTGGCACACTATGCTAGTTAACTGTTGTAGGCACCAGCAGCCCTTGAGCTTTTCCTCTGAGGAGACGTGGTACAAAGCCAGTAACAGACATAAATCAGTCGGTTTATGCCAAGAGGTGAAGCACAGCCCACTGAGAGTTGCAAAAGACTTGTACAGGAAGGGAGTTTACCCTCCTTTGGGCTCTAGCAGAGCTTGGGAAGGTACATCTGCTGATGAGAGTCTGGGAAAGCCTTGCAGCTGGTTAGTGGGTCAGATGTTTTCATGTCACATGGGACTTTCAAAGCATTGGATCTTGAATGATCATGTAGCTTTCAGAAGCTTGAAGTCACCACTGTCTGCATGTCAGCTCACTTTTGCTGTTGCCATTGCTCCAAAACAAAGCTCATATTAAATGCTTTGAGTCTTGGCATAACACAGATCCCCCAAACCACATTTATCCCATGACCAGTGATGAGTGTGCAGTTCTATTGTTAGAAGCAAACCACTTCAAAACACCAAAACATATGTTTTACACATATTTTCAACCCTTTTCTTTGTGAACAGCATTTTTTTTTAACTTATTTTTTAAAGTTTTTAAGATCTCCACTGTGAGATCCTGGTTAATTTTGTCTTAGACATGAGTGTCTTTTACAAGATAACACACACAAATAAGTCTGTTTTGACATCAGTTCTTTTTCTTGCCAGGCCTGGAAGTTCTGGGTGCAATGTGCTCCCTGAATTAGTTACGATGTCACCAACACCTAAAACCAGGCATTTTTCTGTCCTGATTTAGGTGTTAATGACATCATCATCTGCTACAGTGGAAACGAACACCTAAAATTTAAGCCTGGGTATGTAAATCGAGGAGTAGCTGGTTTTTGAAATACTTTGCTTCAAAATGTAGTATTTAGTCTAGACAGAGATTCTGTTAATGATTTGGGATCACAAATGTTCCATGGTCAGGAGAATTGCTGCTAACCTTTAAGAGAAAAGAAAAAAAATATTCGAGGTTATAAAATGTTTTTACATACCTGAAAACAAGAACTGCTCCTCAAATAAATAGGAGTGTAGTTAACTGACTCATAGGGCAGAGTAATCTGATCTGCTTTATTAAAGTTTATCAAGGAAATATGAATCAAAATCACCTGAAAATCTTTAAATTTTTAACTGTGACCTCTGAAACAAATGGAGTTATGGCAGGAGAAAAAGCATGGAAAAAGAATAATTGGGTCCTATGTCATAAAAGTTGTGTTTCCAAAATACTCAGGTAAAGTTTAATCCAATCTTCCACCTTGATCTAGGTGACTATGGTAGCTTTGGAAACATCTTAAACTGATTTAAAAAATAATCATATTAACGATGATATAACTTGCCAAATTTATGCAGAAAATCAAAGCTATGTGTTTGGCACAATTTTTTACAGATTTTTTTACAAAAATACTTCAGTCGTTTTCCATTCATCTGCCTGCTAGGCACAATCCAGTACCCACTGATCCCAATAAAAAGCCCCAAAAAACTAGATGAGACCAGTTCAAGGGAAGACCATCTCTGCAGTGTTTGTTGCCAAAGGAGCAAGTAGGTTCCACCAGAATCAGGATTCTAGAGTGGAAGAGCAGCTGGTTTCATCAGGGAAAGCAGAGCTGTAGAACCCAAACACTTTTCATTCTCAGATGACCTAAATAGGATTATGATTGTTTAAGTGCAAAAATCTGGGCTTTCATTTCATGTGACAGTGCTATTATGTCTACTTTGATCACATATTTCTGAGTGTTTTTAAGGAGATTAAAGGCAATGCCATAATTTAGAGTAGAACACACAGTGAATTAGGTACTGTCCTCACATGGATGCTGCTTTTGCCTATCTTTTGGTTCCTCTGCTGAGTCTGCTAACTTACCCAAGAAGGGTTTAATGTAATATGCCTACACAAACCCCTCTCAGGATGGAAGCCAGCAACCTGATGTATAAAGAGTCAGGAAGTGGTAAACGGGAGTTAAAATCCTCTGAGATATAGCCAGGAAGTGAACTTTGGTCACACATCTCTTTGGTCAGAGCTCAGACCACAGTATTACAATATTAAGGGAGCATAAGAGTGGTTGGAATCCTCCCCCAACTATGCTAAAGAACTTCAGAAAGTGCTTTATGTTTTATGGGTTACTATTCCTTACTGCCCGTGTTTTAGGGGTGACTTTGTGGAATGTATTTTAACGAGCCCCTCCAGGAATTTAGCAGAGAGTTCCTGGATGCCAGGTAGGCTGAAGTGTTGAGCTGGAAGTGAGCAGCTCAGCTTTGTTTACTAAAAATAAGACATTTTCTGCACTTAGACAGAACAGTTTTCGAGGTGCTTAAGCATCTTTCAAGTTACCAGCTATGATGCCTCAAGGACTAACTCAGGGACTTTTCAGTATCCCAGCGTTGTATGCAATTCTCTGCATTTTTGCCTAAGTCCCTGTTAAAGTCCCAAGCCCTTATGTGGGTAAGCACAGATAGGGAAAACACCACTGGTTGAACACAAACCTCTTTTTGATAGTGCTTATTTTACCTTGGTGCAAAGTGACACCTACTGTCCCTCTACATTTGTATTATTATCTGGAATTTATTTGTGATGGGTTTATTTTTGTCTAACAGTAGAGCGTAAAATTGTGCAGAAATGTCTTCAAAATAAAAAAGTAAAGGAAAGACCATCTCAAAAACATCTGTGTACATTAGCCATTAGTATTACTATTGTTCTTGGATATCCTCAGAGCAACTGCATGCTTTAAAGGTTCTGGAAATTGATTGATTGTTCCCAAACTACTACATAGTTTTAGTTGATTAACCACATATATTTTTTTGCCAATATGTCTGGCTACCTTTTAGAAGTTACTACATTGCTGGCCATATTACAGAAACAGATTTTTTAGGGATTGGAATCAGATTTGGCTGTAAAGAGTTCAGTTGCAAATTCATAGGTGATCTTAAAATTTCATTTGACATAAAACTCTTTGCAATGGAAAAATAAGAGCCTGGATTCTATTTAAAATGACATCTCCACTTGCAATTTTTTTTTTTTTTTGTAAGCTTTAGCAAAAGTTCTATGTGCTCACTGAAATTATTGGTATTTTTCCTGATCATTTGAGATCATCTTCCCAGAAACAATGTAACATCCTGTCTTTTGAAAAGCAGGGAAATATCTGTTCAAAATGGCTTCTCATTGAAAGGTCTTTTGTCTTTTTCTTTGGCTTTTTCAGTTTTTAACGAGTTGCTTATATATCTCAGTGGTTTGAAAAGACAGATGTCTTTTATGTAATCTTCCATGTAAGCTTTTTTCATTTCACTTATAAACTACTTTACCATATTTTAAGATTCAGTTATGCTTTCACGGAAAAATTATGAAAAAAAAAATGTGAGCAGTCCTTTGTTGCCCACCATGAACTTCCAGATAAAGTGTATTTAAATTGCAGTAGGTAATAAAATCCCAACTTATAAATAAGCCACAATTTTATTGTAGAAATAGCAATTAAAACTGTGTTGTTCTGTTTTATTTTTACCCTAAGACTGTAATATATGGGTTTCATTTGGGTAACAGTTAAATTGTTAACAGCACACTCTCTGTTTTGCTCCAAGGGCAAAGTTGGAGACCCCAGACAGCTTAAAGATACAAGGATGAACAACCTCCTTGTAGGGAAGGGCTTCCAGAGCCTACCAGGAATGGCTGTAACCCAGGCATTACAAACTTGTAAGGAACAATGAAAGACAGAGATGCCAAAACTGTCAACCTTGTAACAGATTAAATAATTTAGGCCAGATGCCAGGCTGTATATCATGGATTTCTTCTTTCTGAAGCAGAGCTTGACCAAAATGGTGTCCCATTTTTTTGTCTTTGTAAGCCTTTCCTCAGTTTACCATCAGATATGCTTTTAACTCTTCTAGTTCTGAAATGGTTTGGGCATAGAGCCTTAACCGCATTTTGAGCCTTAGTCTGCAAGCAAACAAAAGACAAAACAATTGGTTTGGTAATTTGAACAGATGTGAAAATGTGTGCTTTGTCTGTTGATTTGGAGCAGCAATAAATTTGACAGCTGTTTGACCTGTGGCAGAGATCCCAAAAGTGACTTGAAAATCACCAGTGTTACTTGGCATTTCTTCTCTAAAAGAAGCATTTCATACCAGAGAAAGATCTGTTGTGTTTTGACTTGAAATGGAAGCGGTATCCATAAATATCTTAAGTATATGCTTAAAGAACTCAATGTATACCTACTCCTGGTTGGGCAAAATCAAAGCCTGGTGTCTGTAAAGCTCCCAAAGCAAAACGCAAAGCAAACCAAGGAATGCAAACTTGTTGTTTCTATTCTCCCTGGTGGCCGTGGTTAGAAGTTGTGAGTTGTTTCTGATTTTGCTGACTCTTCCTCTGTTNGAAGGGAAGGGAAAAGGCAGTTTCGATTATCTAATTAGAGGCTTGATTTATCCTAGTGTTATTTTTATTTCATTGAAGCTCATATAATTTGCTGGAAGCTCTTCACAATTATCCCATTGTGTTGATTTCAATGCAGTCATATGAAAGGGCTGAATTTTGTACAGTATTCTACAGTATCCAGTACACAAAAACAGAACTAATCTGAAAACAAATAAATTAAGGAAGTCTACAGTTTCAACAGTTAATATATATTTATAGAATCATTCTTCTTTATTTAGCAAAATTGTTTCCATTTAGAACAACTCTCTTCTGCTTATGCTTTTTGGAAGTAATCTCAAGTTTTCAAACCATCACCTAGCCATAAGGAAGCTGTTGAGAAAAAAAGCCAGGCAATGGACTATACTATAGAGAGATAAATTCTAAAATCACTACCACAGTATAAAAGTATCTAATGAAAACATCACATAGTATGCAGTCCAAACATCTCTTTGATTCCCTGGCACATGTATTAAAAGGTATATTGGTATGCTATTACACGCTACATGAAATACCTAGTATGGTTCTGTCCTTTAAACTTATAAAGATATTTTATAGTTCAAAACATGCTGACCACATATGACATTTCACATAGATCCTATTAAATTAGCAAAGTGCTGTTGTTTTAATGTGTACTTACTGCATTATTTTTGTTGACTCGGAGATGCAGAGATGAGATTCTGCTTTTGGCTCTTCTGTTTTTTCATGTTCACCAATACATTAGTGTATCTTAAGAAGAAGGTATCTGTGTGCTAGGGATAATGAAAACTGCTCATGAAATTTCAAGTAAAATAAAATATAGCATAGCAGTCACGGTCTTTTCTTTATTTCTACCGTAATTGTGAGAAATGGACAAATTGCAGTTCTGCAGAAAAGTCTTTTGCAGCTTCATGATGAAATTTTCATTTTTCTTCACTCTAGTTTAAAGTTATTGTAAAAAGGAAAATGTCTGTTTATTACTAAAATATGACTTCTATTCAATGAAGTTTTCCCCAGGGCTAATTTTGGATGTTCAATATGGATCTGGGGGAGGGAACTCCACGTGGAGGAAATCGGGCAAGATTTCCTAGCACAGATTGGAACTCTGGAATAATATAGCAAGGCCACACATTATGTTCACATCTTTTAATTGACGCTTAATTCCATAGGGCTGCGATAGAGAAGGAAAGCAGAAATACAGCTTCTTTTACTGGTCATGTGTTCACAGACATGAGATGGCAGTGAGTTTAATCTGATTGTCCGAATGTGATCTTACTCTTGTCCTCAAGACACAGAGTCATGACAGTGATCCACGGTGCCTGAAGTGGGAATCTCTGCCACAGACTTTTGCCTGTAATGAGAGGACAAATTGTGGACATGATGCAGAACTGGAAAGGGTAACCATCTTTCTTTTTGGTCATCCATCACTATGGAAACACCTGAACTATTTTGGCTTCCTTACAAGAAAATGATTACTTGCTTAATGACAAAGTCAAAATTTGGGATTGGGGATCCTTTTTGTGGTGGTGAGGTTGTTGCCTGTGGGGATCTGAGGAACAAAGCTGAAAAAACATCAAACCACGGCTTCCAGAAGATTTGAGGACAAAACTAGGAGGGACATTGCAATAAAAAGGAGAATTATGCTGCAAAACAGTGAATCCATTATTCTTTTTAAACATAGAAGATTCAGGAAAATCCTTAGAGACCACTAGAGCTGTAGCATTGTATCAGGATGTATTATTGACTATTGACTGCTATACATGGTCACATGCTAATCAGACTATGTGTGTTTTAAATCCCATTTATAGTTTAATTTATGACAAATTGCACTACTTGTATGGTATTTTAAGGTGTCACAGACAGTTTGGATGTATTCCAAAAAGCAAGCAATGTTTTCTTCTTTCTCTAGGAATCAAGCAATGCACTTTTTTTCCTTGATGAAAGATCCTGGCTCAGCAGACTGTGCTGCCTCACAAAATATATATATGTCTGAAATATAAGAAGCTTGCACTGACAAAGAAAAAGCCAAAAATAAAATAAAGGCAGCCAGCTTGATGACAAGCTGGCATGTTCAAATTTGAGGCTCAAACTCAATGTGAATCACAACCATGTGAATCTTACTCTGTTTCAGAACTGAAGCAGAACTCACAGCCTGCAAACAAAACTCTGCTGCCTTGATTTACATGTGTGTGGAGACCTGCTGCAGTCCATGGGGTCGCTTGCTCATGTGCAGAGCTACATGTGGACTGGATTATCTGGGTAATGCCATGGAAAAACTTTCTGATTCTTTTTTTGTTTCTCTCCCTTCTGATGGCTTACCATTGTGACACTTTTCCTTCTTTTGGAAAGGCTACCAACAGTTGGATATTGTAAAAAACAGTTCCTATGAAAATAAAAGCTGGATAGATTTTTAAGCAATACTACAAGAACTATATTTACAGCCATTTAAAAATGCATGAGTATTTCTAAAGATGTGAGAGAAGGTTGTCAGAGAAACTGGTCATCCATGGATTCCATGTCTGACTTCACTGGGAGCTGGGGGAGTAGGCGTAAGGAGAGGGAGAGGTAGAAACAGATTGTAATAATAAAGCCACACAATAGTATTACACACAGAATTTAACATTAAATAAAGATTGCCCAAATTCCTACCTGCAAATGCTTAGCCTGGTGTTTGTTACACTTCCAAGTGTGAAAGAAAAGCCACAAACATTTATCATGATTGTCAGTAAGGGCCCCTTCCACACCTCTCCCATGTTCTCCCCTCCTTTCTCTGCGTTTCAGAGCTGTCAACATGCATGCTTGCTCAGGCCTCCATTTTTAGCCATTAGTGTGTTACAGGATTGTTTTACATGGACTGCCTAAGAAGAAACTGCTTGATTTAAGTAGGGAGAGAAGGGCTTTTAGGAGCAGGGAACAGTCTGAGGCCTGGCAGCATTCACAACATCCTCCCTGAGCTCATACCCATTGAATTTCCTCAGCACACACGGAGCCCTTCACATCCAGCAACATCCACTAAGCACTGGCACCTCAGGGAATGCCAGAATCCAGCGTCAAGGAGTGTGCAGGAACAGTCCTAGGCTGCTGAAGTTATTCTGCACTGAATTTAAAGATCTCTTTTTCCCCTAATTGAGAAATGTGAGAAAGGTCTGTTACCTCTTAGCAAATTTTTCATATGATTATTCCGTATTCATGTCTTCCTACCACAGTCTTTGCTCTCTTTTTTTGGGATTCACTCCCTTTTCACTGTCTTAGTTTATCCCTCTTACAGGTTATCAAGGTTTATTCAGTGACTATTCTTATGGTTTCCTACATTTTATCATACGCTTAAATATATAGTACACTTCTCTCAGAGTCCATCAGCAGGGGGAGTGCTTTAGAAATAAAATTATTAATCCTCATTATTTTTAACCCAAATTCCAGATGTTTATGCAAACAAAGAGCCTTTTGGGCATCTGAAAATGATGCACTGGTGAAGGTAGGTTTTTGTATCATGTGAACACAGTGGTGAGATTAATTCTGGAAGGAAAGGGGAGGCATTTTAAGGGAAAAGGGGAAAGGATTTTAAGGGGAAAGGATTTTAAGAACATGCAGGGATGATGAGGATCTTGCAGTGCAGTGCCACTATTATGGCATCTCCTACTTATGTATTTCAGTTTTCAGCTCCATCAGTTTAATGAAAATACAATGTGGGTGCTTCTTTGAGGCTGAATTCTTTATAGCACCTGTGAATGAAGGAAGGAGATAATTAATGCTTAACCTGGTTGGGATTTTTATGATGGAGCTAGGAGAGGAAGCATGTGGTTAGGATTATAGAGGGCTAATGACATGACAGTCGTCAGTCACTGCCAAACTCAACTCCACTCGCGGCTAGGCATGAAGTGATTTCTTTTATTTTAACCACAAGGAATCTGTGTTTGTTTAATTTTTAATTATGAATAGATGATTTCACTTGCACTTTGCCACTCCTGGTATTTAATTTATTCTGCTTCACTGCCATTGACTTTGACTGGCAACTGCACAAATAAAAAGTGCACTTTCATCCTCCTATGTGCTCATCACCGCACAATAGCAGGCACTGTCCACATTTTGAAGAAGGTCTAATGCAAAAATTGGCTTTAAGAGTAGCCAGTATTTCAGCAACTGAAATAGGTATCTCCTACATGCACAAAAACAAATAATGCGCTATCACAGAGTTCAGCCACTTTTTGTAGCTGTCAATGACTTATATGTTTAGGATTCAGGCAGTCAACCCTGACCTTTGTTGTGGTTTCCTTTTAATATCTGACTTTGGATTTCATTATGATTGGTGCTTTTATATTTGATAGTTACTGCATTTTCTTTTAACTACTGCGTAGACATTCTTCCACATATACAAATATGTGCCTAAATTGTAAATAATTATATTTTATTTTCCACTTCTGCTCAGCCTTCTGTAAGATTTTAAAGTGTACTCTAGGCTGTTAAGTATTTTCAATAGCCCCCTAAAGTATGCAGATAAGCACATGTCACCTCCAGCTCTGACTCTGTGGTCTGTGGTCTCACAGGAAAGCAAACTGCTAGTTAGAGATTACATTCTTTATTTTTCAAGGACTACTCACTGATATCTATGTATTTATACTTCTTTACTGCTAGTGTTACACAATAGGGGAAGTTTTGCTATCATTTCCCTTCCCATGCTGGGAATTTGTAGGTGTTGTCTCCTGTCTACCATCATATGACCTCAGGGAAGAAAGAAAATTAAAAATGTCAGAGTCAACACAAACTCATAAAGAAATCTACTACAGAACTGCCAACCAACTAATGAAGTTTTGTTCAGATTAAATGGAATAATTTTATACAGATCTGTCTATTGCAAACCATTCCCAGGTGCCTTAAAATGGTGTCACAATGCTTCTGATTCTGATCTTATGAAGAAGAGTTTAACATTTTGCACACGGATTTGTGGAGGATGGCTACTGGGGCTTCTCCCTAATTCCTATTTATACAGATAAATCATGTGCTTTTCTGGGACTCTGACACTTAATTTCTTCTAGAGACTACTTGTATTGCGTAGGACTAAATGTGCAAGAACTTAAGGTATAGGAGGTTTGATAATCTGAAATTTTAGTGGGATGGGTGAAATAATTTTTTGCGTTTTGCTTCACCTTCCTTCCCTCTAAACAGAATCCAAGTCTATCCAAGCCTGCATGTTCATATTCCTCTTCAATGGAAATGCAGACTGAGGCAGACACAAGTCTCTTCTCTACGTAATTTCTAACGTTCTGAAATGCTGAGTCCCAGAGAGACTGCTCTGATGGCTGTGTCAGCACACATTGACACTGGTATGGCATAAAGATGTACACATTTAGAAACGTTTTGGAAATCATCCCTTGTGACTCCCTGTTCCTTATTTTCTTTCTAGATTCATTTTATCATGTTTGCATTTTGCTCCTAATGCACTATTTCTTCTTCTCTGTATTTTCCACAATATCCCACCCTGCTCTGGGAGATCACAAAAGAAAGAGAAATTGGTAAAGGAAGGCCTGAATTTTTCATGTAACTTTCAAAAGCATTTCAGTCCTTTGTTCCAATGCTGCTGAAAGCTCAGGGTTAAAGAAAAAAAAAAAGGCAAAATAAATAGTCTTAAGAGGAAAAAACCTCCTTCCCTTTTAAACAGGGGAGACAATATGAGGTGGCCAGCCATAGTGATACCACAGTGCTGTAATTATCTGTGTGGAGGCCAAATAAAAGTACAGAAGTGATTTCGAAATCAGGTATACCCCTAGTGAAATTGTACAGGTATAAAATCAGAGAATTAACTGGCAGTATTCAGAACCCACATTTAACCTAAAATGCATGGGAAGGCCATGCATTCTGATGCAGCCAGTCTAGCAAAGCTAGGAGTCAGCAGTCATGTCTGGAGAGCCTGGGGCCACAGGCTGGGGTGTGGGTCTGTATGTTGGTTCTGTGTTGCAGAGTTATCTTTGCCCAAGCAAGCCTGGTGATTTTCATTCTCCTGCAGGAATATTGAATATTATCAGTTTAAACATGGTTTTATGGTTATTAAGTACTCTTCGCGCTGGTGGTAAGGGCCCCCCAGGGCCTAACAAAGATCATTCTTTGTTTTAAAAGAATCTCATAAAGGTAGGTTGGTCATTCTGATCACATAGACAGATGTGTGCCGTCCGAGTGCTGCCTACCCCCTGCAGTCCACAGTGTGTACTTGAG
Organism: Illadopsis cleaveri; assembly: GCA_013399915.1. Taxonomy (NCBI): domain Eukaryota; kingdom Metazoa; phylum Chordata; class Aves; order Passeriformes; family Timaliidae; genus Illadopsis; species Illadopsis cleaveri. Next base: position 67,347 of record VXBB01025229.1, on the reverse strand, counting down.
GAGTCCAATAATATAAACCTCACTAATCATCAGGGTGTCACTTCAGGTCACACTGCTGTGGGCTGAGCCAGGCATCTCTGCATTAGGTAAAAGGCAGAGAGTCCCTGCACTTCAGAGCTCTGAAGTACAACAGAGCTGCTCAGCACAGCGGAGGCAGGAATCTGACCCTGAAAGACTCTGTATTTTAGGGCAGCTGTGAGGGAAGCTCCACAACTCCGACGATGACACTCTCTACCCCTATTTATTTTGTCCCCCTTACCTGAAAGATTCAAATTAGCTGCTCCATTTAGAAGTTTTTGCTTTCATTTGTAACTTTTGCAACATCATTTTGTTGTTTAGAAAAGTGTTAAGTTTTCAGATAAAAATTTGCCAGGGTTCTGGAAATCAGATGTAATGTGTTTAGGCATCAAATAGCCCAGAAACCTCTACAGAAGTGGAGCACAACAGTGCATTTTTGCCATCTTGCAAATTCCACTGAGTCTCTGCTCTGAGGCTTCTTTGTTTCACCTTTTCAGACTTTGCAGTTAAAAATTTCCCAGTGTCAAAACTGCTGAATCCCTCCATCATCTCTTCCAGCTCTTCACTGGCTAAATCTTCCCCACTGAGATAATTGATTCACCAGCTATAAAAATCTTCTGTTAGACTTTTGCTTACAAGCATCCAGGTTCGTCTTTGTCTGCCTGAGAAACCTGATGCTTCTCATGCCTCTAAGAATACATCTTCCCTTTTAGATCTACACTGATCAGAAATACTCCTCCCTTTTCCCAGCTCTTCAATCCAGCTTTGCTCAGCCACGGAGAGCTGTCCCTTTCTCTTTGCTGTCTATTTGATTACCTTTTGTTTTCAGAGCCCTAAGCAGATTTCTGTAGCCAGCAGTTGTTTCTCTACTGTTCTTACCAGCAGCTCTCGTATTAACTTTCCTCTTCCAGCAATCTTCACAAGAAGTAATTTGTGCATGGCCAGTGACAAGTGGACTTTGGTTGGTGTTTTAGAAAAATCTCAGAAAATACTTCACTGAAGTAACTCTTTCAGTCATTCTGCTTAGTTTTGAATGGCTTCTTTTGAGCTCAGGTGTGTACCAGCGAGTCCTTTTATTATTTGCTGTAACATTTTATGAGGAATTGTTTTGCAGCTTGGAAAGTGATGACACTAAATCCTTTTGTAATGCTCCAAGGCCACTGCAAGAAATGCTCCACTCATTGTTAGGTAGACACGTGGGTTGAACTCAACAAGATATTTGGCTAAAAAAGCTCACTGCTGACACATCTGCTTTATCCATCTCTTGTGGAGGGAAGAACAGACAGAAGGAGTTGTGGGGAAGACAAATTATAAAAAAACCCCAACACCTCAATTCATTATTTTAAATTATTTGTGTTGATGTGAATGTAGAAGAAGATTAGCTGACTTTCTGGAATTACAGCACCAAAATGACAGTGATACATGAGATGAAACATGCTTCCTAATACATAGAGACACTCTATTCTTTCTTCTGTTACATTGCTGTGTGCAACAGAGGTACATCCAAGATTTGGCTTACGAAGCTGGGACAGAAAGTACTTTATTTTTTATTCTATCACTGCTTGATTCATAGTCAGTATTTCTCCAACCTGGAGCTCATTTGAAAACAGACAGAGCTATTTTATTGCATTGCATGTCACTTCAGTTGTCTAAAAATATCTCTTTCAAATGTAGTGCTCTTAAATCATTCTATTTAAAAGCAACAATAAAGAAGTTTTAAATTCACATGCTTAAAAAAAACTAGAAAGGCAGTGTTAGAATTAGATGTTTTTTTCTGACTTGAAGACAAAATACATATTAAAGGCAAACCAGAGCAAATTACTTTGACTTATATTTAGAGTGAGGAAATGAGAAATATTTGCCATGTGCCATCTTACTTCCAAGAGTACCCATGGGGTTTGTTCAATTCACACTTTATAAGTGGCTCATTTTATGATGCTGTTGACAAGAACAGTAGATTTGTTCCACTAAGAGCTCACACAATGGGAAATATACAGTATAAAGTGGAGTAGACAAGAGTGTCAGTTGAAGCTCTTCAGACCTGGAATCTTTGATATTCCAATTCACTATTTGGCAGCTAGGAAATCTGTTGATTTTAAAGCTCTTGTTGATCAAATCTCCCAGTATATTTCCTGTAAGAATTTCACTGGCAAGAGAGGCTTTATAAGGCAAGGTTTTAGGAAGCTCATGAAAATTTGCTCTCAAGCCTGTTAAAACCAGGTGAGTTTCCACAGCTTTTGGATCAGCCTGTCCACTGGGTCGAAGGGATGTTTCACTAATGGATGATTTTATCGTTGGTCAGAACCTTAACCTGACTACTTTACCTCAGTGCTAGATCACATGCCCATGTCGATTTCTCTGGACACCTTCAGCTCTAGTGACAATTCACATTTCCTATTTGATCCACCAAATGGGTGGGCCAAACAGAAGGGAAGAAATAGGGAGAAGAAAATCAGTTACTTGTGCAAATCCTTAGGCAACTTTGCATCGAAAACTAGTTTGGGACTGTGCTGGTTTTGCGTGGGGTAGAGTTACCTTTCTTCACAGTGGTGAGTATGTATTTTGGATTTGTGCTGAATATAGGGTTGAAGAGGTTTTTTTGTTATTGCTGAGTATGGCTTACACAAAGCCAAGGCCTTTTCTGCTTTTCGTACTGCCACACTGGCAAGGGGGTGGGGGATGCACTTGAGGTTGGGAGGAGACAAATCTGTGACAGGTGACCCCAACAGACCAAAGGGATATTCCAGACTCTATGGAATGCTCAGTATATAAAGTGAAGGGAAGAAGGAGGAAGGACAGTTGGAATGATGGTGTTTGTATTCCCAAGTCACTGTTACATGTGATGCAGCCCTGCCCTCCTGGAGATGGCTGAACACCTGCCTGCTCATGGGAAGCAGAGAATTAATGCCCTATTTTGGTCTGCTTGTTTGCATGGCTTTTGCTTTAAACTGTCTTTACCTGAACCCAAAAGTTTTCCAGCTTTTACCCTTCTGATCCTCTCCCCTATCCAGGAGTGATCCAGGTGAAGGAATGATAAAATAGCTGAGTGATAAAGTACAAGACTCTTGGAGTGTCAAGAGGTGCCAAGACAGCAGTAAGAGCTGGACATCATTGAAACATCACCAGTGTGAGCAGAAACTACACTTGTTGGCTGAAGCTCAAGGTGCTGAAAATCTGGGAAAGAGACAGGCTAACTTAAATACATCAACCTATAGATGTTTTATAAACAGGATGACAGGTACCCTGTTATTCTAAGTGTATATGTAGCCTTTGATATTCACTTACTTTCTTTTATCTGCTTGTGGGAGGAATTTACGATGATTGCACATTTTCAGAACACACAGCTTAGTTTTATGCCATCTAATGTAACTTTGTGAATTACATATACTCTTCTCATTCAATTGTATATTTTCCTTTTGAAGTCTATTTCAATTTTTACTTTTTCTATTAAACCCCACTTTGATTAACTTTTTGTTTCATTCAAGTCTTTATTTCAAAGATAACACACTTTCACTTAACACATTTTTTTCCTACAGAAAAATTTTGTGACAATTCTGGGGGAAAAATACTATTTTCATTGTTTCATTTTAATGCTTCATTTGTCTTATTGTGGAAAACCCAATCTTGCAAAATACATTAACACAATTTTCTCCAAGAAACCAAAGACTGTAAAGTAAAAATCTGAATATTGGTGCTTTGTCATTTTTTCACTTGACTCTTCTCAGTGGAAGAAATGTTAGGGACAAAGGCAGTGTGTTTCATCACATGTTTTTTACCAGGAACACAGTAATATTTTACAAGGTATCCCTCAAAGTAATGGGGAAATAGAGCAACAGCTCTACTCCCACAAAACAAAGTAGTAAAACTTTTCTTTTTAGTGCTGGAAGAATCATCCCTTTTCTTGTTTGGCTACTTTTAATTCACAGTGGGTCTCCTTGTGTTGTACCATCTTGAGAATAGATATATAGGTTTTTCTGATTTACTTCTCTTCTGTATTCATTACTTCATAAATTTTTAGTGTGATTCCTATTAAGCAGTCATATATTTTTAGTATCTTGGTGTGCAAAACTGTTTCCACACCTGTACTTATCTTTTCTTGCCATTTATAAACATTGTCTGCTTGTTGTTTCAATTATTTTTGAAGCGGTATGCCCAGCACTGACCATGATTTTTAAAACAATTTTAGAAACTTTCTGACTGTACCAAAGGTCGACTAATCTGACTGACAGTTTCCTTCTGTGTTGTCTCACAAGCTGGGTAAAAGTGTCATGTATTAAAGGTGTAGTCAAAAGGGTGATGGGAAGAATGCTACAGCAGCATGCTAGGGGCCTGTGTATTTTGGTGTTAGCCCCAATGGTAGTAGTACAACATCTTCTAAGTCTTTCCTCTTGAGGGATCTTCTTCCTTCTCCTGAACATTCCAGCTCAGTGATAGGAGCTCAGAGCTGTTGTGCCACTAATAGAACAGGGCAGTCCATTTCCATGGCTGGTACAGCTTTGCCAGTGAGGCCCAAGTGATGTTGTACGAGCAACGTTTGGACACAACAGCCCAATGATACTTGGGCATGGTACAGCTTTCCTCACGGTGTGACAGAACAAAGGCACACTGGAAATTTATCCAATACCTGTGTGACATCCTTTGGACTTCATTGTATTGACACGTGTGACACATGCAAAAGTCTACCTCAATTTCAGAAAAAAAATAGCCTTTGTTTTTTTGTTTGTTATTTGTTCAGAACTGGGACTGTGAAGCTATACATCCAGAGACCCTTCATTAGCCAATTACAGCTATCTGATCTTGTTTGACAGATCTAAAAATTGCTAAGCTACTTTCATATGCAAAGGGACTCTGAGGTGCTCTTCTCATAAAGTTCCTACCAACAATGACGCCATTTCGGCTAATGATTGTTCACACGGTAATAAAAAAAACAATATTAGGACTGGATATTTAGATATACTAGAAACCATATTTTATTAGTTGTTTGGGCCTTTTTGTATCAAATGGTTAATAACATTTGAAGCAATAGAGTGTGACAACATTACAGCCCTAAAAATCACTGATTTCAGTCAAAAAAAAACCCAGGTCATATGTCACCAGCCTTGTTTCTACCTATTCAAGTCTTTACCCTTGGAAGAGTATCTTTTTCTCACTCCTTGAGCCTTTTCTTCAGGAAACGTTCATTCATTTGCATTTACATAGACTCTCCTTTCAGTAAAATCACTGGGGAACTGTTTTTCCTGTTGCAATTGTTGTCATTCCTACTGATTTTTGGTGGTCCCAGAGCTGAGAGTAAAACCATGGGCTCCATTTTTGAAGTCCTGCAGGCTGTGCAGTTTAGCCTGATAGACTGTTTATTGCATGGACATCAGCTTGATCTGTAACCTTGAGATTATCTCCAATCTAAGTTTGCACAGGGATGCATGGAATATATTTCAGCCAGTGAAACAGGCTGTGCCCACAGCAGGGCAGCCTGTTTACCTGCTGGCCGTGCAGATCTAAACTAGAGCATTGATTCTCTCTGCATTGGGGTTTAGTTCAATATGTATCTCTTGTACAATGTAGAAGCAAGAACAATAGCATGTGATGATCTGGTGATGATCATCATCGTTGTTATTGCCTTTAATCATAACTAATTTTTTCCAAAATCAAATGCAGTATGATCCACTATCCCTGGTTAAGCTGTTCACATTACAAGGCCATTTTAAGAGCATTCAGATGGGTATAATTGCTATGCTTTTCTTTTCCCCCCCCTAAAGTTTAATATCTAAGTAAGTTTTAGAACAGATGTATTTCCCCATGCTGTCCTTTGTCCTGCAAGCATTGTTTGGTAAAGGCTCACATGTCTTCAGACTGGACAGCCTATTCCTGACCCACAACCAGGTGTTTTGACAACCTCCAAACATTTGTAATTCCTTGCTAAAGCACTGTGAATGGCATATATGAACAATAATGCAGCCTTTGCCAGTTTTTTGGCAGCTCTCATTCCTTTAAATTATTACCTAAGTGAAGATTTAATTTTTAAAATTCACCTTCAGTGTGTGTCATGTAGTCAACCTAGTGAATAGTTTATAAATAATAAAAGAGGCATGACCATATTTATGGTTATGTAGCGTGACCAAAAGTATTTGGAACTAATGTAATTTTTTTTCTGGCTTTGACTTGCTTTTAATAAGCAAACAGTGATGAGTGCATTCACAGTATATCTATGCTTATACTATGAATTTCGTTGCCTCATTGAAAATAACTTTGCAGATTTATCATCAGATTTAATACATGTGAGTTTTAAAAATGTGTGTTCTCTAAACGTAGGAAGGAGATTTGTGACAGGGTCAGGAGGAACCATCACAGCTTCTTCCCAACTGCAACATCCTTGGTGAACTCAGAAACAAGTTGTTTCTGCCCACACCCAGTTCTTCCTCTACCAAGGCAACAGCAGAATCAGATCAGACAACGATCTAAAGCAAATCCCCTGTGTCTTCTTGTCTACCTGATATGACTTCTATTTGAAGATGTACTTGTTTCAGAACACCAAACTTCATAGATTTCCTGTTATTTTCTTACAAAAATAATAAATAATAGTAATGATAATAATATTTGAAATTGTGTGTTGATTGATGCCATTTGTACTGACATATCATTTTAAATGAGGGCCTGCTTAATATTGTAGACTATGTTTGACCAACAGGGTATGTAGAATTTGCCCAACTTTAAGCAGTGATTCAGATTTTTGAAATAGATATTTTCTTCTTTACATTGAGTACAAAAGAGTACAAATCCACTGAGATTGTTTCACTGAATTCCTTTCACCCTGGCCACATTGAAGACATATGTTTAGACTTCTTTAGTTTGGCTCATAAGAAAGATTTTGTAGAAACAGAGATTTGTTGATTAAATATAGATTCAGGCATTATCAAAATTGATGACAGGGCCTTTTTACCGAAGAGGCACTTTTCTTACCTTAAAATATTCATCTTGGAACAGTTGTTAAGAAAAAACAAAATCATGGATAGAAATAATGTTTCTTCCCCTCCATGCTGCAGCTTCAGTCCCATGCTGCTTCTGGTGAGAAGCAGATGCTGACAATATAGCCTTCCTCCATAGATGTATTCAGGAAACTCAGAAAACCAGGGGAAAGAGAGGAGAAGAGTGACCCATCTCACTATTCTCCTCTCTGCTTTAGTGCTATGTTTCATAGCTACTAAATGAAAGCAACTGGAGGATATGTTAACAGGCATGCAGCTGTAACCCCCACAGAGCTTTAAAACACGCTGCATCAGAGCAACTTCACTTTATTTTGGGAGGTTATGGGATAAGTCAGAACCTGATCTCCATTACAGCTAGATTCCAGAGATATGATCTACTTCAGTGAGGGCTCAGAGTGGCCATATTATTGGAAGTGGGTGAAAATCCACCTGGATTTGGCACTTCAGACATGCCTAATTAGAATTCTTTAAAATCTGTAATGATTTTTAGAGGACTACTGGAGAGACAGTAATAGTGTCTTGATTCTGTAATATGTTTGTTCCTGGAAACTGTGTACAAGTTCTTCTTTACGTGTTCTCTATACCTCTCAATTTCAGAAGGACAATTAAGAAAATCCAAAGAAAAAACAGGAAAGACTGTACTAAATTGCTGAATTTCTTCTTTGGAAAATGATAAGAAAGAACCTATAGATATTCATAGTGGAGGATCATTTGTAGCAAAAAGTCCATCTTGCCAGACTGGAATTTGGAAAACATACCTCAGGTTTGTTTCTGCCCTGGATCTTCTATGTAGTTGCAGGTTTTATTTTTGCCCTGGACCTTCTATGCAATTGACTGTCTTAAACAAGACACCAGGATCTAGATCCATCTCACCTGACTTTGTCATCTAGAATGCTGTTGTGGTTTAAGCCCAGTCAGTAGTGAAGCCCCACACAGCTGCTCACTCACTCCACCAGCTGGATGGGGAGAGAATCAGACGGGTAAAAGCTGGAAAACTTTTGGGTTCAGATAAAGACAGTTTAATGAAGAATGCAAAAGCCATGCAAACAAGCAGACCAAAACAAGGCATTAATTCTCTGCTTCCCATGGGCAGGCAGGTGTTCAGCCATCTCCAGGAGGGCAGGGTTGCATCACATGTAACAGCGACTTGGGAATGCAAACACCATCATTACAAATGTTAGTTATTGTACTTACTCATCCAGTCTGTTGTTCTACAGCTAGAAGACATTTCACTGCCCTTTCTAGATTCTGCATGGACTCTATCTCATCTAGTTCTATGCCTCTGATATTCTATGTAGGCACTAATTTTCTCCCAGTGTCCTTCCAAGACAAACCCTGAGCATGAATGAAGAGAGAGCTTTGCCTCATGGTCCTCTCTATGCAGTGGGTATTTGGTTGTGCACCATCAGCCTCTGCTATTTCTGTAGAGATATGATTACAAAAGAGCTGTCTTAGACTAAATGCCCAAATTTGAGATGGCTGATATTAGACATGAGGAATTTTAACACTGCATCTCTACATGCTTCTCACACTGCCAAACAGGACTAAAAATAACATTTTGTCTCCCTCAAATTATTAGCATTTGACTCCGACCTTTTAGTGCTCCTATGTTAGAAATGTGTGGTTCTACGTCAACACATTTGTACTAATTTACATATACGAATCACAGAATCATAGAATAGTTGGGAAGGCACCTTTGAATGTGACCTGGTCCAACTCCTCTGCTCAAACAGGGCCACCTGCAGCTGGCTGCCCAGCACCATGTCCAGATGGGTTTTGAGCAGAGCCACTGCTATCAATTTTTCTATTACTGGTTAAACACAGTGATTTATATTTAATATAAATTTAATATAAATAAATTTAATATAAATGTATTTAATATTTATGTTATCACAATTAGAAAAAAAAAGGTAGAACAACTTAAGCTAAGAATGTTCATTTTTGATGGAAAAAAGGAATATTTTTTTGCTAAACACAACAAGCAGAGAGTTGGTCGGGGTACAGATAACAGACTTGAAATCCATTATAACATTTCATTTCCAGCTCCTTCATTAGTCCTTAAAATCTCTTCATCTGTCCTAATTTCTTTCATATGAGCAGTCTTTTACTGTTTTGTTGTACACTGCAGTGGATTAGCCTTTCTGTGACAGTGTTTTGATGATATTTTCAGGATGGCTGATGGGGAATAAAAGGGGAAAGAGAATTGACCCAATTTTACACTGTAGTTTGCTGGTACCCTTCTGAGTGTGCTCACAGCACACTGGTTGTTGTCTTGGTTAAATGCAGTACAAACCATTCTGCACAGGTCATTGCAGCACTGGGGCAGGTGTTCAAGGCACTGTGTTAATTAAATGCCACTGATATCACTGGGAAGTTGTATACTTCTGATTACTGAAATGATTAATGCAGGGAAATATATAGGAATCCTCACACATTTTGTGAGATGAGCAGAAACCTCATTAGCAAAGCACTGATTTCCCATGGGAGTTGGTGGGTGAAACATTGAACAACTGGCAGTTTTATTTTGGGAAGAAGATCATATTTTTCTCGGTGTTGTTCAGCATCTAATGGACAGTCACATATTTTTATGCCCCTGAAATCTACCAAATCTGGAAATCTGGAGCTACTTATGTGTCTCTTTCTAAGCAGCTCATGTCTGCAAAGCAAAATGAATGTAACATTTCTTGCAGGGCAGTCAAAAGAGAGTGGGGCAAAGAAAAAAGAAAAGTGGCATACCCACACCACCAACCACTTCAGTGCTCTCCCAAGATTCAGATTCCAGTTTGGCCAGAGATGAAATTGATAGCTCTGCAGGAGGAATGTGGGAATAATGGGCTATGGACACTGTGAATGAATTATGCACTGCAGGCACGGGGCTCCTCAGAGCATCACTGTCCAAAATTTTATTTTTATGTGACACATATTTAGAAAATTGAGAAGGGCCTTGGAAAGTTGGGACAGCTGGTGAGCGCGTGCAGGGTGCCGGGGGAATGCCGGGGCTCTGCCAAGCTGATCTCCACTGTGCCTGCCAGCCCACCACCCCAGGAGCAGCCCCCTGAGCTGCCAGGGCCCAACAGATGCTATGAAAAGGCTGGCATTAAGTGCCTTTTACTTAAGGATATTAAACCAGCATGCTAATTAGTAAAAAAAATGAATTGACACTGACATTCTGTCGGCCCACTTGGAGCCCTCTCTGCTACTTTCTGCAGTCTGGTAACCATTACGTACAAAAGATCAATATTCTTCTCAGTGCTGGAATTTAGGTAATGATTTCCAATAAAACCTGTTTCAGACTGTTCTGGCTAGAGGACAGGGACAAGCCACAAAACAGAATGCAAGTAAAGCCTTTATTTTCTCCCTTTATTTTCTCATCTTTTCTTTCCTTCCTTCCTTTTTTTTTGAAATACTTGAATAATGGAAGTAAGATCTAGTGATAAGACACATGCATGCACACAGAAAGGAGGCATTTTGGTCCTGGCCAATCTGCTTAGCTAATGGCTGTAAACTGACACCCGTAATGAAATAAAAATGTCTCGGTGCAAGTGTGCGGCTGTGCAATTGCTACCAACACCCACCCTGGCAGTCCCAGAGATGGGTGCTGGGGAACATGCCCTTCCACACCATGCTTTTCACTTCTTTCTGCTTTGCACCAAATAAGAGGTATTTTTCCAAAATAGAATTAAGTAAAGCACGATTTTGTGCGGCAGCAATCTGATGTCTTTAGACATGGTGAACAGTTCCAGCTCACAGGAACTGTAATTGACACTCCAGGTGCTCAGTACTTCTTAAAATCAGATTTCTAGTACAATTCCCATTCTTTTTTTCTGATTTGAAAGCTTGCTTTTTTTTCTTTTTTTTAAATTCTTCCTTCTTCTAGTCTTTGAGAAAGAATCTGAAGGGTGTAAGATGACTGGTACTTGAGAAATGAAATTTCTGATCTATTATCTGTTAGTGAAGGAAATAATTTGCTGAGGTGAGATAGATAGAGATGTACACATATATCTTCCACGTTGTCATAGTTTTATATTTTGCATTTGGCCTCAGTGTACTGCCTGTTTTCTTTGTGTCCTGCAGTGCAGACTTCAGACAGAGGAAAGCCCCTGTCCAAGTGTGCTAAGACTGGACTGCTGTGGTTAAAATGGTTTTCCCTGGATCTCCCTCACAGCTTGCAGTTGTCTGATTTCAATCAGTGGCAGTTCTCTCCACATGTCTAGCCATCAATCTTCTGCTCCTGGATGAGTGTGTCACAGCATGGTGCGTGTTCCAGTTAAAAAATAGCTTGTACCGCAGCTCTCCCTCCTCAGTCATTGATAAGTATGTCCTTGATATTTTTATTAAAAAAGAAAGAAAACACATTAAGATATATGTTTCTAAAGAATTTAAAAAAGAAAGAAAAAAAAAAAAAGAAGAAAACCCATAGGCTACTAAAGCCCTGGAGGCTGTAGGAACAGCAGGAAGCAGGGAGGGAGTTTGGGGTTATGTGATTGTGATAAAGGTATTACTTGGTAAATCACAATTCATGTAAAAGTTGAGGATTTCAATCTTTATTGCTTTTTACCCTGCACTCCTACAGTGATAAACACTCTCTGGATATTGTGTGAGTCTCCAGTGTTCATCTACTTGATACTCCTTCCTTCCTCCACAGTGAATAATAATTGCTATTTGAAAGCACAGCTACTCAGGGATAGAGGGGATTTTGTACAAAAACTAAGCCAAGCATGTCATAGTCCCTTGCACTCAGTTTTGGACCTCCTGGAAAGGGAAATAAGTGACTGCTTCTCTGTTTAAATTAATCTTTTAAATTACAAACCTGTCTGCCAGTCCCCTAGGCCAGTTTTCCTCTCTGTGGCTGAGGTACGTGGCCAGAAGCATCCAGAAGTTGCCCAAGAGAGGATGGTGTGACCTGTCGTCACACAAGTGTCCTTAGCCAAACTAAAATTACCTTCTAAAAAAACTGAAGCTGCAGGGGGTCTGCATAATAATTATGCTTGACAAAGCCCTTTTCCATGACAGAGCTCAAAGCACTTCATATAAGAAGGTAAGATTATTATTACAGTTTTTAAATTAAAAACTCAGTCATAAGGAGAAGAAACAAATTGTGCAAGGGACAAGTGACTTAAAGGACTGTAAAACTCCTTTCTCTCAAGTGTCAGGGTTGTATTTAGAAGGTGCTCTACTAAATATCTCAACCAGGAATGAGCTTTACTGTTCATATATTGATGGCGATGATATTCACCAGTTAAAGAGGGATTGAAAAAATAGTCTTGGGTCAGTCAGGCTTGAGCTTGTTTTTTCACATATGATGTAAGAGTCCATTTCATTTCTTGTGCCAATTGTTCTAATTTAGAAAGAAAATGAAAGGGGAAAGGAGCCAGCTGGGAAATAATCACATTTAAGAAAGACAATTAAAAACTAACCAGTTGGGACATAACTATTTCTTAAGCTAAAATTAATGCTTCAGTACTACATCATCACATTGTCTCTTTTTAATCAGCAATCTGCAGTGAAATCAATTGAATCTTTACTCTCCACATATTTTTAAGAGTCCTTCTCCATGATATTAACTGAAGTCCCTAAATCTGGAAAACTCACCCACAATCACCCAATTCACTTTCTCATGGAAAGCCATGTGATGAAAGCCAAAGGAAATAGCTACTCTTAGAGTATGTTAAAGCAGAATAACTAAATTCAGGATGAAAATTTTTCCACCAACAGTACTAATTCATAAGAAAGATTTTTCATGGTCTATTTTACTTTTCATTACGCGTTTTTTGGCTCATTCTTTCAGTAGAGTTGACCAGTCAATTCTATTCCTATGCAAAGAACATAGCAAATATTCTCTCTTACTCCCCTCTGATAGGCAATGCATCTCAAAAAATCAAATATCCTTAATAAATAATGATTAGATGGGAACATTTGTGGCATAAATTTGTTGCTCAACAGGATTGAGCTCTTTAAAAAGATATAGGAGAGTATATAAAATAATTGCAAATGACACCAAAATTTGGAAAATGTGTGTAATGATGAAGACATACCAGTACTGCACATAAATCTGAGCTGATTTGTGAGTTGGCCTAACCTGTATCACTGTTAAATGCTACATTAAATGCTACATGAAATGCTGGCCTTCATTAAAAGACGTCTCATTAAGGATGAATAATACAGATTGTTTTTACAGAGTGGTTGATGGTCATTAGGCACAAAGTTGACTCAGGAAAGGATTCGGTGGTTTTGCTGTACAGACAAACCAGAAGCCCCAGTGCAACATAGAGGCTGAGCCAGCAAATTCTGTCCTGGATGTATATGTGGGGGGAGACTATCAAATAGAAACAAAGGAGCTTTACTACTGGGGAACACCAAAACTAGTAAGATTGTTATTGGGATAGCTCTCTCCACTTTTGAATGGAGGCATTTAAGTAGGATATTGGCTATTTGAAAAATGTTCAGAAGGGAGTTTCAAACAAAACTTCAGTCACAGAAGCAAGAGAAAAAAAGCATCTCAATCACTGAAAAGTACAGATTAAAATTTGAATAATGACAGTCTGATGATACTTCTGTAGAAAGAAAATGGGAGAATCTTTTTAACTAAACAGAAAAGGTTATTATCGATGGAAGCTGTATCTCAACAAATTTAAATCAACATCCAAGGATACAGCTGTTTTTAATGGAGGTTCTTCATGGCTAAAAAAAAAAATCTCATCTTGAAATACAATGTATTCTCTCTCCTGTGAAGTTCCTAGCACAGTTATAGTTCAGACAGGAGCAATGGATTTCATATTGGGAACACTTTGCAAAATTTTTTGGTCCTGTATTCCATGGGAGGTCAGGCCACATGACTATTAGGATTCTTCCTGACCTTAAATGCTATCAATCTGTGAAACATGAAGTTTAAGTCTCACTCTAAATCATTTTGCTTTCGCTTGACTTCAGTGACGCCATCTAACATGGTTGAAGTTAAGCGTATGCTCAAATGTTTGGCTGAGCACAGAGGGACTTGCCCTCTTCTAACTGAGCATGTGCCAAAGCGCTTTGTTGAAACTGTGCCACAAATCTTTGTACATCATCAAAGGTGCAAATAAGAAAAGCTCTGACATTTGTTTTTTTCATAGCTTTGAGTTCAGAAACTACTCTTTTGTTACATATTTTTTCCAGGTAAATCCTTGTGTAATGTACAACAGAGCTGTCAAATGGAGCTCCCTCTTCCTGGCCTGTTTTGCTGCTCTAGAATTCAAGAACAAGTCTGAATATTACCTGAAACATGACAAGTCACCCCAGGAGCATTCAAGGGTTGTATGGACAGGCCAATTTCTGTGACAGTGAGAGGCAAGACACTCCTTCGGGAGACATGATTAGCTCAGCCTACCTACCTGCACAAAGTAATAACAAAGCTATATCTTTTATTAGTCTAAACTGCAGGAGACTGAATCAAATCAAATTGATGGCATGTGCCATGACTGTAAGGGACTTTTCCATGAGCAACAGTACTTAGCATTTCAGGCACTAAAGTGATAGTGTTATGATATCCTTATTCACACACTTTGGTTCTTCAAGAAATTCCTGCATAAGGAGTTCATGATCTAAAAAAACCCACACAAAACCTAAATTAGGCATTCTTTTTCAGTATGTGTTGTGTTTTTTCACTTAGGTAGCCATATTTTTAATTTCAGTTTAGTAAAAAAATACCCCATCCTATGCCTTCATTTTTAAAAGACAAAAAACTCACAACTTCTATGATAAATCCTCCTGTGCTTCTTTAAAGGGCAACTCACTTTTTAGAAATATGTGTTGATGTGTATTAGTCAAGTCATGAGTTTCACATTAAAATCAAATAAATCACCAATTAAAAGCAATCAAATATTTTGTACTGAAAGATTTACTATAACAAAAATGAAATACAGACTTTGAAATATCGTGGGAAGTGCTTATAAGGTTATTATCACTTTTCATAATTTCAGCAATTTCAAAAGCCAGAGAGGATGTGCATACTTGTATTTTATCTCAGTCTTTCACTTTGCTTTTAAGTACCTGTCAGGCAACTTCATCCATAAGGCCGAACCATAGGGGCATTCCTAGTAATCTAGATATTCATGTGAGCCACAGTGTGAAGCAGTTGATTCCTTGTTAGGCTGAATGGCTAACGTGAGTGTTTGTAACTTTGATTTACACCTTGCAAATTGTATTATTTATAGCA
This sequence comes from Illadopsis cleaveri, assembly GCA_013399915.1. NCBI lineage: Eukaryota > Metazoa > Chordata > Aves > Passeriformes > Timaliidae > Illadopsis > Illadopsis cleaveri. Next base: position 52,155 of record VXBB01025229.1, on the reverse strand, counting down.
GTTTTGCCCTGAAGTGGCTAGTTAACAGAGTTCAGCAAAAGTTAAAATTACTTAAGTCTAATATTAGATCATGCATGCTGTGCAGTGCCGACTTTTGCTTCTGGACAGCTTGGTTCCATACTTACAAACCAGACCACAAAGAAGTGCAAGCCAGAATTCAGCCCCTGTTAAAGTAACCCACAAACATCTCATTAAATCGTTCAACACACAATGCCAAAAGCTGAAAACCTGGCTATGTGCTCGCATTTTGCAGCTCCCTGCACAGCTTTAGCTCTGAAAATGTTTTCCACAACAGGAGGTGATGGCACATTGTGTCTTTGATATCCAGGTTAAACAGACTCCCAAAAACGTAAGAGCAGGGCATGAGTAGAGACAAGTACACCTCAGTAAACTTCAAAATTTAAGGCCTCCTTTGAACTAATATTACCTCACTGAGAGTACAACCCCACAACTGAAAGAGGACAAAGCAAATTGGATACTGGAACACTACAGAAATTCCTAAAAGGGAAAAGTTTTGTGCCAGCCTCATTGTTAAAGGAGATCTAGTCAGCTCTAATTATATAAGGATTTTCTCTAATTATATAAGGATCCTTCAGCCCCAGGATGACCTTTAATGCCTGTGACAGTCTTGTACTGGACTTTATCACAGAGATGCTGCTTTCCCATCCTGGAAGAAGGAAAATGGAGAAAGGAAAGAATATCTTAAATGCCTAAACAACTGCCTGCAAACAGAAAGTAAGACTTACACAAAATAAGACTTTTGTTTCTTGAATAATTGCACATAATTATGTTTTTTCATTTCAACATTTTATTTCAGAAGTGACCATGAAGAATATTCCATATTGCATTGATGCTCTTTTTTTTTTAATAATAAAAAATTGGAAATGCCTCCTCACTCTGGAATTACAAAGTCATTAATTTAAAGTAAATAATTTAACTAGGCTAATGTATTTGAGTCAAAGAGACGATTCTGTCCTTAAAGTTACATATGCAAAGAAATAGAGACTGGATCATTGCAGTCAGTATTTGCCAATGACTCCTTAAACTTAATTCCTCTCCTAACCTCATCAGTGTGTAATGTCTTAGAGGTTTTGCGTGATTAATAACATGGTGACAGATTTAGAGGTGTCTCTTGAATGACATCCTATAGGTGAGGTGGAAAGGACTTGACCTGGCATTGGGGATTCCTGTGGGAGGGTGGCAGAACATATTTACACAAACTTTTCTCCTGCCCCAAGATCTCTAACAGCTGATCACATTTTTGCATCTTAGCCTTTTTGCATGCATAACACAATTCAGCCTTTCTTCTCAGCAGATAATTTTCCAGTTTGACCCAGCCTTTTTACTGTGGCCTGCAGATCTATCTCAGCACAGAAGCCACAAAAACTGTCTTTTGGGCATCAGACCCTTTTTCCATGGACATTCGCAGTGGCATTTTACTCCTATGCATAGTATAATAAGGAATGAGAACAATGCCCTTTTATCCTGACAGGAATCATGCTTTTTTGGCGTATTTTGCACATTACCAAGCTACTGGGCATACATTCCCAGAAAGCTCTAATATCAGAGCTACTACATCTAAAGGGCCACATTAAAGAGATCCAAAATCAGCCCAGTCTTTTTACATAAAGAGCAGTAAAAGCTCTCCAACTTAACCTAATAAATTACTGTTATAAAAACAGTTTTATATAATGTGCAGAAGTCTAAGAAAAACTGTTTTAATGGTTATAGAAAAGGAGAGATTTACAAATCTGTGAATATAAGTTAATGCTATGCATTTTTCAAGTAAAAGGAAAGAAAGAGGGGCTAAAAATTGCCAAAGTAAAATGAAAAATAATGGAGCCTCAGTTTCATTTTCATCCAGTTAGCTACCCCGAAAATGAAAAGGCTGTTCTACAGAGTTGTTTTTGAGACTTGGATTAATTTAACTTTGGAAGTCAATTGCTAGGAGTCAAGTGTGGTGCCTGTACTTTCTGTGGCCAGCTGAAGGACACAAGAACAGGTAATGACTGAGCTGAGCTGTCGTGAATAATTCACCACATATACAACATTTTTACTATGTTGCAGTCAGTGAGGTTTTGGTTATTGACTCGAATAAGGTCCTGATTTCAGCCAGTTTTCTTTTTGATTTCACAGTGCTTCTTACAGCTTAGATATAGTAATGCATGTGCACCTAGAGGTGCAGTTGGTTCAACTTACTGCTGGAACTTGGAAAAAAAAGACTCCTGAAGTCAGACATTAGATTAAGACAGAATAATAGATTCAATAATAAACCCATGAAATAACAAAAAAAGGAGGTTAAAATTAATAGGAATGTGGCTTAAACCTGAATATGCATGGTAAGTCACAGTGAATAAAAGGTGATTTTCTATGCCTAAACACTATAACATATGCGCTTGTAAATACATTATACCCAAAATCCCTGAACTGGCCTGCCTATGCTGTTTGAAAAGGGACACCTTTTCAAAATATCCTCACCAACTACTTTATTCTCTGAATATTTCTGTAATCACTTTTTTCCCTGCCTTTATTGTAATTTTTGCACTTAATTTTCAGCCACTTTTTAATAAAATGTAGTGTGCACCCCATACAGACACTCTGCAATTCTGCACACAGGTGTTCCTGTGGCTGATTGGTACCTTGGCCAGGGTGCAAGGCAAATATTAAACAATGTTACATGCTGTGTTAGCCATTGCTGTGATTATCCTGTGATTTAGATACCTCCTCACAATCCAAACATTTTAAAAATTTCCATTCTTCCTGGTGCTAAATGTATTTTAAACACCCACTCTGCGTATCAGAAATTATATTTGTAGATGTCAACCAAGCCCATGCAGGCCACCCGTTATAGAAATACTGCACATTGTTATCTTGTTGTTCCTTCTCCAGTGGAAAACAGTTTTAGTCTCCAGTGTTTTCCAAGCATTGTTCCATCTCCAGAGCAATGCTATACTTTCTGTGAGAAGACCCAAAATGTCCAGTTTTGTGGAGGAAATGGAGCTAGCACCTCATACAGTCTCCAAACACTGGAACTAATTTGGATTTCTCTCCTCATTCATACAGTCAGTCTTCTTTCCCCACTCTGCTACACCTGTTTTCCTTTTCTACTGAAGTCATACAATGAACTGATGACTGAAGATTTTCCTATTCACAATCCTTGCAATTTCTTTCCAAGTCAGGACACAGCATGATAGCTGCATTTAACTTTAGTTTGATTTTGGGGCCAAATTCAGAATAGTACCACCCTGTACAAGCCACTAAAGTCAGTGAAATTACACAAAGGGGAATTCAGTTCAGTATTACAAAAGCATTAACTTATTTTCCCAGCCCACTATGAACACTAATTGCCTTGAAAACTTTAATTTCATTTGTAGTATCTGGCAATTTTAACTCTCTTTTCCCTTATTTTGCCTGCTTGGTGTCTCCACCCATTTTGCAGTGATGCTTCACTTACCAAATAATCTTCAGTGTCATTAAATGCCTTCAACCTGTTGGACACCTACAGCTTCATTAGCTGGCTTACCTTATGAGCTCACTCACTTCCCCATACCATAGTTCTCTCCAGACATCTCACTGCACTTCCACAGCTGGGAATTCTCCTGTAATTCCCTGTGCCCTGGTTATAAACCACCAGGGTATCCTTAAAGAACCTCCCCAGCTCCCCGGCCAGTTTGAAAACCCAAGATGTCTCCCCTATGAAAAGCAGTGATTTCTCAAAACACAATGATTTCTCCTGTCAGCTCTAATGACCAAAACTATTTGTGCTTGTGCATCTTGTTGAAGGCACTCAAGACTTTTAGTGGGAGAATCCCAGCACAGGCAGGAAGCCCCGATGTGCCTGGAGTTTCACATAGAAAATGTGACAGAGAACCTTGCAAGAGGGAGTACTTTGCCCCAAAGGACGTACAGCACAGTCTCTAGAGAATGTGGGGAAAGAAACCAAATCCAACAGCAATAAAGACACACAATGGCTGAGAAGGAAGATAAAAATACAGGGAGGTGACATATCCCAGAGGGTAATGACAGAGGCAGCCTTCTTTAGGCCAAGATCCTCTCTTCTCAGCTGTAAATGCAGGTATCGATAAATAAGATTTGCTTGCATGTGACAAAAGAACAATTGAGACAAAAATCACACAAGCCAGGCACTTCAAGGCTGAATTTGTGCATGGATGGAAGTAAGCTGGGTCAGTGCCCCACACATTGCTCAGGACTAAGGTAAGTGCTGAGGATGGGCTGAGCACAGCACACGCTACATCTGTTACTTGCCAGGGGATGGCTGCTGCATCTGTGGTTTTTGCCACTGGTTCCTCAGAGCAAACACGTCCAGTACAATATTTCCCTGAGCAGCAGCTGCAAGGGGATCATTTAAAATTGCATAAAGCATTAATCTGAACTCTAAGACAAGTTTGGTACTGCACAGTTGGACATAAGCCAAAGTGTCCTATCTAGTGAAGGGAAAGGGGGAAGGGAAGAAGAGAAGGAAAGGAAAAAAGAGAAGACAGTCTTGTCAGTGGTTTTAAGCTGCCACTCTTTTTTTTTTTTTTAAATGGAAAAATTGTTACAAATGGGTTCTTCAACATATGTTATTAATTTCATTGTACTGGCTTCTTGCCAGTTAAGCATCAGTCCTGGTTTCTTTGCTTTCAGTTTTAACTAGCAAAACTCATGAGATCATTAACGAAAATGGACACAAACTTTTTTTTTGCACACAAATGTTTTGGAGCAACTGAGTCTTCTGAAGCCTTTTATTTAATAAAACTTCAGCTTCTTCTCTTTTTTGCTTTTTTTTTTAATAGAGAGGTGTGCTCCTCAGCAAAATGTGGCGTTTCTGCTATAAACAAAGCAACATGTGAAGGACTTCAAACACATTTACTGGTACTGGCAAGAGTAACAAAATCAGAAACTTTTAGAATGCCCATAAATGTTAAGCAACATTTCATAAAGCTACACTGCCATTTACTTTGGTCAATATATAATACATGCAAGAGACCAAAGCGATACTGAAAAATAACAATGAGCGAGACTGTGGTTTTATAAAAATATCTACATATGGAAATGTTGATTGAATGTTTTTAATGTTTGATTTGGCTTGCAGAGAACTGCAAAATTCATTTGAAGAGAGAATGCCATTCCATGGATTTCTGTGCAAAGCAGCATCTCCCACATTATGAGGACCACACTGAGCCCTTCATCCAGCACACACACTTGTTGTAGGTGTGGGCAGGGAACAGAGGCTCATCTGAAGAAAGAACTGGTTTATTTTCCAAGTAGAAACTGGCATTATTCACCTCCAAGCCATGAAAACAGAGACTTGTAGACATGAAAACAGTGGTCTTACTGGTCACCAAGGGTGCTGGTGCCACTGTGCTTTTGCACACCAAATGCCTGCAGTTTTCACACCCTGCCCTCTTCCCAGCAAGCTCAGGCGTTTTGTGAGGTCCTCTGCAACCACTGCTCCCAGCACTCACCTCCAGGACTAAGCTGAAGGCTGTGCCTTGTGACCTAGTATGGGGGAGGAGAAAAAAAGCTGTCTCAAAAGCTTGATCCCTCTCTGCCTACTGCTTCCTATCTGCCAGGTACAAGAAGAAGATGTTGTGGGGTGGTGGGTGTTGGACAAGACCTGGCAGAAGGCATCAGCACCAATATCCAGAACACTTCACACATTGTCCATATTATTAATTATACCTGTAAAGAAACTGTCTTTCAGGAAAGGAGAAAATAAGTTTCACAACAGCAGGCATAGTCCCCACATTTTATTACTATGTAAGACAAAATAAGTCCTAAATATATCAGTTAATAACTACATCTTCCTATTCAGCAGAGCTACCAATATGCACAAATAACATGGCTGAAGAAAGACATGCTCTTATTACTTCTATCCTTGTCCTTAATTCCCCTCCTTCTCTCCTGTTGTTTAGTACATGCTCCTATTACATCATGTCTAAAATTAGATTGCAGGATCAGGCTTTCTTGTGAAATATTTAGCACTACTTCCTTCAGACGAGACCAGGAATTCTACAGGAAAGGTCTTTTTACAGTATTTTTTATGCCTTAGCCTGATCCTGGTGCTGTCAAAAGAACAAATGTCTTTCCCTTGGCTTCAAAGAATCTTGGGCTGGGCCATGCAGCCAGAGACCACAACATGGCATATCCATTAGATGAAGGGAAATGTATGTCTGCATGTATAAATAGCTGATCTGCCTGCTAGAGCAGATGAAATCATTCTGAGGGATTTTTTTTTCTAATTAAAAATTATGATTCAATTGGGACCAAAGCCCTTCTCCTATGACTGAGCAGCCCTGCAAGTTATACTAGAAAGACATACAAGAATACATCTTCCTACTCTAAAGATGCAGAAGCCATGGCAGACAGATAAGGAAGGATGCGCAGATGTAATCCAATATCCAGGGCTCTGTTACACAGGGCTGTGCAGGCATACACACAAATGTATGCACAGTTTCCAAGGAAGTTGCTGGCATATAGGCTTAGAAAGTACAGTTTAGCCAGATAAAGGCTGTGTATCACTACCTTAACTGCCTGTCTCTTCTAACAAACTATTTTTCACAGCTTCTCTGTAGTTACATTAAGATATCTTATTCAGTGGAGAAGGATGAATAAGAAATTAAAGCTGCTACTTCAAGGGTTTATGCAACTTAAACTCAACTCCAAGGTTTACTCAGAGAGTATGCTGTCCTGTATATTAAGTACCTGTGCTCCATACATAATTTTATATGTAAATTTTCCCCTCCCCTCAGATGATTTGTAGGAACAGGTATTATAAACTATAAAGGTGCATTTTTAATAGATTTTTTTTTTTTGCACAGTCTATTCAGTTCCCCCTTGCTTTTCTTTCACCATCAGGAATATTGATGGTCCTGAAGGTCCCCCAAAAAGTATATGGCTTCTACATCCCCTCAGCTAATTAAGACAAGGACAGGCCCTTTAACTCCTGCACTTGAACTTAAAAAAAGGATGATGTTCTTTTCCTTTAGCTTGGCTTGTCTCAAAATGCATCCATGAAGAGACAGGTGTTTAGGTAAGGTCCAAACATAAGTTCATTGGTCAAGATTTACCTGATGTAATTTTAGACTTATGAAAGTTGTTTGGTGGAGACTGTGCCTACATTAGCATTTTAGTTGCAGGCAGCAGCATGGTTTTGAAGTGAATCCTCTGAACATGCAGTACTGATGCTGGGGGCTGAGCACCAAAACTGCTTTGTTCTCCTGATCTGCTCCTCTTGCAAGAGGATACTTGGAAATATTTTCTAATGCTGACACAGCCCAGCTCTTAGCTGGCCATATCAAGCCTCCTTTATGGGCAGTAGAAAGAAATAAGAGGCAAATAGTCTGCTTTATCTGAGACAGGGATCTCAGGACAAGACGAATGGGAAGGACCATTAGGCAGCTTAGATGTACACAGTGAACTCTGATGTCTTGAGTGAAGAGAGTCAATCTCTGCCCCACATGTACAATTCTATGCACACTCTGCAACAGGTGAGGAACTAGCTCCAGACCATGTGGTGCACAGAAAGAGCTATGGAGCAGCCCTGTGGAACAGGAAGGTACATGATCCTCAGGGGAACATACGCTCAGCGTCTCATCCTTGGACCCTGTGTACAACTCTGGTACAAGCTTGGGGCAGGACTTGTTGAAATGAATGCAGCTAAGAACAAGAGAGTTGTTCCCAGTTTCTAGTGTTATAAAGAATCTTCCAGTTTCTGATGTCTCCTGCCAACTTCACACCTGTAAGCCTCAGAGGAAGGACTACACTACTGTCTCCAAGTTTGCTACAGCTCTTTACCTTCAACGTAAGAAAAAAAAGGAAAATCGTCAAAGAAACAAGCATTTCATTGAAGACATATAGAATGTATGGGCACCAACAGAACCTATTTCATAGAAGCTGTATGGAACCTATTCTACATGAACATCATCACAACACACAGAATAAATTTCTGCTTTTCTTTTCCCTTTAAAGTAAACTGCCATGTTTCAAATTAAGAGAAGTAGTTTAATAGTTTTGTTTATCCTATGATTAGTTATGTTCTTTTTGAGAACTTCTACATGATCCATTTTCTGGAGCTTCAAGAACTCACTGTGGCCGTTGCCAAATATGTAAACATTGCAGCAATTACACTTTCATTGCCCATGAAAAATGGACTTGTAAGATTTAGATGGCTGCAGCTCTTTGGTGCTGAAAATATTTTTTAAAATCTGAGAAAAGATTTTTTGTTATTCTTTACTGTAGTAGAGGTTAATACACACTTGAAACATTAAAGTTTGATAGAAAAAGTTATGATGTATTTGACTGATTATTTTATCGAAACATTCCTTTTCTGATCTCAAAGGAAGACTGAAAGCAACCAGAAACACACCAATGATTTTGTTGTATATCAAAGATTTATTAGATAATATATTTCAAAAAGAAAATCTATTTGTCACATATGCTTGACTAATCTACTAAACAGGCATGACTTCAAAGGATACATAGGTGCAATAACATGCTCATGCAGAGCAAGTGGCAGGACTGGGATGTAACACTTTCAAATTTAAAGGAAGTGGCATAAACATATGCTTCAGAAAGGAAAAATATTTACATGCATGGCAAAAGGCAAAGTCAAATGAGTTTTTACTCTGGCTATGCATAGCTACATAGTGGTTTTCGCTATAAATTTTTTAATAGATATGCTGCTCTGTCAAGATCAAAAGTTTCTGAGGAATGTGCTGATTTTAAAAACATTTTGTTTCTCGAGTGAATGACAAGATACATGTGCTTTTGAGTTTTACCACAAGAAGTGGTTTTTGATTTTATACTTTATATATTGGAATATAAAGATTTATATCTGAAATGAAAGGAATTTGATCCAAGGAAATGTCAATTTTTCCACTCATGGCAGTGATTGGGTGAAGAGCAAACTAGCTAGTTTCAAACTTCGCTGACACAGCTTCAGTAGACGTTTTCATATTCCTCCTGCTTCTGTAGACATCCCTGGTTTATTTAGGTCTCTTGGAAAACTTTCATTGACATAGTGTGCTGTAAATGGCAGGCTCATTTTAATGATGAAGGCCTGATGCCTATCCCTGGCAAAAATACCCTTGGTCATCTTGCCAGGGTTTTAAAACACAGCTTTTGGATGGGAGCTTGATCAGATTAAAACATTAATGTGCCTAACTGCCCCAGTTCCTGTGTATTGAGTCTTAAGGCATCACCTTAGTTTACTAGGCACAGCATCTTTATGCACTTTTACTTCACTGCTGGTTTATAGCAGGGTATTGTCCTGTACAGTTCTCCTTATCTACAGATTTAATGGGTGTTTATTGTTTGTGGCAAGAAAATAAATAAAATACCCTCTTAGAATCAGAAAACTGAAATGTAATACATATAAACCAATCAAGGAAATCCTACAATATGGCAATGATTAAGCACAGCAGCAGCAAAACAAAGATGTTCTTATGTACTGGAATTAAATCAAAACAACCAACAAACCCTTCCAACAATCTTTTTCATAGGTTAGTAACCAAAACTACTGAATATACCATGTGTTAGATAGAGCAGATCGTCAACAACCAAGCAAATTTTATTTGCATGAACACTGAAGGGATTTCACATTGACTGCACAGTATACGCGTGCACTCCTGAGGCCCTCTGGCAGGACTACACCCCTGGATTTGCCTGGAATGCTGTGGTTTTGCAGTCCAGATGTATATGCTGGTGATGGCTTGGGTTTTTGGGTTTTGTTTCTTTTTTTTTAATGAATGGGAATCATGGAAACTAAAATAAATACTGTGTCTGCATGTAAAAACACGGGTGGGATATTCTAAATTAGGGTAAGATCATTAAAATAAGAACGACATTTCTATGTCCAGCTCTTTTAAATTATTATTTGAATATTTTCTACCTGAAAATGACTTAACAATGTGATCCTTCACAAAAATACGCTAATTACCATGAGATTTTGTTGAGAACAATTTGGTCTTGTTGAAAACAGCTAGGTCAGTTCTGCAATGTTCTGAGTGTTAAAAGGACTCATCAACAGGGTTGCTCAAAAGTTACTATAGTGCAGCAAAAATAAAATCAAGTCCAGGGTGAACACATTATTCAGAATTTTATTTTCAACTGAATGTCACACTTGGTAGAACAGAAGAAGCTGAATAATAAATAAACCCTTGGATCAATGTGCCAAATACTTTTACTTCAGAACATTTCAACTCTCAGAACTTTTCCATTTGTTCACGTGTGTAAGCACATCAGTAATTCTGACTTAGCTACAACCTTGGGTATGTGCAAACCCATAGATGTATCATGGAAGGTTGTAAAAGTGTTTTTTGCTCCTACAACTGTTAACACTGCTCAGCTTTCTGGTTGTGGTGAGCCCTGCCTTTGCAGATCAAAGATTTCCAAAGAATATTAGTCATGACACTTCCTGGCCTTGCCAGAGGCAGAAAGTTCTGGAAAATTAAAAATTCTTTCCAGATCTGCACATATGAGAAGTGCAGGTAGCCACCACACTTTTCACTGAGCTTCAGAATATCTTCAGGTTTGTCTGGCATGGCTCCAGTTGCTGCAGACTCCAGCAAGGAGGAGAGCAGCAGTCCATGGGAGCAGCACAGCAACTCCACATCAGACTATGATATGAAGATATGCTGTACAGAGCTCTTTACTTTAGCAACTTGAAAATCTCACCATTTTTTCTTACTATCTGCATAGATTTTCAAAGCTTTCTTCAGTTAAATGTCTATATTTGTCTTTCATAAAATAAAAACTGAGCACTCCTGTGTACTCGGGTACATTCCCCAAAATTTACATTCTCTGTCCCTTGTGCCTCTGGAGTCCCTCCTGACACCACAGGCTGTCTCTCACATGCGCTCTTTCCTATGCACTGTTTTTTCCTTGCTGACATCTGCCTCTGCTCTCTATTCTTCCCCACTGGGCAAAACTAAGAGCAGCAGAGGGTCAGGCTGGCTTGGGGAATCAGAAAGATGGAACTTTTCTGCAGCTTGATTCCTCTGGGTAACCCTCAGTTCCAAGTCCATGAGTGGTCCAGAGGGGATGTGCCACAGGGCACAGAAGGAGACAGCAGTGGGACAGGAGTCCTTGTTGGGGATGGACAGTCACTCTTTCCTGCAGAGAAAGGACCTAGCTGAAGGAGGGAAAAGCTATCCCTGCTTATAAATCATTGTGAAATTTTCCATGAATTGGGTGCTGAGGTGCCAGCCCTGTTAGGTGTATTCATAATAAAGCAGTTTACCTTGCAAGGTAGTGCAAATTTACTTGGGTGACCTAATCAGTTCTTCGTCAGTATTTTGAATTCAATGCATTTAACTCCTGAGCTATTTAAATTGAAAAATGGGTGAGACAGTCTAGGCTGTCAACTGTATGTGTTGTCAAGCACCACAGGGTTGTTGCTCAAAGGATCTTTGATAGAAAATTATATTTTTCATATGGGACAATAGATTAGGTAAATTGCTTACTTTTTTGTGTCTTTGCTTTTTGTTAAAATTACTAAAATATGTATGCAGTGTATGTTCAAACCAAAAGTGATACAGGAAGAGTCTTCAATAGGAACCTCCAATAGAATCTTGGAGAACATGTATTTGTTCCAGAAAATTTCATATGTACAACAAAGCAATAAATAAAGCCTCATATATAAGATACACATATACACATATAAGTTTCTGCCTAGGGAATATATAGAACTGCAATGTAGCCAGAGGAGAAAAATGAAAGTATGATAGAAAATGTTTTTGAAGGCAAATGGTTTTTGCATCTTACCAGTCTTGCCAACATTTTGCTCTTTTAAAGGTGTAGGACTTAGCTTTTATTTAATGCCTCTGTCACTAGGCTCCTATTCAGGAGATTGCACTGAGTATTTTTACTAATGAATGACAAAGACATTAGTAAGTTTTGTTGCAATATGAAAATGCAGAGGATCATATACAACTAGGAAGTTTTCTAACTAATTTTAAAAAATGCAATTCCTGTCAGTCTGATAAAGTTATTCCACAAAATGGACAGCTTACCCCTTTTCTGACTATACTATTTGGTGCTCACAAAGAGCTTACACAATTGGTTTCTGAAGGCTGGAGCAGTGACTACAAAAAAGTTCCTCTTTTTCTGGTGCTTTGCTGCTCTCATGCAGCTGTTGTTTTAGCCTCTTGTACAAATAGGTTTAAAAAATAACTTCCTTACATATAACTGTTGGCAGCATCTGGAATGTCAGGGTGGGCACATTACAGTAAATGGTGTTTAGAAAGAAATGTTTTGAAAACAAAGAAAGCCACTTAGGAAAACACTGACAAAACCATACAAAACCATACAAAAATGTGGCTTATCTATTTTGACTATTTGCTTTCTTTATGTTTTTGGATGTTTTCACAGAACACATGTGGCCCTCACTTCCAGGCATACAGTATGTAATTTCAGGATTATCCAAATGGAGAGAATAGTCTGAAAAACTGTGCATATAATTAGATATGGAATACTTTTAACAGCTGGAGGGATTTCACACTTACAGCCTAATTTACAAAACTTTAGGCTTGGCACTGTTTCAAGACTAGCACTGGAAGTAATAATTTTCCTGGCATTTTTTTGGCTCCTGAAATTATTTATGTCTCTACATATATCATTGTAAAATCACACATGCAAAAAGAATATTTCTACCTGGTTAGTGATGAGATACTTTAGAAGCAGTGTCAGAACAAAGTCAGAAAAAAAGAAATCCCACAAAAGGCCCATACTTAAAAATTACAGCTAATTTCCTTGTTTATGAAAGGTCTTGTGGAAGTTTCCTGTGTCAATGAAAGTGTTTCAGACATTTTTTCTGATACTACAATGGAGTCAATTTGTATGAGACTTACAAAGAAAAAATATTATCACATAGCCAACACACCAAACACAGTAGCTAGGAAAGCAGATTTGTCAAGTAGGTGAGCCAGATATCATTTCTGAGGTGAAATCAAGTAGAAATGAGAACAACAACAAAAGGAACAGATGAGTACAGCTATTATTTTCATTTCTTTTACTGACCTTGTTTTAAGAGTAGAATAAAGGCTCTACAGGCTCTGAATTATAATACATAAAGAAATCCAAAGGATTTTCACATAGAGATGCAAATGTCTGCTCTCTTTGCAGCCGTGAAAGAGGGAGAATTCCCCATCCTTCTCCTCAGGTTTGCAGAATAGGTTCATGGTTGCAGATTTCTAGAGAGAAGGGACTTCTTGTGTTATAATGCAGGTATACACTTGTGCACTCAGGATTAAAGTGACTCAGTGCACAGATCAAAGCATTTACAGTGATTCTTTTTTGCTGTCTTCGATTTTTGTTTGTTTGCTTGTTTTAAACTTCATTTCCCACCTGCCTTACACCTCTGGCTGCTGTTTGGAGGAAGAGAGGCTCATTATCTCCATCCACTGGGGTCTAGCTTTAAGCCTGTGGGACTCAGGCCTTTAACAACCATAGCAGTAACAGCCAAGGACTCAATGTAACCATCCCGTGGTGAAATCTCTGCCTTCACCAAGCCTAGGCAGGCTTTGCACTGGCAGTGAGCAGGGAAGATCCCTTCAGCAGTGTTCCAGGATGTACATTGCCTGACATTTTTTCTCCTTTAAGAACTCTCCTTAAACTTTCATCTATGATGAAGTTTCACTAAGCTATTGCATCATGAATAAAAAGTATTTTTCCTCCAAAGGCACAAACATATTTCTCTTCTTCCCTCCATTCCATCTCTCTGGATATAACTTAAATTTTGCAAAATTGAACGCCATAATCACAAAAAAATCCCCAAATTACCAAACTATTCCAGTACTCTCCTTTGTATTGCCAAAACATCTACTTCTACCATTAATCACCCGAAGAGATACCCTAAATTCCTCTTAATTACTGCAACAAACATGGGCTGTAAGCATTCAATAATATCTCAACTAGACAGGAAGGAAGGCATAATGACAAATTCCTCAAGGAGCCATATGTTCAATAAATAGCATGTATGTTAAGAATAACATCTTAACACTCTGACATGTTTCAAAAAAACCCAAACAATTTGGGTAGTCTAAAGGGAGTTGTCTTTAAATACATATTGATAGCAGAAGAGTTGTATTGCTGGAGAACTACAACAATTAAAAATAAATCCATAAAGGGTTAATTTGGTAAAATAGATACAGGAACACGAATTTCATTTGTTCATACCAAATTCTGAAAAAATTAAGAAAAAAAATGAAGGCATACATTTATGACTCCATGCCTGTCACATTTGGATGATTGAAACCTTCATGCATCTGATTCAAAACCCTTTAAGTCACCAGCCTCTTCCCAGCCTCTGGATCACACATGTAAAATCAAGCACACAGATAAATCTTTGCCGCTTTGGGTTGCAAGTGGCTACATTTCCTGTTCCACCTCATATCTTACAGCTTTAAGCTCTTTCCATGGGCCTTTCCAGGCATCATCTAAAATGACACTTCTATCAAATCCAACAGGGTTGAAAAGGAGTGTCCAAGGCTTGTAATCCTGCTATGCCACCTAGAAGTTAGGGGTATCCTCATCAGTGTTCCCCCTAGTATCTGCCACCCCAGGTACCCATCCTGGTCATGTCTCTGACTGCTTGGAATGGAAAATGAAGCCAATCTCACTCGGTTTTCCCACTGCCCAGCATGGACAACCTTGTAAACCCTACTTTCCCCTTTCTGTTTTCTTTTAGCACCTGTGAGCAGGGTGGTGAAATACAAGAGATTCATGTGCCAAACAAAGGATGTCAGCTGACAATTGTTTCTGCTAAGGAGGCAGCATCAGGAGCTGATGAGATCAAATGCCGTGAGGAAGTATGATTCTAGTACTAATAAACACCTGTCTGGTATTACTGTACCTGCTGGAATTCTCCCAACAAGACAATTGATTGCCTAAACCTGGCAAAACAACCTGCTAAGTCCTATCACTGTATGCATTGCAAGATTAGACTGAATCTGTTCTAAAACCTGTGCTGGAGACCCTGCACACTCCAGACATGGGCTTTTGTGTCGAGGAAAAGTGGCAGATGCTGCTGCAATCTGGATCCAGCAGGAAGTGCACGAGTGGAGGCAAGGCTGTTGGGGCACAGCTGCCATCCTGCTGGGGAGCAGGGGCATGAGGCCAGGGAGGCGCCTGGCACCAGGCGCTGGAAGGGCTCCTGCCATTTGCATGCATCACAGTCTGAGCTGGCCAGAGTGCTAAAACACTGGAAATAGCATGAACACACTCCAGTTCCTTGGGAAAACTCAGTGGGATTGCTTTAAACACTATTTTTCACGATTAGGGGCTGATTCAGCCATCTAGTCCATTTGGTATAAAGGGGTCACACCCCTGACCTAGCTGCAGTCCCTGTGCTAAACCAGAGCTTCCAAAACATGATGCCCTCCCGCTTCTATCTTGCTGTGTGGACAAACCCCAGTTCAGTTACATAAATAATACTGGCCCACTGGAAGCAATCCAGCCATTAAACCTCTTGATTCAGAGTTTAAGCCTGAGATCAGGATGAGGCCTAATGTGTGTGGAGTAGACATTATCCCACATCTGCCAACTGTGGTACGCTGGCATCTGCTGAGCACCTGTCAGGGATCATGGTCAGACCCAACCCACAGATCCACTGCAACAATCTCTATACTCCCTGCTCTTGCTCAAGTGGCAGGATATCATCAAATACATATTTCTGAGATTGATTGGCCCTTAGTTGCATGGCATGCACGGCAGTCCAGCTGAAGACAGTGAGTTAGCAAAAGTAAGTGTGCCTGGCTCCCGCAGCCCACACGCAGGACTGGGGCTGCCAGAGGTGCAAAGCCTTGGTCCAGCTGTGCTGCACAACCATGCATGTCTGTGTGAGGCTGTCTGCACAGAGTGTCAACAGGTTTTTGCTTTTGCCTGATGTTCAGTCATTATCTCTGAGGAGCAGCATGAATAGGCATCTGCAGGAGTTGAAACTAGCAAAGGATGTAGGTTAAGATCCAAGGAGAAAATTCCCATTTTTTCACTAGATCTCAGACTTTATCCATTATCTCCATTCTGCCTGTCCCATTCAAATGAATGCCCTGTTAGCCTTTCCTCCTTCAGCTGCCCCCAGTAGTGCAGCAGCACCAGGCAGGATATATATTAACACAGAATCAGTGTCCTTCATCTTCCCATGCATGCTGGGAATTTTGGTTTCACTTACACATGCAATCTTCTAGGCTTCTTTCAGCAAGTTTAAGGCCACAAGAACTAGCTCCCCTTTGTCTGTCATATAGTAGACTGAACTTATTACAATAACATAGCTGTGATCTTCAGCAACTGCAATAGAATATTGTCTTGAGATCAATTTCCTTTTTCAATAAAGTCCTGATTTTGCCTCAGCATTTATGAAGTGGTGGGAGGCCGTTATCCATTGAAATTATCTCTTTCATATACTATACCATAAAAATATTGCCCTCTATATGCAGTGTTATAAAGGTATCTGTCTGACTGACTGACTTTAACCACCCAAGAAGAGTAATAAGTTCAGTAATCCTCTGGAAATGTGTAGCCTGGAGTGTGTTATTGCAGCTAGTATTCAGTGCACTGTCCAAAAACAAATCACAAAACCAATTAGATTTATGCATTTACAATCCTTGATTGATACAGCCTTGACATAAATCACAGAGTTAGAAAAACACACTGCTGGATTAGCAAACCACATTGTAGTAGTGTGGCTTGCAATGTCATTTTGCTGAGTTATTTATGATACCAATACAATCAATGTCAGTTTTAAGCAAGTTACTCTTGTTACGGGGTGATACAAATTGACATGCACCTAAACTTTTTGTGTGTGTGAAACAAATGCAGCCAGATTATAACTTGGAAAGATATCTCAGGACAGATTCTTGGACTGGTGTCTGAGATTGGCCATGGCAGTGACCTCTAAAATTTCACTTGAAGAAAAAACTGTTACCAGAGTGCTATGGGGTTGTTCTGGTGCCTTTATGGAGAAATAGAGAAAAAGGTCTCCTTAAAGTGTGTGGTTTTACAGAAATGGTGCCAGCTGCAGAGGCCGGTGAAAGTCCTGTCAGACTCCACAGTATATAGCCAGATTCATTTGAAGTTTGGCCATGGTCTACATCACTATATGGTCTACTCAGCATCCAGGACATTGTTCTTTAGGAAGCATTTCTGCACAGCACTGTGTTAGTTCTTGACACTGCAGCTCCTGTTGCCCACACTCCAGTATCTTTATTGTATCCCCACATCTCTAAGAAGTGAGCAGTCAGCAAGGGCGCAGACTGAAGGCCTTTCTGCACCCACAATTAAATATAATGATGGCAAATTGGAGTGGGGAAATTTTTATTAAGGACATCATACCTAGAGAGTGAACGTTAACAAAAATAATGAGTGAGGCAGTAGATAACTTTCAAAATAATACTACTACTCTTATTATGACTTGGCTCAACGCAAGCAGCAGTGTTTCATATTAATCGTCTTAAGGTGGTGAAAGGATGGCAGGTAGGAGGGGAACAGGTGCACTATGTGGGCTGGTTTCATAGTGTTTGGCAATTACATTAGAACATTTTAATTGTGATCAAAGAAATCAGAGAGCTCATGCTGACTGAGTCACCAATTTTCCAGTAGTCAAAAAATTGTATCTGTGGTTTGTTACTTTCAATTTTGTCTGTTTCAATAAAAGTTTTATGTGAGGAAACAAAGTCACTGATGGAAGAAATTATCAGAATAAATATCACAAGCAGATATTTGGAAGTTGCTAAGTTACCTGGGTGAATAAGCAGGATATGATGCCAATCCTTCTGAAGCCACATCATCTAGTTCTTATGTAATCTTTAAAACTGTCCAACTGGTTTGCAGGTCCCAACAAACACATCCTGTATTTAAGACAAGTGACATCTTTTACCTCCTGGTTTTGAAAGCAAATAAATAGATGTCTGAATTGAGGGCGAATTAGACAGGGACTATGTGAGGTAAGAGATTGGCCGTGTTTCCACCATTGTGGACTTCATCCAAAGAAAGAAAGATTGTCACTACTAATCCAGCATGGGACTTCAAGATGGTCTGTCAGCTGAAGCAGAAGAAATAATAATCCAAACTCAAAATGCTGAAGGGAGATAACTAACATGGCCTGACTCTGACAGTGCCTGAGCAGGGGTTCTGCTGGAGATAGCCTTTTAAAGCCTGTGTGAAACTGTTCTTTCCCCACAATTCATGCTTTAGCAGCAGGAAATGAAAATTCGGAATTTGGCCTGTAGTTTGAGGTAAACAATGCACTTTCCTCTCTTTCTTTTGCTTCTGCCAGAGTGAAAAACCCCAAGGAAGAGGAAGGATCTTAGCAGTAATATTTATTACTGAGTCAAATCTTTTGGTATTTGTATACTTTGAGGCCAGCCCCACAGCCAGCATAAATAAACATAGCTCCCCAGAGTTGCATTGTTCTGTTCTGCTGCTGATCCAGTTCAACAAGAATAGGACAAGAATAAAAATAGAGACTCTTGATTGCCAGGAATAGAAGAAAATAAAGGTTAAAAAGTCCAGGCAAATAGAAGGAGTTGCTTTTGAAGTTTGTGTATTTTCTCAGCACTTGCTTTTTACAGAAGAAGCCTTGCAGGTCATAGCTGAGTAGGTGAGAAGCTGAAGCATGGGATCAACTGATCTATGACTGTATTTCAGGGAGTAGTTTGTCAATGGGTTTATTTAGAAAACAAACTGACAACTATTTTATATTTCACTCATTCCACTGAATCTGTGTCGAACAGGGAAACTGCAGCTCTCTCAGCTACTTTTACTCCCCTGGCTTTACTGCCCTGCTTAGGAAGCTGTAACATGTCAGTGTAATGAAAAGTGAGCACTTAATTCTTGCCAAAGAAGATATTCTTAATATGATTTGATAGTCTCAAAAATTTTGTCTCTGGACAATTTTATTGGGTGAAAATTTTCTTGCTTGTAATAGGTGTGAGCAGGTGAACTGTGTGTGGAGAAGATGCTCTGCATGGTGCCTGAACATCAGCATGCTGAGGATAGAGGATATGCTCCACTTTCATTCTCCACACACAGATGCGCCTGAGGCTGTATTAAGAGAGCATTTCAGATCAGAATGAAAAACAGCCATTTCCCATAATGTAGCACTGTCAGAAAGATTCTCCAAAACAGTTTTTATCTCCCTTTTATTATAGAGGCTTGGCCTGTCTTTTCTAGCCAGGTTCAATTTGCAGAACTTTTTTATCTTAATGACAGTCCCCATAGTAATTTCATCTATCTCAGCACAACCACCTCAGGAATTGTGAAGTAGCTTCCAAACTCTGTGGAGACTTAGGCTATGAGTCCCTCA
Organism: Illadopsis cleaveri; assembly: GCA_013399915.1. Lineage (NCBI taxonomy): Eukaryota > Metazoa > Chordata > Aves > Passeriformes > Timaliidae > Illadopsis > Illadopsis cleaveri. Next base: position 32,849 of record VXBB01025229.1, on the reverse strand, counting down.
GAAACATGGCTACTGGCAGTTTTCCAAAGAACTAAAAACATACCTTGTGTCTGGCTGCAAAGCCAGTGCTTTTTATGGCTCAGGCTAGGTATGGAGAACTGGATCTCATGATCAGGAGCATGATGGCCCCTGAGCTGCCCCTGCATATGGGGCCTGACTGGAGTGTTTAGCATCCCATGGAGCAAAAGGGGATGGCAAAATTCTCCATCCTAAAGAAGGTGTGTGAAGATAAGCAAGGGTGCTGTGCAGGTTGTAATCACTGTGATGTTCTTTAAAGCCATTGCCCAAGAGCTGTTCTAGAAATTAACTTTGTCTGCACGTATTGCTACAAAGTCCTTCTTTGTCCACTGCAACTATACTGAAATGTTTTCTCTAGACCTTTGTTGGGAAATATTTCCCATTTTGCTCACTATCTTTGAATCAGTCTAAGGTCTATGGTCAGATATGTCTTAGATCAGATTCATAAAGTTTACTTGGTTCTCTCAGAATTTGAAGAGATACTACTACTGTCCACTCACAACAGGCATCTCTACAAATACCTTGCTAAGTCTATAAAATAACGAGTTCCCATTTGCCTGTTCATGCAAAGGAAATGTGCAGATAACATATTGCAATCTGTCCTCAGGGTTTGACTACCAATGGCAGACACTTGGGGTGGGAAAAAAGTAAATAAATAAAACAATTGATCCTGAGGACATAAACTTTCATTGAGGAGCACTGCAGTGACCAGATGTAGGCACTCCACTGCTAGAGGAAGAATAAATTTCAGATAGATTTTTATTACACATGAGGCAAATGGCTTTGCTTTCTCTGTTTAACACAACTGCGTAAAGCTTGCCTTTGAACCACAATGCTACCACTCTCTTGGCAGCAGTATTAAAGAGGTCCCCTTGTTTTGTTGGATATTAATACCAGGCTGCACTCTGAAATGTGATTTTAAAAATAGAAAGTTAATTGTTGCTGGAAAATTTTAATTGTGCCTGATTAAAGGAAGCAACAAAATATATTGACTACTAAACCTCACTTCTTGTTTTAAGTGTGACCTATAATGGACTCCCCCAAAATCATTACGTGATCCCTCTAAGCATTCCAAGTTTTTCATTTGAAATTCATTAAATGTTTGTGTGTCTGATTTTTGGGGGTTTTCTGAAAAGTTTTATAGTCACAGCTGCACTAGTTATGGATAGGTTTATAGTGCCTTGCCCATCAACTGGCCCACATGTCCAGTCTAGTTTGTTTGATACCCTACCTTTCACAAGCATTCAGCAGTTCTGGAGGTGTTCTTATAAAGCTGCCAGTAAATGTACCAGCTGGACTCATTTATGTAGACCAGCAGCCTCATTCCGGCTGCCTTACAAAGAGCTAGTGGCAGTAAATCTGTGTTCAGTCCATATATGTACTTTAGAATATTTTTTACATTTCTGAAAAGAAAATAATAAAGTATTTCTAAGCTTTCTAGAAAGTTATATGTGGTCTTCAGAAGGACTTGAATGCTCTGTGGTGAAAAAACAACCTTCTGAGAGTCCCTTTTTCTTTGCAGTAAATTCTTTATGCTGTGTAATTAAAGCTGTTAGAAAAGTCTGCTCTTAGAAGCACACTGATGGATGGCATTTTTGTAGAAATTCATGTGAACAAATTGCTCATTATTTCCTTTTGTGACTTTTGCAGGTGCAACATGAATAAAGGACTTCTTGAAGGTTACAAACACCTTCCTCATATTGCCCAGGGAGGTTTAGTGGTAAACAAGACTGGTTTAAGAAGTTCAGATAAGTGACAGAATGAGAAGGTACAGACAAGCCACCATGCGACTCAAATGTCAATAAAAGATAGCATAGGTGAAAGAATTTCCAAAGAAAGGAAGAAAAACAAAAAGGAAATAATAATAAGAAATGCGTTTTGTTCATAATCTCCAGATTTACTCTGAGATACATTCTCAGCATAATGAGAGAGGATGTCAAGTACACTTCTCTTTGACAACACTGAATAACCTGCCAGCATCACGCTCCTGAGAAAATACTCTTTTGTTTCTTTTCCCATCATTTTTCTATATCTACTCACAGGTCTCCTGTGCTGTGTGTGAATGTCTAAGTGCTGACATGCAAAGTTTTATTAATATTTACCAGTAGAGATTCCAGTCAATTCTATCTGCGAGGCTTCCAGTTGTGAGGAAGTTTACCTCAGCACTTCTAGTAAGAGCAAGGTTCCCGTGATTTCTATTTCTTTAGGTTTACCAGAGTTTTTAGCCAACCATTGAGAGTTTTTACCAAAGTTAGTTTTCAAAATAATTCTCTGATATCATGTCGGCTGAACAGAATTTATAGCTTCAGGGCAACAGTGGACTTTCCTGCTATGTCTTTCATGATAAAATACTTTGTATCGTGTATGTCTCCTCTAATACCTTACAGACTGGTCTCTATACCTTTTGCTATGACATAAGTTAAATGGGGTCAAGCTTCAGAGTGGAACACAACTGTCATCTTACCAAGATAGAGATCATGGCTGTCTTTCTCCAGCCTGTTGCAATAAAAAGCTATTAATACACATTATCAGTATCTGTAGTTTACTGCAGTCCTTGGACGTTTTTCCTGTTGGACAGTGAACCTTGTCTTCTTCCTCTCTAGCCTAGAACTGGTTTTAATGGCTACCACCTACTAAAAACAAAATTATTACCACCTCTCTTTTGCAGTGGTACACTGCAAAATGTAAGGAGCATTAAGTAAAGGAACTCAGAGTTTCCTGAAGCAACCTAACACTTCTGTTTGGGAATTTTTTTTTTATATATCATTAAAATATATTTCCTGCAAACATCTTCCTTGTATTTGGAAACCTTTTCCAATGCTTCAAATTTCATAGTAATTAAAAGTTGCAGGGAGTGGTAAAAACACAGTGCTGTCAACCTGTACAATGATACAGTCTTTCCTAACCCCGCAGCTTGTAAGTCATGGAAATTCATGCTCTAGGGAGCTTGGAGCCAAGCTGACCTGAGGGCACAGAGGCAGCCAGATATGCATCTGAGTCAGTGGCTCAGGCCAAGCCTGCAGACACACAGGCATCTGCACTGATGTTTTGTGCCTCATGGCTCCAGTCATCAGTTGCCTTCTGTTCAATGCTTGCACGTCCAGCAGCAGAGTTTATTCCCTCAGCTTTCCAAAGGAAATCAAACCATGATTTTCATTTTTAAATAGCACCAGTCAGTCTGTATCAGTAAAAATTCTTTCTACCTGGTTCCTTCATTAAAAGCCAGGAGAAGTGACAGAAAGTTGTTTTTCTGTGTCAATGTTTCATTTGCTCCGAGCAAGAGAAATGACTTGGCAACTGGTTTCATATTATGGAGAATTCACAGTCTACACAGTTCAAAAACACTTCCAACATTATGGTTATTTACTACAGAGAAAATCAATAGATTCTCATTCTGTCTAGTTTGCTTTAATACTAACCTCCTTTTATTTATCTTTGTGCAAAATTGAAAATATTTGGCCTGAGGTGTGGAGCTAGATGTTTCATATCTTCTTACTAGTGGCATGTTGTTTGTGGACTAGATAGAGAAATACAGATATAATACAGATTTTATGTGTATGAAATTAAGGGGGTAATGTCTAGACTGAGATTGGGCCTCTTGACTTGTGTCTCCTACAAGGATTGACAGAAAAATGAAATGTCTTAGCAAGGCCTTCCTAGAAAACCACATAAGCATTAATAGCTTTATTTATGGCACTAATATTTTAAGCATAAGATAATTGTGTCAGCCATTTAGAATAGCAAATGAGTCAGGACCTGATGCATGACCCCTACAAGCAAAGTCTTGTTGGTGTTTTGGGGTGGGGGAGGTCTTCTTTTTAAAAAAATACCTCCTAATCTGTTTATGTCATTATCAGAAAGGTCATCTACTATGCCAAGTGCTGATATCTTATTCCTAGTTTAACTGCAAATTCTAAATGCTTATGTGGTGTGCAGATTAGCTGCTGAAGAGCAGCCAGGAGTGGCAGGTGAACATGGCAGAGGATATTAGAAGTGACTGAATTTTGGAAATGGGATGGCTTTCTTAAAATAGATCAACAACATGAGTCATAAAGAGATTTCAGGGAAACTCTAACTCCTACTGTTAGATAGTGAAAGGCTGTTCCCAAGGGTGAATCCAGAAAACAACAAGGTTGTGAGTATTGAAAAAAAATCAGTGGAATAGGCTATCAATGGGTTTACACCTTTTACATTGCTGTGCTTTATCAGAATGTATGGAAATACTTGTGGAGATACAGTAAAACACATCCTATTGATTCCCATGCCTCACATTTGGGAGAAAAATCCTGAACAGCTAAAGATACTGCCCTCCATTTCAACATTTATATTTTGTGTGGAAGTGTGGACATTGAAAAAAGCTGATATTTAGAGAACCTGAAAAATGCTTTAAGCACATGCTTATATTTTGGAAATGTTGCAAGAATATAACAGGAAGCTGCCTATCCAGAGGCCAGGTCTTACAAAAGGAAAACTAAAAATATTTACAAAACACTGATATGAATAAAACTACTCTCCTAAAAGCCCAGTATGAATAGGATGCAAGAGGCAACTTTCTCTAAGGTCAGCATGACCTTAACTTAAATGTCAGTGCAGTAAAATCCATGGCTGACCTTTTCAGAAGGGGACATTAGTTTGGGGTACATTCAGAGAATTACCTTGGTACTCAAAGTTTAGCATTGCAGCATGTGGCATTTGAAATCAGCAACTGCATTTGCATCTTGTTGTTATTCTTTGTTCACAAAATTTATTGCAACACAGGGGCTGCTAGATTGTAGTCCATCATTATTACTGACTTGTTAACATTTCTCTCTGTAATGTAATGTAAAGTTTATTAGTATGACATAACCTGGAAAATATTTTAATTTTTTTTCTTCTCTTGGCAAGAAAATGTTCCCATTCTGGGATGAAAAGATAACACAAATTAAACTAGTCATTTGCTAATCTGAAGTGAGAGATTAGTATTGAACTCTGGACTAGTTCTTAAAGATGCAGGAGTTTACTCCATTTTCAGAACATCTGCATCTGCTGAGGTATGGAGAGAGGGGAAGGATCAACACTGATTTTCCAGTCTCCCTTATGAATGTAGGTAGTACTGTCATATTTGGCAGCTTAACAATTTAAAGATTTTGCATGTCACTACATCTTTTCAACTGTCACTTTGATAATATGAGACTACAAGAAAGCAAGAGAGGGCTCATTAACTATTTCATATTCTTTGTAGTAAGAAAAGCCTTTGATTTTAACTTTTTATTTACAAATGTAAAGCTTACTGTAGGGAAAAGGGTTCCTTCTTTCCCTGCTGAGCTAGGGAGCAGTGAAATACATTGAGGCAGCTCTCTGTCATGTGCTCATTATGACTGGGACTAGCCAGGTATTGAGCCCAGTGGTTGGCAAATTGAAATGAGATCAAGGCCAGTCTGGGAGTGCCTGCTTATATGCTACTCTTCAGCTTTGTTGTCCAGAATACACACCAGGTTTTTCTGATGCAGAGGGTTACAATTCAAAGGCGCTCTTGGTATGCAGCATTCTCCCCAGTGCTCTGCTCTTTGTGAAATATGGGCTGTCTGGGCTCAGCATTGCAGTTGACACTCCCATCTGCAGCCTTGCATTTTCAGTGCCTAAATTAGCCTGTGATACAAAGACATCATCACACAATTGGCTCTAGGTCTTGGGTACCCCTAAACCTGGGAACAGGAACTGCAAGGACAGACTGGAAAGTGAATGCAATACTTGTGGCTTGCCAGCCTCACCCCAAATCAGCTCTCACACTACAAGCACTGAGGTGAATGAATTTATATATCACATGCCAAAAAAAACCCCCAGACCAGAACAGCTCTTTGGCTTAGAAACACAGGTACAGAGGTAAGAAAGAGCAACCAGTGTTGCTACTGAAACTTCAGCTCAGAACCAGTGGCCACTTCCCAAAAATGCTGTTTCTCAACTGGCTTAAAATGATCAAAGTGTGTTTTGCTGCTGAAAAGGGTGTTACTGCTATTTTGCCTGCCTCTGCCCACATTCTTCCATAGCGTCCATGCAAGTCTTTCTTCAAGTTTTGCCATGTGAGACTGCACTGAGTTTTAATATCTCTAATTCTCAATCATGTCTTTGAAGATTCATAAATTAGATATTTAATTAAAATTACTAATTGTAATGCTTCGTTCCATTAATTACCTACTGTCTTCCATCTTCAAGAGGCTAATACATTGAAGAATATTAACATAATAGAGACATTAACTCGTAAGAATAGATAAAATGTACCAGCTACAGTCTAACATTCAACTCAGCATAAGGTAAAGTTTCTATTCACTGAAGAAAATGCTCTCTGTTGTCTGGATTCCAGCTTGAACACATAAATTTCTGCATATTGAAGATCATATATTTAGGTCAGAAGAGATCTCTGCTAATCTGGTGTAACCTCCTTCTAAATGAAGAACTGTGTTAAAAGTTGTCCTGCCCAGGGTTGTGTCCAGCCCTGTTCTGAGTATTTCCAAAAACAGTCTCCACAGCCTCTCTGGGCACCTATCCCAGTGCCTGGACACCCTCATGGTGATATTTATTCTTGCTTTCATCTAATATCCCTTGCTGCAGCTTGTGCCCATTGCCTCTTGACCTTGCAGTGGTGCTCTTCTGAGAAAAGTCTGGATTCATCTCCATACTGCCCTTCAGGTAACTCCAGGCAGCATTTGGAGACCTGAGCCTTCTCCAGGCTAGACTGCCTCGGGTTCTCATCCTCTCCTCACACATTGTGTGCCACGATCCACTGATCACAAGTGTGATCAGCTGCAAACATATGAAAAAATGCCAGATGGTTTGTTTCTAGCTCTTGAATGACAGTTGACATGGAAGTAGACAAACAGCTTTGGATGCAGGTTGAGCACTGCCAGACAGAGGCACATGTGATGATGGAAAGGGATAGTGTGCTTCAGAATATGTTACCCCAGGTCTCTTGTTTTCTGCTAACATGATGCCTGTGCCCTTTACTGCTGTCACCCCTCGCCACAGCAGCTCACAATGGCAGGAACAGATTTGTTCATGCGCTCATGAAGAAGATTTTTTTGAGAAATTTGGTGTGCATTGTGGCAGATACCAATGTGAATTTGGGCAGAATGAGATGGAATAGACACAAAACTACTGGCAGTCTAAAGGTTTCGCTATGAACAAGCAGTGATCTCCTGGTCACCTGACTACAACCTCATTTAACCCCACTGGAATATTCCATATTATAGAATTGGAAAATCCTGAACATCCTCGTAAGTGTTTTGCCTTTAACCTGCTGGTGAGTCCGATTTGATTAATTTTCAAATAGGAACAGGTCTGCCTTATATGAGGAGCTAATATGATAACTAAACCCGTTTTCAGCACAGGAGTGCAAATATCTTTTTCATTGTTCCTTCCAAGGCCTCCACATTGTAAAACAGGCAGTCAGCATCAGTGTTCCAGGGGTTTCACTGGTAATGATCATGGCTGTGGATAAAAGACTTGTTGGCAAGTGATACTCTGTCACCCACTGTGCCATATCCAATATCTTACATTAAGGAGGCTTCAGGGGAAATAATAATAATTTTGAGAAGGAAAAAAATTAATGGAAGTGGAGGTTTGGCAAAAATAAATGTTTTATCAGGAATGGCCCTTGCCAAACATAACATTTTCTCAGGAGCCAATCTTGGCAAAATGAATGTTTTATCAGGAGCAGAAGTTTGGAAAAAGTAACATTTTATCAGAATTGGAGCCTTAACAGAAAATGCCTTTTTATCAGGCATGAGGACCATGGCAATTTAAGGAGAAAAGCTTGCTGAAAGTGGATTTTTATCAGGAGTTTTTCTTGAGGAAAATAGTGTTGCGTGAAGGATAGGAACTTTTCAGGAGTAATGTTTTTTTAGGGAAACAGGATGGATGAAAGTAACATTTTATCAAAAAGAAGGGGGGAGGTATGGATTTAGTGAAAGTGGTGTGCTAACAGCTTCTACCTTCCAATATGGGAAGGTTTGCTCCTGGAAAAATATTATTTGCACACTGAGTACTTACCCTAGCTAAAATGCTAGTTTTGACAGGCTGTGCTGCTGTTAAAATGTTATTTTTGGCAAGCTCACCTCTCAAAAAAGATGTTTTTAAAAACTCTCTTCAGAGAGATGTGCAAATTGACTATAATACCTGCAGCAGAGCCAGGTACCTCTGTGAGCCAGCTTTTCATGTGTTTATTAATTCTCCGTGGCCTCCCTTCTGCCTTTTGCTTTATGGTGATGATGTTGATGCACAGCACTTTGGATCCTGAAACACCATTCTGCTTCCAAATGTAGGCGTCCTTCATCATTTTGTCTCCCCCGGCTGCTCACTGACTCAGAGTTGACTCTTCTCCAAGTGTGTGTTATGCATCCTTTCCCACCAGGCCTCTCTCCCCACACCTGGAAGGCTGTTTATGCTTGGTTTCTTACTCCTCTCGTCATCATTTGACGCCACTGGGGTTGAGATGTTCCTCAATGCAATGAAGGACCCAGTGGAATGGCCACATGAGAATGTCTTCATTGTCTCTTTTTCAGATTTAAGTGAATGATCTCAAGAAGCTGAATCTTTTTAAATTGCACTCTCACAAAAAGAGGGAGGAGAGAGGAACAAAGTGACAGGTTGAGTCACTTAAACAGGTCCATGTCTCATCGTATTTCAGTCCTGCTGTATAATACATTCATATGTTTCCCTGTGGAATTTTTGGCAGCAACCCAAGTCAGGAGTGCCCCACACGTTATCTGTGGGTAAGACCCCTATGAAGGAACTGGGACTATGCATGCATGTAGGATTACAGCCTTTTAACAATTAGTTGTTTGAATATGAAGGATGAGATGGAGAATATCAATCACTATGAGCAGATGGATGGGATTCTCTGTGGACATTGCCAGAATTTGTAGAGCATGGTCAGAATCACTCACTGTTTATTTACAATGTTACTGAGCACCAGTGGGAAGTCATAAGAAAGGCTGACTCAATAGCTATTTTTAAGAAAGGTGACAGGTGAGAGAGCTGGTTATCACAGGCCACTCTTGCCCAGCCTTCCAGGTACTGTAAGACACTTCCAGCAGGAATGAAATTGCTGACTTTGTTGAGAAGGGAACTGATTTCAACTTGAGCTCTTCTTTCAAGCCTGTAAAAGAAACCATCCTGTAAGGAACTGGTGAATTAAAACAAACAAGCATGTGTGATGAAGTATCTTAAGTACTACACTTAAAACAGGATACGGGGCATGGAAAGCCCCCATGAAAAAAACCCATAGATCTGACCAAGAGGACTCTAGTTTTCTCACTGTCATAAGGAATAATGTCCTCCAACATCATCCCAGTGCACATTGGCCTTTAATCCAGGTCCCTCTGATGCATTTCCTCATACAAATGTTGTAAATTAATGTTATAGTGGTTGTGATTCATTGCAGCTCAAGTCCCTGTTCTATGAGAGACTTATTTGTACTATTTGTACAAATTCCCCTGATTATTGAGTTACTGATGCTTTGTCACTATATCCCCTAGCAAAGTATTTTGCAGATTTGTATTTCGAACTCTACATGTGAGAGAGTTGAGATTGCCTTTTAATGGCAAGAGACTCAGGTAAAAACTGGCAGGTCTCTGTAGCTAGATCTAGGTCTAGGCTTTTAGAAGAAACCCTAGATATTTGAATCCATCTTTTGTGACTACCAACAAATGGCAGAGACATTATTCACAAGGCCAGATAAAGTGGGTAATACCTCCTTTTGGTACTAAGTAGCAGGACAGGCTGGGGAGTTGATGGGTTATTCGCTGACTAGGAAGGGATTGGGAAAAGTGCATCTGGATCTCTGACTACTGCATTTCATTTCAGGTTTAAATGAATCTCACATGCCAAAAAAATTCTTACCTGAATCCATTGACGGAATTTTGTTTTCAGCTTGAAACTCTAGGAAATCACTTTCATGGAAATCTATTTGTATATGGTTTCAACCAGAAGGAGTAAATGCTTTCCAGTTCATTGGACATTTTGCCCAGTGACGTTAACCTAGATTTACAGCTGTGACATTTCTGCATGCTTGACCCTGCTGGAAAGATTGACTTGGCTCTCCAGTGCACCTCATTCATGCCCTACAAATCCCACGGTAGTACAGCATTCCCATAAGGGCTCTCCTGAAGAGCTGGGATGCTCTCTGCCTGCATTATACAGGTATAAGTTGGCTCTGAAGTAAAGTGCTCTGCCAATTTCAGTTTCAACTCACTCCAAGCTAGAGACTCCCTAGAGTGAACGCTGCTCCTCTCCTTGGCTCTGCTCGCAGCAGCGCTTACTCTGCACTGCCCTTAAACAGGCAAGAGAGCGACAGGTGCAGCATCCAGAGGGCATCTGTCCTGGATATTTTCTGCTGGTTTTTTTTGGTTATTATAAAATACTTATTAATAACATTGAGCTGTTGTTGTTCCCTTTTCATTTGGTTTCAAAAAGATGATTTGCAATACGGTGAGATTGATCTAGCCTTGTGCATGTATTGAGGGGGCGAGTACTATTTGTTTCAGCTTACACAAATACTTTGCTTGAGCAGAACCGAAGTTGGACTGCTTAACCAAAAAAAAGAGAAAAAAAATAAGTAATATTATATGCATAAACCTATACATAAATCCAAGTGGTTTCTGTCTGAAATTGTTTGCAGGGTTCTTCCTTGTGTAGAATCTTCTTGTGTATCCCCAGCTGCAGTGCTATCATAGACTGACATACTGTGACAGAAGGACCCACAAGACCTTAGACCTCCCCACCAGAAATGACTCTAAGGCCGATGCCATGTGTTTATTATAGTAAGCTATGTCATTGACCCCAGGGGGACAAGGGCTTGGCTCCTGGCTATTGAAATTACCAATGATGTGTGTCTAAATTGCTGCTGCATTTACAGGTAGGCAGAAGATTTTAACAGCCATGGAACAACTGAAGGGAGAACTCATAGCAGCATTTAAAGAAAACCTGTGATTTCTATTTTTGAGGGCAGCAACAGATAAAAGTTCAGCCTCCCCCTTAAACCTTGTATTTTCCAAACTCTTAGCATTGTAATAGCCTGCAATGCAAATATTGTATTCAGCTCTCTTCCCCTTCCTCAGTCAGGCCTTTTTTGCCTTTCCTAAGGAAACCACAACACAAGGAATGTTCATGCCTTGTTTTCACTAGCTACATTTCTATATCTGAAAGCAATTGCAATGATACATTTAAATAGCTGACAGAGGCCTTAAAATGTAGTCTGTAGCTTCAGAAAGCTTATTTTCCCCTCTTTTATATATGGTACTTTATTTCTGGGGGTTTGGTGTTGCTTTTTGGTTTTTTGGTGGTTGTTGTTTTGGTGGTTGGGGGGATGGTGTTTGGTTTATGGTGGTTTGCTTTTGTGCTTTTTTTGTTGTTTGGTTTGGGTTTTTTAAGGAGCTTTAATAAGGAGCCAGGAAACTCCTTCAAGAAGTGGCCTATCATTCTTTGAGAAAGTTCAAGCAGTTTTCAGACCTAGGATGTACCAAACTTGAACTGTTGCATAGTATTTTTGTGATAACCATAACATGCTGTTTGGTAGAAAATACAGATCTGAGCAATATAAATACATAAGTACATTTTTTGGTGTGCAAAGCTCAACTCATGGGCAGTGTTTTCCCTTGAGCCCACTGCAGGCAGCAGGGTTTGGTGCTCCTACTTCATGGTCCCACCTCTCCATCCTGAGCAGCAGCCTTGCTGCACTGGGTGCAGAAAGGATGGCATTTTCCTCTCCTCCTTTGAATTTGCCTCTCTTTAGGGCTTTAAGCAAGACCATTAGAGTTATTGAACTTAGCATTTGGCAGTTTATATATGATAAAGGGGTTATTACATAGTGATCCCTGTATGTTTGGGTCAGCTGTGGCAATCAATCAATGGACACTTTGCCTTTGACAGCACATGCTTCCATAAAAAAATTCTCTGGCAGAGTCCTGTTAGCTAGTAATGACAGCGTAACCTCTGTCAAGTAATATACTTGATAAATTTTGCATGTGCTGTTGACTGACAGAAGCTCTGGCTTCCTGTCGGACCAGCATACACAGGCTTCAAAGAGCACAGAAACTTCTTTCTTCTCCCCAAAAGGAGTGCCTAAAATCCATGTGGGTAGAGTCAGACCTTCCTCTGAGTGGGGAATAAAACAATGCTGCACAAGGGAGAGAGGCTTTTATGCCTTTACAAAGCTAAACTTGCTCTTTCCCCTTTCCTTGCCTTTCCCTGTCATTCACAATTATCCGAGACTTGCTGGCTTCGCACACTTGGCCGTGCACAACACCCTCCTGAGTGAGTGGTCCAGGCTGAAGGGATAAGTCTCTCCGGTCTCTATCTCTGGGATCTGGCTGCTCAGCTGCCCTTTGTTTAGTCTGGGTGGAGGCAGTAATTGTCTGCAGCTGCGGCTCCTGCTTCCCCGCTTGCCTGGATAGCTCCGGAGGTACAGCTGCAATGGGTCCACAGAGGCTTCCTGGGGTTTCTCAGCTCACTGATGCTCACCAGGATGCTGGTAGAGTCCAGCAGTGGCAGTGCCAGCTGAAATGGCTAGGGCAGCCACTGGCAAGCCCATCTTGCTGCTGCTGTCGTTGCAGGTGCCCTAGGTGTGCATGTCTGCAGGGAAAGCTCCTTCACTGTACAGACCTCCATCAACATCTCTCCTACTTTTGGGTAAAAAGGCCTGCTGGGGTCTCACCTTGCAATGCCCTGATCATGCACCAAGAGGTACAAGGGGATTTCTAGCCAGCCACTTCACTGATGTCTTCTCACCATCATGTCCAGGCAGCCCAGCAGGCTTCTACCTTTCCTCTTTCATATGCTCCTTCAATACCAGTTTACATTTCACCACAGATATCGATGGCTGTTTCTAGTGGGTTACGAAAAATTAAATTTACTTGTGAGCAAGCAAAGCTCACATTGAAAGAGTCTCAAACCCATTTGCTGCTTCACTAATCACATGTATCTGTTTGTTTTGGACAGAAGAGGTTCTCATCGTTTGCTTCCATGGGAGCACAATCTGATTACATGGGATTAAGCCTGACATCCTAATCTTAAATGCATCCATACATAAAGACCATCAAGCTGTGTGATCCCAGCTCCTGCACTTGGCTGTGTAAGGCAGACACGTGAGGGAGGAGCTCACAGCAGCACCCCACTGTCACTAACCATATGGACTAATTGGAGTGTAATTTAAAAAGTTTGCAATGCTCACTTGTCAGCAGATGTTCTTTAGGTTATACCAATCAAAACAACCCTGTTTATGGAAAATGTTATTTAAAACCAACACATAGGCTGCGATAATAATGGCACAGTTTCTCTGAAATTGCAACATCACTCAGTGAAAGCTGGCAAGAATGAGAAAATATAGATCCCAGCTGCATGTGTACTTGTGTTCAAACCATTGCATTTAGAAAATGCATTTTAGAAAAAACATTGCATTTAGATCAGCATTTTCTGCCTTTAAAATACTCTTCTAGTTTCCATGTAGATATCTACTAATAGCAGTAGGGATTTCTGTGGGACTTCCAAAGCCAAACATGTACTGAAACAGAGTCTGAAAGACTGTCTAAACATGAATTTTCTATGTCTGTATTTTCAATTTGTTATGAACATACTTTAGGCTTTCAAGCAAAATGCAAAATGATGACATAGGCAGTTAAATAATACTCATCATCCATCTGTCATTCATCAGGTAAATGACCACTACAGAACCTATGGTATAATAAATCTTCAAAATACATTTCTCCTTTCTTTCTCTCCAACCTAGACTTGGAAACAGTATCAGAGGTATTGCAGGGAGAGATTTTAATTATGAACAGAAAAGAATATTTCCACAATTAATCAGCATAATGACAAGTGCTAAACTTTGGAAATGTAAACAATATAGCAATTCAAATCAGCCTTAAAACTTCTGAGACACAGAAGACTTAAAGATGAATATTTCTTCTGGTGGGATACAGAAATCTTGATGAGATCATTTCATATGGTGAGGTATGTGGTTGCACAGAAATAGTGCTTCATTTATTCACAATGGGAAATATCATTTTCAGTTAGAAAATTTAAAAATTATCATTTTAAAAATGTGTTTGAGGACTACATTCATAATCAGTACAGACGTAATTTCTGATGCAGACAGGTCTTCTGAAAAGACCCATTTTAATCATTAAGAGTTCAGTATGTACATATGATGATTAATTACCTTCATTCCATCTGACTATTCATTTTGTGGAGCTTGAAATAGTGAGGAAGGATTGTTGTAGGTGACTTAAACTTTCCCTTAATATACAGGGTTGAGGATAAAATTTTGGGATTTTTTCCTAAAAAGAATATGAGCAGAATGAATATTATGTCCCCTGTAATTAAAAGGTCACTGTTGAGTATACGCCTACTCTTTCTTGTACTGCATTTAAAATCTTTTAAAAAAAGAAATTTAATTCACTACCAAAATAGTCTTAAGTAACATCTTGAGGGAACTATAAGCTGTTCTTCCCCATCTTCCATCTGAAAATGTGGTTGGAATATAGTTTTAAGCAGGATGAAGGATTAAACAAACAAAAAAATAATGAAAAGTGAAAATACACACACTCTCCAAAAGCATGGTCAAATACATTTTGCCTTGTATAAACTTCACCCAGTCTACGTGGGTTTTAACATATTTCCATGACTTTAAATAAGAAAACATCTTAAAGCGCAGCCCATGGGAAACGCAAGCTTGATTAGTTTTGCCTTTCAGTACAGCCTGCAGAGTGTAAAACACAGCACATCAGAATTGAATTTGTCATCTCCAGACCTCACAAGAATTTTAGGAACTAAATGGTTAGGAAGCATCCTGGTACTTCTCTTTGCTTTAATCATAGTAGAAGTTTCAATTTAAACATCCAGGAAATCTCTCTTATTTAAAGCAATCAACTCGTTGCTAACAGGGTCTGGATTTACTGTGTTTAATTTTTTGGCATCATGCAAAACTTGATTGGTTGCAGCCAATGCGTGAACAGGTCTTCTCCCTTCCCCTTCTCCCTGGGAAATGTAAAATATCCCCAGATCTTTGCTGCATCATTATCAGACCTGCACATCCTAGTATCTGCTCAAACCAATGAGATATTAGTGCAAAACCTCAGTGAAAAATGCACATAATAACTAATATAGCCAAGGAAAACCTTGTTGTCTAATAGCTCTTCTATATCTTTCAGCTGCAAAAACTTAGAATCCAGTTTTTGCCCAGTTATTTAACTTTCTTGATGGCTGACTGTGCCTCTTCTCATCTGTTTAGCTGTATATCCACAACACTTTTCTAAGATTGCAGACTACTCTGAGTGAAAGAAGGAAACAATCACCTTCCCTTCTCTGAGCTGTGGTGTTGGTACCCACAGAAATTAGGTTGCATGCTCAAAGAGAGAACCTTTGGTAAACCAAGAGATGGCTATCAGGTCTAACATTTTAGGATAAGCACCGACAATGGACCACAAAATAAGATGTAATTCCCAGCTAAAGACAACTGGTTGGCTGGCCCATATGTGGAATTTAATATGCCATTTCCATGCATATGTCATCTGATAAAGTGTCTACAGCCAAATTTCACATGGAAACCTCAGAAGTTTAGAAATACAGAGAGGTGATGCCTTGGACCAGTCACCTCCAACTCTGAATTTCACTTACAAGACCCAGGTCTGTGGATGTGACTCCACCCTAACTTGGGTGAGCTCATACCAGAAGAGCTCACATTAAGGGTCAGGGAAGGATGCCCTAAACCAGACAGGTTTGAGGATCACCAAGCAGTAAACAAGCTTGGGCTATCCTCCTGACATATTTTGCCACAGGACAGGGCAAAAGGCAGTGATACAACATACAGCTATTCCCAAAAGTGCAAAATCAGGATGCTCATTAACTTTTGTGGGCAACTGTTTGGGGTGGCAAATTCAATGTCTCACATGGGAAACCACTGAGCTGCAGGCAGCCAAACTATGGCAATTTCATCTGTCCTCTTTCCTTCATGACACTTTTATTTTTAACAAGAATTAGGATTTCAAAAGGTTTTTGTTTTTTTTTTTTTTCAGCCAACATTTACCCTGTATTGAATCCCACAGAAAGACAGAGTGATGAGCAGACAGTGATGCTGCTCAGTGACCACATTATACTTCTATGCTTCTTCCTTGCTGAGTCTTACTCATGTGGCAACTGGGTTCAGGAAACTTTTTCTTTTTTGTGAGTTGGGAGGGATAATTAAACAGTTTTATTTTGTGTCAAAATGTTCGGCTTTTTTTTTTTCCCCTCACTCGTTTTAGTATGTTTTAATCTGACTTTCCTGATGCTGTCTAGGTAGTTGGAAAGATAGTCTCTCAAGGTAGGAAAGATGCTGAAGAAGAGGTTAGCTTAGAAGTATGCTAGTTTTCTGAAGAATACTCTTTCAATTAACACTAATTAGAAGTGGTACTTAAATGCTTGAGTACTTAATGTTTACAGGTAAGGATTTTACTGGGTGATGCACCCATAAAAAATGCAACCGTTTCCAGATTCATATGCAATTTCTATTTGCAAAGTCTAGAAATACTCTGACCTGTTTTGTTCTCATTTGTGAGCATACTTACATCAGAAATCTTAATGAGTAATAATGCTGAAATACCATCAGAAAGAAATTTTCCATCTTCCTAAATATGTATGGCCACTTTTGAGACCAAATTTACTCCAATAAGTTGTTGCAGTTCCCAAAAGTACTTCCAATATAGATTTTTAAAATAATATATTTTCTTATATTTTCTCTCAACTTCATCCAAACGTCTAGATCCAAATACAAAACCTAGGACCAGAAACATGGAAGCTATTTGTCTAACTCTTTGAAATACTTAAACTTACATGTTTATCTCTCAAAGCTATGAAAACTTTCTTCTACAGGTAGTTGTATTGGGATTGTTACAAATGCTGCAACTTATAAACGAATCAACATAATAAAATTCAGCATAATACATTACCCGTAAAATGGTAAATATTGCTGATCTATGCGAAAGGTAAGATTGTAGACCCTATATCAGGAAAAGCATTCATATTTACTTCTTAGGTTTATTTCCTCAGAGCCACTATCCCAGTCTAAAACTGAACCATCCTTGACACTGCCCTGAACAGGAATCTGTGCTTGTCTGGTCACAACCAAAAAGCTGATGTGAAACAGCCAGAACTGCCATTAGGCTTGTGCTGAGGAGTTGATATTTCCTGGTGTGAAACTCTACTGCATTTCTCACCTTGCAGCCATTCTCTTGCCTACAGCTGCAGTCTACCAAAATGGAAGTAGTATTTTATACCCAAAGTCCTCTCACACTTCTGGAGATAAATCTCAACATAAACCTGCTTTATGACTCTGCAGACCAGTGTTTCATATAAAGTCCAAAATCAAGAGCAGGATGAATTTATGCTCCTGTTTGCAAGAGGCTTAGCTTCAAATTCTGCTTTCAACAATTTGGTAGCTTGCTGTCTTGGATCAGCCAGTTTGGGCCTTTATCTCATATACACAGTTGTATCAAATTGAAAGGTCTGATTCTAAAAAAAACAAAAAAACCAACAAATCTAAGCAGAGATTATAGACAAGATATGCAAAGTATGAGGAATTAAACCTATATGGAATGAAGATTTGCAATGTGGTGTTTCCATCAAGAAATACATCCATATTAAATAACTTGAGCCGTAGAAAAAACTTGAGTCTTAATGAAAGCCAAAAACCCCTCACATTGTAAGGACAGAAATCTCTCAACACAAAGGCCTATGAGGTCAAATTCCAATACTTTCAATAATTATTATATAAATCTGGATTAAATCTTTGAAATCAATGGACTTGCTTTATTGGCACAACTGTGGAAAAAATTGTCCCACTGAAAAAACAATGTCAATAAACATCTATCTAGGCAATTTTAAGATAAAAGAAAGAAGACATTAGATGCAATCTCTTATAATGATTAATACATGAGAAGACTTATAGATCCAAGCTTCCTGCTTGGATATTATATTGAGACACTAGAATAATATAAAGAAATGCATTGCCAATACCCAAACTTTCAGAGAATATTGTTCTTAAAGATGCATAGGGAATAGTAAATAATGTTTTTAAATTACTTTGTCATATTCTTTGCTGTGCTGAAAAAGTTGTTTGACACATTAAATAGGCAACCAGTAAGACATTATACAGAACATTCGCAATTGACAATAATCCAAAAAAGAATGACCAAGTTGAGAGAAAGCTGAGAAAGGGTTAACACAGAGAAGATGTATACTGAAAAGATCACAACATAGCTAGACTATGTTATGTCATTGGGAGACCTACTGTAAAACTCTTAGATATTTTCTGCCTTTCTAAGGTTTCCTTAAATATAGCTATATAAATAAACTGATTTATTTACTGTAAGTTATGTAGTAAGTATAATTAAAACAAAACCACAAAAATTAATTTTAAACACAAAATAGACTAAAATACTTTAAGCAATAATTTTTGTTATTTTCATTTAACTCTTTTGGATACCAGCAGTTTTTTCCTACTGTACATGGCTGAATGTGTATTTGCTTGTTAAGAGAAGAGAGAGATGAGAAATTCCTAAGAAACTTAGTAGACTTGTAGTTTAAGTAGCTAAGTAGACCTGTGGAATTTATTTCTCTATGTACTATATCCCTGCTAGAATTAAATTTAAAAATACTCTAACAAAATATACTTTCCCCTTTTTTTCAGATCTGTTTTTTCCTTTAGTTTCAGCCTGTTGCGACACATTTAAAGACAATTTTCATAGACCTTTTTTAAGATAATTGACCTTGTGGAATTTTCCACTGGCTTCAGATTGTAGCACTCAGCACCTCCAAAATGCTGGTTCTTAGGGTCTTGCCTGAATTAAGTCATCTTCAACAGTCAGGCATGCAAACTCCCTCATATAAAAAGAGAGGTTTTTAAATGGATTAAGTTAATGAGAAGAATTACTATCAGTGACCAAGTTTCTTGATTCCCTTAAGTGTCAGTAACAGTAAAAAAATCCTGGAATTCCAGGATACCAGAGAGTGAAGAATTTCTCTAAGGAGCTGTAGACCTTCTTGCTGGAAACACCATCAGAGACAAATGGGAGGTAGACAGGTTTGTGGAAGCAAGGCTGGGGTGGGCATTGCATTGGTCTAGAGAACAAATCCAGAAAGGGTTATGTCCTGAACCTCTGGGGATGGCAATTCCACAAAGGTGTCCCCAAGTTCCTCAAAGATGTCTTTTCTGACACTGCTTTGGCCATGAGATCTGAGCTGTGTGTTTTTCCCTCCACGTTGAACTCAGAAAGCGAAGAATCCAAAAGATGGGGGCACCTGAAAAATTTGCATCGGATTTCTCTGTACACCACCTTTGCCCAAGAGGTCTGTATACTAATAATTCATTTTGCAGTAAGACAGTCTTTATTAAGGTCAAAGTAACGCTGGAAAAAAAAAATATAAATCTTTCTCCTAGTGAAGAATAATGTCAAGCAGGGGAATAAATATAAACCGACACATAAATTACAATCACAATATATATATAAAATCAGCAATACAATATGACTTATGGGTACAGTCTTTAATCCAAAATGCTGGTAGGTCCAACAAGCACATATAATTATAATAAAGCCAGGTTTTCCAGAGTGGCCTATTTGGAAAACATATGTTATTATTAGGTTGCTATTGCATTCACTGGATGTAAATCAATCTCATCACTCTACATGCTGACAATGGCAGCTCTGGACATGATAAAATTTTATGATATCAGAGCATCAGCACTCCCACCTACAGTCTTCATTTATTATTTCTATGTTTGGGTTTTTGACCAAGACAGCTCCCCAAAATGGTAACTTTCTGCTGTCACAGTGTGGCCTTCTCCTTATTATACAGCCTTTTCCTTTAGCCTTCACTTTATTTATTCCTGCTCTTTTACCTGTCATTAACTTTTCTTCTGTATCAGACAAAATCACAGTCAGGTTTCAAAGACTTTTACTCCTTTTTTTCATTACTGGCCAAAGAGGATATGGAGTTGTTAGCTGACAATGAAGCATGTAGCCCTGCTATTTTACTACAATGACACCTGGAGTCCAAGGTGGAGTTGGATGGGGTTTGAACAACCTGATTTAGTGGATGGTGTCTCTGACCATGGCTGAGAGAGGTTGGAACCAGATGATCTTAGAGCCCAGACCAGTCTATGATATTACAGAATCAGATTCCATCAAATTGATATTCTATGTCAGGCTTGAGAATGGCAACAGTCACCCAAGGCAATGATGCAAATTATTCCCACAGGGTTTTCTTTCAGCAGGGCACAAACACTCAGCGAGAACTGAAGTTTAGCCTGTTCTGAAAATCCATTTTGCCATGATAACTGTCCTTGGCTTGCCTGAGTCATGAAGTTTTGTCAGGGGAGTTGCTAACTTGGGGGAACTGTGTGGACATCTCTGTGTCTCATTTTTATAGGTTGAGTTTGCAGGCAAACCACAAAACACATCAGTTAGGAAGCTGAAGCAATTTAGATGTCATTGGCTTCAATCTAATCTGTACTAGAGATTTCTTAAATTGTTCTGAATTCTTACCCAGTGTCTGCAAGTGAAATAACTCTGTGTACAGTTCAGGGGATCAGTCATGTCACCAGTGTCACTACAGCATGACGCAGAGGGCAAATGAGACAAGAGAGCCTGCAGCAACATCCAGGTAGTGATGAACTGAAGGAAGCTCTTGGGCTTGTGCCCATGATTCTCAATGAGTTCATTGATTCAAACTGCAAAAAAAAGAAACTAGACAGTTCAGCCGGCATTACTACTTTCTTTGTTATCCCATGTCTCTGGAGTTCTGTTATTGTCTTCATGTGTTATGGTGAATGAACTCAGCAAATGTCATGCCCTAATTAGTGCTGCTAAAGGAGGCTAATTTAATTTAATTACAAGACAAAGACATAAAGGCAATGCATCCTTTTCTAATTCAGAACAGTTATGAATTTCTTTAGTAAGGTTTGGAATGGTTTACAATTCTGTGCTTTCATTTTGAAGTTCTGGACAATATCTAAAGTGAAATATAAAAGCCACTTTCTCATCCAAATAGACCCTCATGTCAGCTTCCAATTGCACATCAAAAGATCCCATAATTTCCCCTCAAAAAAAAATTAAGGTCTTAGGTGCAGAAAACATTCTTTCCCCTCCTTGTGTCCCAATAATCCTCTCACTGCCTGCTCTACTGCTGGTTTCACTGTCCTCCCCATACCTGGACCAGCTGAGCAGGGCAGGACAAACTGCAGCAGCTTGCCTTTGGGGGGCTTAATAAGTGATCTCTGGGCTTCATCTGCTTTGTTTTGAACTTTTTAATTTTATTAGAGGCTGGAGTGCATCTCCATCTTATTATTTTAGGAAAAGGGAGGGTTTTTTTGTATTTTCTCTAAAGTTTCACCAATTAAATATGTGAAAACAGGATGAATGAAGCTGTAGATTGAGCAAACTGATAAAGAAAACCCTCACATGACCTAAAAAACCTACATTTTCTCCCCCACTCTGCCTTTTTTCTTCTTTCATCAAATAAAAGAATTTATTTCTTTCTTCCTTATTCCTACTTTGGAGTGATTTTGATTATCTTTTTTAAAGGACAGCTGTTTGTCATGCTCTGAAGGTTGCAGTTGGACTTAAGCAGCTTACCCTGCAGAATGAAATGTAAAGTGAGGATTTTTTCAGTACATAGACAAGTATTTTATATACTGTGATTTTGGTGGGAGGTTATTTTTTAGAAACAGTTCATAAAGTGACTGTGTTGTGACCGGAAATTATTTCTAGAAGTCAACTACTAGGTAATTTCTCCCTCCTGCTCTCATTTATATTTTCTTTATAAGTTTAGTGAAATTAATACTGCTGAAATAACATATTTTTGGCTTCACTAATAGGAACATAAGAACAAATTAACTGAAGGTCAGTGAAGTTTCACTGTGTTACCCATGGTTCTGTCAATCTTCCTAGTCTTTGTGTTTCTTTTAATTTCATTGTGGATATTGTGATTTTCTTTACCTTATGTTTAAATCTTTTAGCAACACAAGCTGAAGATGTGGGTACAAAAGTTTGAGTTCACTCTGAAAGAGGACATATTGTTTCCATCTTTCTTTTCCTTTCTAATCATGATGACCTCACTCCTTTTCTGTAGCTGAAAATCACATTTGTGGCTACCAATCAGTCAGAGGCTTTAGGCCAAGTGTCATTCACATCTTCAGACTTCTACGCCACTAATGATCCCTGAAATCCCCCTGGGGTTACAATATTTGCACCTTCACAACTAGATAGCTAAGGAAAACTGAAGCAGGCAAAGCCTGCTGAATTATGTTGGCACTTCAGCTACTTTCCTGCACTGAGAATGCAGGCATATCAGTTCCACTCAGGAGAAAGTTAGTAATGAAGTCATTAGTCTCATGTCACTGCAATGCACTGAGCTGTCCAAACGTTCTCTGGTGTCTCTTGCTCCTCTCTGCTTTCCTTTGTCACTGCTCCTTTTTGTCTTCCAGTTCCAAAAGGTTTTTGATGGTCAAGGTAAAGGCTTGCTTGAGGCAGCTCAAGGTAAAGGCTGCTTCAGAGACTCCAGCTGTGCTGCTGAGAGGTTTAACATCTTCCATCATCACAGACATGAACTGGATGAATAAAAACATGATCACATAGCAGACAGAAGGAAGGGAAAACTTCTTGGAAGGTTTGTGCATCTGAGAGGGACAAAGGACTTGCATGCTATCAATAATTCTCATTTAGTCAAGGCCTAGAGCGGGCAGAGCCTCCTATATTTTGTAATGCACAAAGGCACAGATGAAACTACCACTACCAACACAATCCTAATATATATATATTTTTTTTATTTGGAGCAAAGGAAAGCAGCACATTTGTGTGCGACTTTACCTAATCCTCTGTTAGAGAATTCTAAGGAACTAATTAAAATTAAGAGGAAAACAGAAAATAGAGTGCCAAGATTTTTTTAAAAATAGGAGGAATCTTAACTAAATGATTTTTTTGGTCACTCTGGAGTGATTTAGCAGCAGCAAAAACAATTCTGTTTGGTAATTCTTAGACTTGGAGAGTTACTGTGCTTTGGGTGATGGGAAACGAAATGACAAAATCATGTGCTTAAAATTATGTTAAAGTAAGTGAGCAAGTCTTGAAATGAGAAAGACTCACTTTCTACCTGCCATCTCCATTGTGACTGCCTAGATATTCTCTTCTGAGAAGGAAACAAAATCCACATGGTGGCTTACCACAGAGAAAAAAAAAAAAAAAAATAATGATAATAAAAAATTTGACATAGACAGATACTTTGCTGTTTCCATTATATCATTAAATCAATCTAGAGCTGCTGCAACTCCCTTTGCCCAGGGAAGGATGTATTTCTCTGCAAGTCTTTTTTCCTAGCTTTATTAAACTGTGAATACAAGAATCATGCATGACCTGCAAGGGATATAAGGTCAGCTGGGTTACATCACTTTTGGTATGCGAACCAGCTGTCAAAAATGCAATAACAGTACACTCTGGGAGATTATGGAGCTGGAGAACCCTAACACAGGCAAAGCATAGAGAGTGATTTTTCAAGGAGGTGTGTGCTGTCATCGACGTCGGAGAGTGAAGCAACTAAATTCCTTCAGTGGCTTTTGAAAACATACCTTGTAGCAGCAAGACACACGCATCCTTCTTAATTTAGCCTTTTCATTTAAAAAGACAACTTTTGTAGGAAGTTTTTGACACTTTCAGCTTGGTAAGTAACTGAGCCCTGGTACACAAGTTCTCAGTGCTTTTCAGGTCACACTAAGCACTGTCTCTAAACTGTACAGAAGTCTGTACTACTTCTGCCACGCTACTACTGTAACACACACAGCCAACATCTCACTGCTAGTTTACCCAAAGTGTGTGACAATTTGTGACGCATTTGCAAACTATTTTGATCAATCATACAAACCCCACGTAACTAAATTAAGAAAATACCTCCTTAATACTTAACAATTCAGTGTAGTAATAACCATAATAGTTATAGCAAAGTGGAGAGTTCAGTGAATATTAGGTGTGAAACTAGATAGTAGATGCATTAATTAGCCCAGAATGAGAAAGGCTTTTAGGGTCTTGTCACTGGCCGATCATACAATGTCAGCTATTCTTCTTCACTGAGGGAAGTGCTCCAGGTGGGTGCTGGAACTTCAAGATGACTTTTCAGAGTTCTGTGTAAGTCTTTGCAATTTGATTTTTGCTACACATTAACCATTGTTTCAGAATGGATGGTGTTTCTTATGCCCTAAATCACCCATTTGAAATGGCGCTTGAATTTCCTAATTTGCAATCTGCTTCACCAAGCTGTTGTTTTCTGACCCTCTTCTTGCAAATACAGCAACAGTAAAGACACTGAACAGCATACCTTAAAGTGTTATGCAACCTCTATTAAAATCCTGATTCTTAGGGCAGTGCATTTCTGTACACACACACGTATCACACTAACAGCTGTTCCCAACTATATTGAAGTCTCTTATTTTCAGGTTTTTCCAACTGCTTTCCCATGCTTTCCTTTTTTTTTCCTACTGACAACCATATCACATAAAAATGTTGTCAGATTAGCTTCTAATAGCTTTGAAATGTATCATAAGAGTGAAAAAAAAACCCCAAAAAACCATTTCAAGAGACTGGCTTGTTTCTTATGATAGTCTGGTATTTTTGTTATGAAAAAAGCTGACCATGAATATTTGAATTTTTGTTGTGTGAATGACAAAACACAAACCTCTGGAAGAAGCACATAATTTTAAAAAAAATATTTCTGCTACAAAATGGAGACAGAAAACTGTGTGTAGGTAGAGGTGGGTATGTCAAACTAAATTTTTAATACAAGAAAATGTGCATCTTTATCAGCGTATTCAGTTTAGAAACTGCACAAATCGATAAATGAACATTGTTACCCCACTAAAGATTTTTCACAGCAAAAGAAGCAGCAGGAAGAGAAATGCCAAGTACTTTACCAACATCAACATGTTAGAAATTTCAGGTCCTCCATTTGAGCAGCAATGAATGAATGGTAATAAAACATAAGGCATTATTTATGCCAACTAGTTTGTAAATACCATGTAGAATGAATTGCTGGAAACTCTTTGGTAAATGCTATAAACAAGAAATGTATTTGCAGAAATTAGACTGACGTACTGCTGGAAAGACAAGCTACATTTGTAGATATTCTTTTCAAAGGACCATTCAACCAGCTGTACCCTGTACATATTCAAGATTAGCATATATCACTAATGTGTACATATAACAATGAGGTGTAGTCTGGGGAAAAATGAGGTTTTGTAACATATTCGTCATTCACTTTTCTTTGTCAAAGTAGTAAATGTGATTCACTCACTTTAAGCTCCTGCTCTTTGGTAAAAACATTTGGATTATTTCAGCCTATTTCCCAACAGCAGTGATATTAGACCAGGATTTGTGAGACTGTAAAAAGTACCTAAGAAAAGTAAATGGCAGATGAACTAATTTTACTGTGCAGAAATTCTGTATTAGAAGATTTTGAGTGAAGATCCAAATATCAGAAAACAGATAGCTGTTACTATATAAGACAGAAAACATATCCAGATCATAGTGCTGTTTATCATGAAAAAGCAAGATTGATTTGCAAAATTCAAGATAGATAGTTTCACCACAGAACAGTGGGATTTTTTTCCAAATACATTCAAACATGCTTTCCTCTCAAACTGGATTATGCTTCTCTTACTTTTGTCTTATTCTTTCTGTTTGTTCTCTCTTCCATTATCTCAGTATCTCCACTTTCTTTAGTGTCACTTTTTCAAGATTTGCAATATATTATCATGTCCCCTCATTAATCATCACCTAGATGTAAAACCCTGGTGGATTTTAGGAATGTCCAAAGTTTCTTACTGTAGGAATACTCCCAGCTTCTTTCATCAAGAAAAAAACTTCAGGACTTAACCCTGGGTTTGGCTTCCAAATCCTCTTGCCTTGTTGCAGCTTTTAGAAGTGGAAATACCTATGGTAAATATTTCAGTATTTCAGTAATGCAAATATCTATTGTAAATACCACCACCATTATTCATAATGATAAAATAAGTCTTTAAATAGAGATGTTTCAGGCTGGCCTCCAAATTACATGTCTCTGACAATATTTTTCAGTAGACAATAATACAGTGAGATTTTATCGTACAGTGAGAAGTTTAGTGTCCAATTATGAGACTGCCTTTGGCCAAAAATTTGGGAAAGATACAATGTGTTAAAGCAATGAAAAGTTTTTTGCACAGGATTTCTACTTTCTGAATTCCACCAATATTTAAAACAACTGTCAAGGAAGAAGAAGAAAAAAGATTGCATTATCCTGGAAATGATACAGAGGTGAGCTGAAGAAAACTTTTAAGGTTTCTTATCTAGGTAATGCGACACACACAGCTGAGATACAGTCCCCAAGTTCCCAACGGAGGCCTGACCTAGTGTCTGTGTGTATATCTCTTGCATCTGAATGCCTCAGCAGCAGGAATGTGTTGATCTTCCAAGTTCTTGTGGGGAAGAGGAGTATTACTGCTGCTTTTTACAAAAGGCATGGTGGGGCAGAGAACACAGTGGCTCTTGGTTCACAAACTCTGCCAGTGATGGAAAAGCATCAGTCCTTCCTTCCTTCCTCTCATCCCACACCATCATTACCCTTTTCTGTGTTCCAGCAGAAACATTCATGCACCATCAATCAAATCCTGAAATGGAAATGTTCCTGTGTTAAAAATGAAATATTTTCTTATTTTGTGGAGGGGAGGACAGCTGAAACAGACATAGCACTTGCATGCCCTGCCTTGTGTCCTGGTGTAGCATCTCTGCAGACTGAATTGCTGCTTTTGGTGGCAGCTCTGGACCTCCTTAGCACAGAAAATCCTGTGCTAAATCCTGTGTGAGACTTCAAAGTGATTTGTACAAAGATGACTCTGGTAAGGCAAGGAAGCTGCAGGTCCCAACTTCAGGCAGTAACTAATGGCTGCATTAGCCTTCCCTTCAGTGCTGAGCTGGGAATTGCCCTAACTTAGAGTATAAGTTTCTAGAGCTACAAAAGCATCCAGCAGTAGCCAGCAAAAATTTTTTAAGCACATAGGTAATATGAGTAATCTTATTAACATCCTTCCAGGACTAACTCTCATATTACTGAATTTACTCAATGCCAATAATATTTAAACAGAAATCTTTAGCTGATCCATCTTTTATTTTGTTTGTAAAAATAAAATAAAATTTAAAAAAAAACCCCAAAGGACAAAGATGAAAATAGAACCCATTATAGGAATTGTCACTGGAACAGCTTAAAAATACTTGAATGTGTAGCTGTGAGTATAGCCTACAATGTAAAGTAGCAGCAGGTATGATATTTCTCCTCTCTAGGGAAGATTGGAGGGTTGGCTGAAATGAAGGCAGAATACACCTGCCAGCATTTTGTTGGCATATACATTTATAGAAACATCTTTTCCATCTTATCCTGAAACTGTAGGCATTTGGGAAGAGTGACTTGGCCATTTAACAGCCCCCTGCAACAGTATGTCTTCAGAGTGGAGTTATTTTTTGACTCTTATTTCAGCTCTGCATTTTACTCCATTTGTCATGCCCACACACAGACTCTGTTGTCAGTCTCTGAAGGATGATGAAGTTGGAAAGAGAAGTTAGAGACAGCTTTTCACCTTCATTCAGTGTTCTCATTTTCCCTGTTTCCTGGTGAGGACCTAGCTCACAGGAACAGAGGTTTTTTAGAAACAGCCAGACCTTCTAAAGGCATCACATTTGTTCCATCACATCCATGGCCCTCTCCAAGGCCATGCCATGGTCATTGTTACCCACTCTTTGTTGCTACAGATCAAGATGTCATCGATTATTTCATTGTTATTTAATTGATAATTTCCTTGAAATTATTATGGTTGGGCTATGTAATTCAGCTATTCAAAGGTGCTCAGGATCTGAGACCAAATGAGTTAGATTTGTGACAACTCCATGTACTGCAGAGAGAAAGAACTAGGTGAGATGCCCTGTGAAGGACAACAGAAATACCCAAGGGAGCACCAAGCTAATGAGGATTCATTACCCCAAAATAGCTTGGCAGTCTGGCTCCTTGCACCTCATCTCAGTAAAAGCTGGTACTCAGAGCTGAGGGTCAATATACGGCCTGACTCTGCAGCGAAGACATGCTTAATGGGGCTATTACATTTTCCACATAAGGGAAATCCACCACTATTTATATCCAGCTTAGTACTTCGGATTCAGGAAGAATACTTCTGAAACTACATCCATCCAATATTAATAGCATCTGTCTCGCAGATTAACTATCACATTGTGTTTTTATTTAAACATCATCACTGAGCAATCACTCACTAAATTATTTAAAGGAAACAACAAAAAATTGTTTTAAGGTCACAAGAAGGATGTCAGTGAGCCAGTATTACTGAGCATTTTAAGACCTGGAAGATTTCATTTAAAGGAAGTGTAATAATGTCTTTCTTTGGCATATGTAATTCTATATTTTATATTTATGAAGATGGACATTTCTGAAGTGTTTAATGAGCAGCAATATAGTTCCTCCATTAAAATGCAGAGCCTTATACTATTTTTAATATTATTCAGTAAGTAACTCAGTGCCATATGCTTCTGTAGTTTGACTGCCAAAGAATGCAGCAAGTTGCTTTGGGGGCTGCCTCCACACCCCAGCCAAAACCATGTTTGTGGTACAGAGCTATTGATGTCCTACCAGTGTGGAACTTAAAAATGGCCCCAGAGAGGAGTTATGCAGAGGTTCTGCTAACTCCATTGAACAGGATGTGGCTTGGACCCATGTATAAAATCAGGGCAAAGCTTAAACACTAGACATGCTACACTGGAAAAAGACAGCACTATCTTGCAAACAGTGAGGTGCTTACTCCTCTAGGTTGCCAGATGACCTCTGCTCTCCAAAGCATAAGCCACATTCTTAACTTTCATGCACCATCTTAGTGTATATTAAATATTTTACACTGGGAAATGGCTAGAGAGCCTGTCCACTTCTAACTTCTGCTGTCTCCTTGTCTTGGCAGGTATAGGTGTCTGAGCTACAAATATGTGCATGAAGGTTAGAGAATGGGAAAAGAAAAAAAGAAATTATCAACAATAAAATGTGAACATGAACAGAAATTGAAGAGGTCTGTTGGCTGCACACATGCCTTTATTTTGTTGTCCTGCTGTCCATTATACTGGCTATTTAGTACAACATTTACCTGTTATATTCAGAATGCAAATCTTTACTTTTTAATTTTTTGTCATACTTGCTCAGGATTAAGCTCTCATTTTGCACTGACTGGATTGCTTCCATAAACTCTAACAAATAAACACTTGTATTCCCATCCTTTTTTTTTTCTTTTTTTTTAACACCATGCAGAATAGTTCTCTTGTCTGGTAATCAGAATTATGTAAAAAATTCCAGTGTTTTTATCCAGCATATGGGTACCCATTGTTCACCCCAGCACCAATGGGTGCCTCAATAATCTAAAATCCAGACCCCAAGATGTATACCAGGACCTCCTTAGGTACAGTCCCCATGGCATGCTCATTCTGTGAGGATTGCAAAAATGAAGAGACTCATTAGAACAAGAAATTGCTACATTTCTAGATCAGTTGATTTTGTTGTAGTAGTGTTGATTTGGTGGTAAAAACATGATGTGATGAGGACTCTGAGCTCAAAACCTCATGGTGTTTTTCTGGCTACAACAGCTACAGATACTCTCTGTAGCCTTTGTTTTGCTAGAATGAAGGCAGACAAAACTATTTTCTCCCCTTTCCACAAAGCAGCTGAACCTCCTGTGCTTAATATGACAGAAAACAGCAATTAAAATAAAATTTACCTCACACATACTCCAGTCGTAGTCTATTCGGATATTTTTTATACAATTTAATATTTTCAGCCTAAAAAAATAATGGTTGAGAAGGGATATAAATGGAAACAAAGGAGCAACAAATCTGAAACAGATGTTAGGAAGCACTCCCAGCACAGGAGAGCTGATGTGCTGAAAAGCTACCTGGGGGCAGGACATTAAAAAATGCCTCTCAATAAAGCCTGTGAGGAAGAGCAGAACAGAGAAAGGCTTGCTTCAGATACCTCTGTGTCCTCTACACCTCTCATGCCACCACCTCAGAGAATTCTGCTGTTCTTACACGGCACAATTCTGTGGCCCATTCAAACCCACTCCAAAACAGAAGCAAAAATATGAGGGTGAAATTTTGAGTGAATTTCAGGTTAAAAAAGTATGAACGAGTAAAATCATTGTTTCGTTCTTTCACCTTTTAAAACTGATGCAGTATCTATTCACGCCATTAGTACTTTGTTCATGAAACAATTAATTTTCACAGTCTGGAAGATGATGTGAAATTATTTTTTAACCAGTGTTGATGGCCTAATTGGTAGCTACACAATTTATAGTGTACATTTTAGGAATGTCTCTAAAATTAACAAAATAACCTGTTGAATAGAGCACCCACCGTGATTAGTCCCACTCAGACTAAGTTATCCTTAATGATTAACATTTAAAGTATCCTATAAAGCACTCTACAATCATTGGCGCCATCCTTCAAAACTGTGAGAATGACAGGCATAGCACAGGGAAAAATGAGTCAAAAGGTAGCATGGATTTCTTTGTCAGAGACCTCAGCACTCAGTTCTCAATTCCCACACTCAGTCTTTTATTGCTGCACTCTGCCCTTGTCTCCCACCCCCAGTTTGTTATGGTTACTTTGACAAAGAGGATATTTGCATGTTTCTGTGTCTTTTTAAATGTGGACAGAAGCCCACAGGGAAATTCATTCCCTCAGGAAACCAGAGAGTCTGTACTGAGTGATTTCAGGAGAGAATTTTCAATTCTCCACACTCCAAAATCCTATGGAGGCTCTGCATAGCCTGATTGTTGATATCCACGGGACATGTGCCAAGGACAGCAGTGATGAGGAACCAGGAGGTAAACTCTGCATTGCTGAGTTAGTCTAAATAATGAAGCCTGAATTACACCACAGCACCTGTGACACACAAGTAGCTAAAGTCAGGGCTTTAGCAGCAATGATCTTGATCATCCGATCCAGAAGGCAAAACCCAGGCAACTCCAATCTATTGGCATTTCTAGAGCAACAGGTTCTAGTCCACCCTCACAGGTAAGTACTAGGAAAGAATGGTACTTTCCTGGGATATGGTTTTAAACAGTTCCTGTCCAGAATTTTTTTAGTATCTCTTCATGCCTTCATGGGACAAGGAAAATATACACAACCACTCAGCACCTTCTCCTTCAGGAAGACTTGTTGAATAAGTCCCCTGCCATTGATAAGGGGATAACTCAAGGAAGAAGCTAATTTGACAAGCAGAACTGGATATCACATTTGCAATGACTTCTTTCTGCCTAGTAGGTGGGTGCATGTTTCCATTACAAACACAAAGTTTTCTTTCTTTCTGACCCAGAAATATTCTTATCTAAATGACAAAACTCTCTGCGACAGAAGAGGTGCAGCATCAGAATTCAAAGACAAAATATTCCATGCCCACTAGGAAACCCAGTTATTTTCTTGTTGAGCTCAGCCCACTTAAGCAAAACCTTTGCATTACTCACAAATAACCAAGAGCCAACATGCTTAGAAATCAGAGTAGTTGTATTAAACCCTTCTGCATGTCCCTCCTTTTTGAGTGTCACTGCAATGAAAATCCTTTGCAGCTGTCATGTGAGTGGACGACACAAATGATGCCTGGAAGGGATATGCTCTACATATGAAATGGTCATTTTTCTGGTGACAGATGACATACATGTAGCCAGTTGAATAACAAAGGTTTGTTAAGGCAGGCTATGCATATACACTTTATAGTCCCACTTCAGTAACTAAATTCTGGACAACAAAATAAGAAAGCTCATAATTTCTAAAAGCAACTCTCTTATTAGGAGAATTATTATTGAAGATACTGTGTGCATGCTGCTGGCACTTTGGTGATGTGTGTTCAGACTGACTTCTTCCTACCTCTTTGAGACTCTTCCTTCTGGTAGCTCATGGTCTTTCTTTGAAATCCTGTACAAGTTCCTGCGTCTTTGGTGTTACCAGTTTACTTTGAGGGTTTGTCTTCTGAGCCAGCAAATGCTGAACTGTGGAGCAGTAAGAGGTTGGTAGGCCACAGTTCTTTACAGGGATATGTTTTTACTGTTGTCATAGTGTAGCCAGTTAATATCAGGATCATCACATATTCTGCCCTTCAGGCCAATCTGTCCTGCTCTTTGGAGACATGCTTTGTTTGGGATTTGCTGCTATCTCCATCTGTCAGATGTTTTCCTGTCAAGTCTCTCTGTGGTTCACATGCTTTGCTTCCTCACCACGTGGAGCAGCTGGCCAGGTGAGTCACTAACATTCTTGTCTTGCCATTTTTCACGAGGAGCCTCCTGTTACACTGCTATTGCATTGGACCAATGTTCACCATTTGTCCTTAGTCTCAGCTACCTGTAGAACTTGAACCTGGCTGATTCCAGCATGTTCAGCATGGCTACTTGCTGGCTGAGCTAGCTCACAGTATCATAGAATCATTTAGATTGGAAAATACCTTTAAGATCATCAAGTTCAATCATTAACTTAACACTGCTGTATTCAACACTAAACCATATTCCTAAATTCCACATCCACATATCTCTGGAGTGCTCCCAGAGACAATGATACCACCACTTCCCTGGGCA